>JALHBU010000002.1:0-386829 GCA_024340005.1 Tolypocladium tropicale | reverse complement strand
GGGGTGGAGGTACATTCGCAAGCGGGCAATTTTTTTTTTCTTGCTCCTCGATCTGCTCCACGTTTTCGTAGGCACACGCCTCGCCGCGCCCAGCCTTACAGGCACATGTGAAGGCGGGGAGGGGTCGATCACCGGTCTCGCGGCCAAGTCTTGGCCGGGGAGCGTCCAGAAGCAAGAAAAAAAAACAGACTGCCGGACCGCCAGCAGCCGAGCCGGGGGTTGGCGCAACTTACGATGCGGCACGCTACGAGTGCCGTCACGCGTTGCTGCTTTTTTGGCCCTTGGCTGTGCTCGCCTGGTGGTTGCAGAGCCCATCACCTGAGACTGGCAAAAGCACTCAGATCCTGTCAGCCAATTCGTGCTGGTTATGCATGCAGTGGAGTCTCTGGTTGGGCTGACGCGACGTGGGAAAAGCGCTCATGACGTTGGACTCCGGCGCGCGTCTCGCCCACCACTGTGCCGTGAGCCAGGGCTGTCCTTGGCCCAGCTGCCAAGGACGTTGGCCGAGAAAGCAGAAGCTGAGCGCAACCAGCAACACTATCTTGAGTCACCAGTCGGCGGCAGACATTGCCCCTGCCTATTCAGGGCAAATCGCTCGACCAGATACGGCAGCCCGCCACGGTCCGGCGGGCGACGGTTACGTACAAATTAGGTATAACGGCCCTTGACGCCCTGCGAAGTTCCCAGGGATCGAATCTCTCCTAAGGGGCTTCAACTGGAGCGACCGTTCGTCTCTCTTCGGCCACGGAAAATATACGATACTTGTGCTGCACAACTACGAGCATAGCGCGGGATAACGAATCCTCCCCCCGAGATCCCCGCCTCACGTCCCCGACCTAACCGTACTCGTACTCGTACTCCGTATCGACCGATCACGTTCAATGATCACCCACGGCTTCATCGACAGGCCCGCCCCTCCGTTCCTCTTCTCTCCGGGGCACGGTGGTGTGCTTTGACGCTGCTGATACGGGGCGTTCATCTCCTCTTCGCCGGAACGATAAGAGAAAGATGCACGTGTCACTCACAGCGGCATTCTGAAGCTTGAGCTGCGACTGATGCCATTCCCCGGGCCCCCCGGGCCACGAAACGCCTCATGAAACCAGGCCCGGGATCGGGGTTCTGCCGCGGCCGACCCCGATTCTGGGGTTGCCATCTCACATCCCGAACCGTGGTGGGCGATGCTTGAAGCTCGTATCACACCCACTTTGTGCGCATGGTGTCTTGGCATGCTCGGGTGTATCAGAAAGCAAGTCTCTCATGCGGCCAGGAACAGCAAAACAAAGAAAAGCCGAGCGAGGCAAAGCAGGGCAAAACAAGGCAAAGGGAAGCAAGGCAAAGCAAATTGAACATGGCAGACGCATGGACACCTGCCAGCCCAGCCTTAGGGTGGAAAAAGGGGGGATGGGGGGTGCCGAATGTGCAGTGCCGCAGCACCCTGCAGGCGGAAATGCAGCCCGTGCAGCCGGAGAGCATGAGAGACAGCCTGCAGCCTGGGGAGGAGGGCATCGCCGTCCAACCAAGAGCCAATCCCTGCCTCGTGTAAGTCGGCTGATGATGATGTTGCAAGCACCTATGGAACGAATCCACGATCGGCCGAGATCTCGGTCCCGTGCGCGGCGCCACCCCGTGTGCTGCACCAGGGCCCCGTTCGAGACGGCGTTGCGCAAAAACAGCTGATCGCGATATTGCCATCGTGCCACCCGTACGGGCTACCAAGCACGGCATTGCAAAACCGGAGTCGCAGCGCAGCAGCACCGGCACAGCAGCGCACATCACAGCGCATGGCGCCCGGCCTCCCGAGCGAGGACCCGATCGCAGCAGACTACCGTGCCGGGTCGCCCCTTCATAGGCTAGGCGGCTTCGAGTTCCTTTATCTCCAGCGGAAACATGGCGGTGATCATTGCCCCCGTGGGGTAGGGCCAGCCAAACTGTTCGAGCATGCTTGTTGACGTGATGAAAACTGATTAGGCGACAGCGCGGATCACCGCTTCCTCATCTCCTCTGTGCTGGCAGCGACCTCTGTCAACTCGGATGTACTTCTGCCATTTGTGACTGTACTTTCCACTCCGCCTAGGAGCGCAGCTGTGCGATGGGTTCGGCTGGCATCGGGGGGTGGGATGCATGTCATGCCATGCATCGCAGCCTACCATACGAGAATGCACGGAGAAGTGGCCATGCTTTCATCTGCCGCGAGCAGGGCAAAGGCAGCCAGCGGGTCAATGAGAAATTGTTTGACCAGCATGTGATGCGCTGCAGCCTGGGCCCCAAATGATGCGATTTCGATTGCGGAATGAAACTCCACAGCACGGGGAGCTACCCATCTCCCTTGGCGCTACGGCGGTTCAGTTCGAGTACACGGACACGGACGTACATGCAAGTACGCCTGCTCCGTGCCGAAGCAGACGTGTCCGATCCGCCGACTCTCGGCTCGGCATGTACGAGTAGGGACTCCATGACGTCCCTAGGGCCCCAAAGGTGCTCATCACTCCAATGACCTACGGTAACGGCGTCCCGTCGGAGCATCTCAGCGCTCCAGTTCCATCTCTTTATTGTATTGCCGCGGTCAGTCAAGGCTTCGGCCTTTGATGACATTTGCCATAGTTAAAACAGGTCAGTATTCGTGACTCTTGCGGTTCAAGACAGGGTTGCTCCGTCGTAGTGTCTCTAAGGTGGTATGTTCCAACGTGATGGTATCGGAGCTCTGGACCGATGCGTGTGTGTATAGGGTAGGTAAGCTAGAAATGACCATTGACAACGCCACCCAACGTGACGGATCTTGGGTTACAGGCAGCAAGGGAAAGTAAACATTTGTGCCTCAGTCCTACAATGTCCATGTCGATTGCATTCCCACCGTGCCTTGTTTTCGGATACTTGAGCCATATATTGTACATGCAACGTAGCATCATTTGCTGGAGGCAAAGCCCAATGAGCCCATGCCATTCAGGCCATGAAGCCCGCGCCGCGCCCAACGGACTCGTGAATGAGTGATTGGCCGGGAAACAGTCAAACGTCGACCAGTGAACGTCCTGCTCCATCCGTCAGTCAATTCGTCCAGCGAGCGCTGTGTTGGCTGTGTCTGGATGACAGACTGGACTTCCTGACGGTTGCGGCGCATCACGTAAGCAGCTGCTGGCCAACCAGAAGCCGTACTTTGGAACGGGGCCTTGACCTTCCCAGCCCAGAATCTCATGCCATCCACGCCGAAAGCTGTGCTCAATTCGCGGTGAGGGCATCGACTTCCCCCTCGTCTGGACATTTGAATCTCACAAAAAGCTCAATCCGCTCTGTGCGCGCGCGATTGAGCCGAGAAACGACACATTGAGGGAGGCAGAGCCGGCAGAAAGGGCCCCGGGGCCGTCGCGTATGGTCTGAGTGAGTAAGTCGACTCTTCCACCTCACAGGTCATGCTCAGCTCAGGAGGGCTCGAGCCTGGACTAAACACTGCCAATGGCCTCTGAATATGAGAATGAGCCTCCAAGGCTATCATGCCCGACATCTCGTCGCGCCAACCAGGCATCAAGCACCGCTGGGGTGCTCACATCATCTCCGAGCACAGACTCTTATGATATCACCCCATTCCCCTTATGGCATCACTTCTAGATATTGCCCCTCGACCCCGAACATCGCCATCTTTCAAATTTCTCAAAAAGCCGAAGCTGACGGATCATAAAGCTAGAAACATGTCTGCCGAAGCCACCGCTAACGGTGCCACGGCGGTGCCGACGACAGCCCCCCCGGCGACCACAACCACAACCACGACCGAGAAACCCAAGTTCTCATGGCTGTAAGACGCTGGCCCCAGGATGTCATCATCTTCATGCATCTAATATCTTCCACAGACAGCCACACCCGATCTTCGTCATCATCCTGGTTGGGGCCGAGGAACAGCCATTTGGTATCCAAAAGGACTTTCTCTGTGGTCGCTCAACCTTCTACCGCGACTTCTTCAGCAACAAGGGCACCGATGAGTCCGTAGAGCACGTGGTGAAGCTTCCAGAATTCGAGAAGGATGTGTTTGGACTGGCGCAAAACTTTCTCTACACTGGCATCCTGATCACTGACGAGACCAATGTGCCGTCTTACGAGTCGCTCGTCAGTCTCTGGAACCTGGCCCACAAGCTAGGCATTGATGGCCTCTGCGACAAGACGCTGGAGGCCATGACCGAGTGTCGGCGACTTACCGAGAGGATCCCAGCCACGCCTCTCCTGATACGGGTGTGGAGGGACACGCCGGAAGGATCCTCGATTCGAGTGTTGCTGCTGTCGTGGGCAGCCGAATACATGAGATCGTCAGATGCCAGGGCAGAGTTTGCCAAGTCGCTGCCTCAAGAAGTGCTCAGCGAGCTGGTGGTGGCTATGAGCTCGTTTGACGTCTCCCCGATTGTCCAGGCACCGGTCGACGCCCCTAGTGCGCCGGCGGCGGGAGTGCCACGAAAGAATGTCCACTACCTGGACGACATGAGCGACGAGGAGATCTTGAACAACATCAAGAAGAATCGACGCTCGAGCGGTTTCCCAACCGCGTCTGCTGCACCTCAGGACCAGGTAGCTGGCCGCAAGCCTGCGCGCACGCCGCTACCCAAGCCGCAGAAACGACGCTCGAGCGCCGCCTACCTGGAGGGTCGCACCTTTTCCACATCGCAAAAGTTGGACTTTTGCGCTGATCTCCTGACAAGAATGCTTTCGGGTCCAGGTAAGGCCAATCCTCGGCCCTGGACGACCACGAGATGGAAACTGACACCTCACCGCAGGATTCTGGACTCGGTTAGTTGGCCCCTTCAAGGACCCGGTTGAGCCGGTGGAGGATGGCGTACCGGACTACTTGGACAAGGTGAAGCGGCCGATGGACCTCAGCACGATCAAAGCAAAGATGGACCGTCGGGAATACGCTAGCGAAGAAGAATTCCTGGCGGATGTGCGCCAGATCTTTGAGAACTGCTTCACGTACTGGAAGAAGGGCGACCCCATGTGGGCAGCGGGAGAGAAGCTGCAGCGGACGTTTGAGGACAAGTACTCTAACATGAACAAGTGGATCGCCAAGATGGGCGGCGATGAAGGTGACTAGTGTTGACCGCGGACGCGGACGGCACCTAAGCTTGCCGCGACGAGCAGGTCCTGTGGAGGGATAGCGTCGGGAGTGTGTTGCTTCAGCGATCTCGCGGAATGAGATGAAGCACGTGTACTATGCTGGGCTGGTGGACGTGGTCCTCAGTGCGTCTTTGTCACTGGCGAGGCAATGAGCCGGGCGTGCAAGCCTGGACGGTGCCTATGATGTGGTCGAGAGTGCGAGGCTGTAGAGTAGTGTATGTACCAGGACAATAATCATTGCTTTCACGACAACACCTAGTCTTGCAGCCCGAGTGTGATGTTGCAGATTGGGTTAGTAGGATAATTGTACAATTTCATGACAGTACCTGCTCTTACTGCCTGATTGCCGTTACAGAAATCTGACAACAGCCGATAAAGGGTATGGCGACTGCGATATCCGCGGTTTTCGGAGACCTATTCAGGGCGCGCTGGCAAGAGAGGAGAAGGATCAACATGTCGTGCTCCCCCTAAGGTATCTGGAACAATAACACGAGAAGCAGATGGACGACTGTTTCGTGTATGGTAAAGCAAAGAGACGACATCACGTTCGGGGGAGGGTTCCCGTCTTGTGATGGCTGAAGAGTTCTGCCAAACAAGCTTCATGCTTGGTCACCTTGACTTGCTTATGTGGTGGCTACGAAATCACACCCACGGTCTTTACACAGCACAAGAGACGACTATGACGAGGGCTTTGGACGAGTGAACTGCGCCTCCATCTGTGCTCGGAATACGGTGCGGGCGGCCGGCCAGCCTGCATCGTAAAGATGACTGCATCGACTCGTATTCCTGCATGGACAGCGAGCAACATGACCGCAAAGCAAACCCGGGAAGCGGCGGAGGCACACATCCCACGTCTCCGAGACGGGAAGCAGAGGTCGTATCGTGGCAGCGCCGAACGCCTTACGGATGGAGTGGTCTCTGCCCCGACAGTCCAAGGCGAGACAGAGCGGCGGCGGCGCCCCCCGAGACAAAGGCTCGGCCAACGGCGGACTAAGCTCTGGCCGCCGCCGGGCACCAGCGACCTGGGCTGGCGCAGCTTTTCTTGGTCGCGCAGCGCGTGTGCGGAGGAGGGTCCTGAAACGGGCGCACGTCTCAAAGGGCTCGGTGAGCGAACCGTTGCCTTGGGCGCTTGCGAGCTGAGGCGGACGCCGGGACCGCGACGGAGCCAGTGGCCGCACCAGCAGAGGCCGACTGGCCGCTGGCGCGCCATTTTCCCTTTCAGCCGCCCGCCACCGCACAGGCATCGTCGTCGCGGCTAGTTTTGCCAGAAAATTTCTGCGCGCGAGTGCGTGGGTGAGTATGCGCTCGTACGAGTAATACTCGCAGGAAGGCAACTTGACGTGGGCGGCGGCGAGGTCCACTGGCCGGCTGGGTTTGGTGGGTTTTCATTCAGCGGCGCGCCGACGGCTCGACGAAGGGCATTTGTTCCGGCGGGTTGGTTGGCGCGGGCCGGCAGAGGGTATCCATGGATGTGTAATTGGAAGGCTGCTGTGAGAAGTTGGTTGGCTGGGCTGCGGGCTTTCATCGATGCTTGTTGGCGCCGGCGCGGACGATCCTTTTCAAGGATATCTCGGTGACTGGGGGCCGGTGGTTGGTTGGTGAAGCATGAATTTGCTTGTCTTTTGTACTCGTACGAGTACAGTACTGTACTGTATGTACAATTCCGCATTCGAGCATGCGTCATTCCTAGGTGCCTTTGATTGATTGCTTGGACATGCGTGTCCGTGCTCCGTGGTCACCTCGTTGCGCTGCTCCATACTCGTAAAGAGGAGGATAGGGTGTAAGTGAGGTGGCGATGGATGCGCTGTCGCCCCGAAGTGCCACACACGTCCTCGTCGGCAGCCCCGTCTCAGAGCGACAGTGCTCGAAGTCAGCTATTGGTCTGTGTTTTCAGATCATGTATGGCATGGCTCGCGCAAAAGAGAGGCCTGCTCGTATCTCGTCAGCAACACGCACATGGAGCGCGCCCGCCTCTGCCTGCAGCGAGGGAGGCAAATTGCCCTGCAGCAGCCCGCATGCGAAGCGAGGAGTGAGATGTATGGAGGCCACGTTGGCACGACGCCACGCTCGTATCCGTGAAGCGGCCCAGCGACCGGCGACCGCGACAAGAGGCCTCGCGACGTCGCAGCAGAAATGCCGGGCACTCATCGTCGCGAGATGCATCGACTGCCGGCCACCCAACGACGGGAGATTTGCTGGCACCAGTGGGCGTTTACCAGCGGTTGTTCGCTCTCCAGTGGACGTGCCCCATTGTAAGCCACAGCGGCTGCTTAGATCGTGCCTGGGCGCCAGGGCCCGCCCGCCACCACACCCGAATCGGCATGGCGCCGCCCCCTCAGCGGCTCGAAGCCCCTGCCGCAAGGCCTAAACGGGACGTGCCCAGTGGAGCGGCCAACCGCGAGCCACCACTCACGATGCTCTGTGCAGATGAGACGGCCTACATGGGAAATTAAAAGGAGTTCCTGGCGCAAGTGCGTTTGCCCTCAACAGGTGGTTGCTGCTGCTTGCTGCTTGCTGCTGAGTGACCAGGCCGGGGTGCGTGTTCCCATTCCTCTCTGCTCGTCGATTGCTTCTTCCTTGCTCCGCTTCTCTTCCACAACCACCACACTTCTCGCGATCGGCTTCGCCTTGGAGGCTTAGGTTCGCAGACGCCGTCAGAGTATTGCTCAATACTCGTTCCACTCTTTTCAACAACTTGCGTCAGTGTACACGTCAAGGTGTCTTCATCACCACTCACGATCCACTACTCTCTCACTTCGTCCGTCGCGCCACCGACCGATTCCCGATTTCACAAGATGCATCTCATCTCCGTCGCCGTCCTGGCCTGCGCCGCCGGCGCCAGCGCCCTCGCTGAGCCCCAGCCTTACCGCCTCGCCGTCATGCCCGTCCCCGGCCTGAGCCTCGTCTCCCGCGACACCAGCGGCTACAAGCCCGAGGAGCAGCACTGCGGTACCGGAAACACCTGCGCCGAGGCCTGCGGTGCTGGGTTCGACCAGTGCTCGTCCTCCAACGGCGTCGCGCACTGCTACAACCCTGGCATCGGCCAGTCCTGCTGCACCGACGGCTCTGGCAGTGAGTCTTCCCTCGCACCAGTCGGAATAGTGTGCTCTCGGTGAACCGCGATGACTGACTCGTCCATAGACTCCTGCGAGGCCGGCTACTACTGCACTCACGACCACGCCAAGACGACGTGGTGCTGCCCCGAGGCCATGGATCTGGCTGCCTGCGCCGCCGCCTTCAAGGTTTCCGGAGGACTCGAGCAGGCTCATTCGACCACCGCTCCCTCGACCACTTCCACTCCTACTACCACGTCCACTACCACCAAGCCCACGACCACGACCACGACTACTTCGATCGCCACGACCACCGCGATCAACTCGACCACATCCACGTCGTCTAGCATCCCCGTCATCACCGAGACCAAGAACTTCAACACGACCGTCTGCCCCATCAGCTCCGGGTACACCAGCGCCTGGACTGGCTTCAACAGCACCGTCACCGGCGGCTCTCCTACCCAGCCCGCCGAGTCTGGCCCTGCTGGAACGACCAAGGCCCCCACGACTGTTCCCACCAACGTCAGTGGAGCCGCTGCCACTGGTGTCAGCGCCCTGCTGCTCGTGGCTGCCGGTGTCGTCGCTCTTCTGTAAAGCGAGCAACTCGAGGGGACAAGTACCCAAGCTCGAATGACGAGTGGAGGCGTTGGACACCGGGAAGCCAGATGCAACAAACAGGGCTCAAGCGCAGCCACGAGTTTACGAGTCTAACGAAGGAGTGTAGCGGGTTAGGAAGTGGCGTGGGCGGGCGGGCGATCCGAGTCGAGCCTTTGTGCAGCCGTCCGAGTTGCATGGTGTTGGGCCTGCCATCTTTCTTGTGATTTTTGGTCCCTTTTTGCGATGATTCCCCTTCAACTGGCGACTTCGCTACCCCCGGAGTTGGCCGCGGTTATTTGGTGTTTTACGAGCGAGGCGGATGGCATTGGTGGTGTTCTCTTGGGAACCCGTACATTACCCACTCTCACACGCGGCATTACATTAGCTAGTTGCTCCCCTTCAACACGGCGCCCGGGATTGGATACGCTCCGTATCCGTAGCTCCGGCGTCGCATGTACGTATTGACTTAATGGCCCTGGTAGACGAAGAGTAGCTCAGCATTGCACATAATACTGCTTAACCATCTTTGCTGTACACTCCCGTGCTCCTGGGTATGCTCACTCCCGACGCGGGGTGTAGTTCAGAGAAGCGCTTCGGAAGACGCGACTGGAATGTCGTCGCGCCAGATCGAGATTTTGGGTTTGAACCCACGCGATCCATTGTTCAGGAACGCGGGGGGCGATCGGGCGGCAGAGGCGTCAGCCTTGCTTGGCCGCATTCCATGCTGGACACGAGCAAAAGGCTTGGCTGGGGCGCTTGCTTTTGGCGGTCCACTATCGTGCGTCTGTCTTGCGCCTCGTGTCCGTTCTGCTTCGCGAAGGGGTCAATTGACCGTTAAGTACTCCGTACGGAGTAAGTAACGACATGCTGATGGAGGCGGACATCGAGCCCCTCTCGTTCAAGGAATGATCCAGTATGAGGTGTTTTCGAGTATGACCTGTTGTCCAAGTCTGCAAGCCGAGGTGATGGATTGGTGCCATGGCATCAATCGAGCAGAAGAGAAGATAATAGCTTCCTCGCTGCCACAGCGTCCCACTCGAAGGCCCAGCTCTTTCCAGCGGCGCAGTAAAGTCAGAAGCGGCCCGTAGTCCGACTCTCGCGCATATTCGCCGATCATCAAGAACGGGCGATCATATCTTGCTCCGTCTCTCCCATGGCTGAAAGCCCTGTTTGGAGCCGTCGTTCGTAGACAGTAGCCCAATTGTAAACACCATCTTCGCACATCTCTGGCAATGGACGCAGAATTGGACTCGGCGTATGTTATCATCGATAAGAGACCTGTGAGGGAACGTACGGTGCACTGAGAATGCTGAAGAGGGAACACGAGATGGTAGGCCGAGAGGCGAGAACCAGACGTGGTAACAACAGAACAGCAACGAGGTACAGTACGTGACCGCTTGTCAGCAGATGGCACCTCCTTTATCACAGAAGGGTGAATACACCCTCTTTATAACGTTCAGGGGCTCTTTGGACACCGCAAGTGAATACGCACTCGAGTCAGTAACCACATTGCTAAAATTATGGGCTACGATGAGAATAGATATGTGGATATAGGTAGCAGTAGCAAGGAATATGGCACGACCTGGGTTCGGATGGGATGGGGTTGTAATGCGGGCTTTTGATAGCCGCGCACGCCTACATGTGTCGAGCTCGGCAGGGATACGGCTCGTCAAGCGACCAAATGTTTATATACTAATATTAAGCTTGGGACATTGACGATGTGACATCAGCAATGCCGGTGAACGTTCAGTCTTCCAGCAGATCGCTCGGCAGCAGCAGCAGCAGCAGCAGCAGCCTTGCCGTCGCCTGGTCTAAACCACGAGAGTCACCTCCCGCGTTCCTCCGGCTTGCGTGGGCGCGAGCATGGATATCTCTACCAGCCCCTCTAGTTGCCAACGGCCTCGGGCTCCTTGTTCTCGTCGTAGCCGTACGTCTCCTTCATCTTCTCGACCTGGGCGACGTATCTCTCCTGGGCCTGCTCGGGGGTGATGCCCTCGCTGACGATGGCCTGCCACGCGTTCTTCTTGGCCTTGCCCTGTAGAGCGGTGCGACCGTGTTAGCTGCGCTCGTTTTCGAGAGGGTGAGGGAGGAGCCTCGGCGAAGCGGGGGAACGTGCCTTGAGGTCGAACATGCCAGGGGCGGGGGCCTTGGTGATGTCCTCGCCGATGGCGACCTTGTAGAGGGCTGCGCGACGGAGATGCGTTAGCCGGGCCGCACACTGGGATCAAGCGCTCGGGGCGAGCAGGATTACCGTAGAGGGTCAGCAGGTCGTCGTTGCTGGGCTTGCTGGTGAGCTTCTTGGAGTCGACGACGGCCTTCTTGAAGGCTTCGCTCTGAGGGGCAGACATGCTGGGCGGGTTGCGGGGGAGAGCTCGAGGGAACTGGCGTATGTGAGCGTTGGGGGATTGAGGAGTCTGTCGTTGCCGTGCAGACTGCCTGTGATGTCGTGATGCTGGTGGTGTTGTTGGGGGGAAAGCAGGTCAGGTGTGTTGTGCCTGGCGGGGTTAGTTGAGCAGCTCATGGAGGGGCTGCTGTGGTGGGTGGCGGGCTGGCCGGCTATTGGCTGCTGCCGTCGGCAGGATTGTGCGTGGGCCGGCCCGGAGCCCGTTGTCCGGCGGAGGGGCGGCAGGAGTCGGCATGATGAGCATGTGAGAGACGGCATGCGGAGCTATGTAATATGTCAAAGGAGCGTGCCGCTTGTCAAAGAGCTGTGTTGCTGCTCAGAGGCAAGCATGGTGATGATCCGGATATAGGTATGCAAGGGCGGTTGGGCCCCGGATTGCTGTCACCGCCTCCAACTGGCCCCCCAGGGGAGCGGTGCACGCGGAGTGACGCAACTCGTGCGAACAAGCACCTCGTCCCTTACCTCCCGTCGACGCACCCAAGCGGCGTCGTCGTCGCCGTGTCGCACCCTGAGAGGCCCTGCGTCGTGGCCCTCATGCACCGGCAGGGGCTTGCGACCGTCGGGGAAGCATACGTCAACACCCGCCCGTCCAAAGAGTGGAGAAGGGCGAGGACCGGGACGAAACGTCGCTCGGAGCACCGGGCATCCGGGTACGACAATCAACGTAGCCCCCATTCATCGTGACTGCCCGTGCAAAGCCACGACTTTGTCTGCTCGATGATGATGTGAATCGCCAGAGCTACACCCGTCGCGCAGGCAAGCAGGCACTTGACCCCAGCCACACCAGCCCTGGGTGTTGCCGAGACCGTCGTCGTCATAGACTGCGGGCATCAACACCACACTTCTCCATCATCGCATTTCACCTTCCCTTGCAAAACAACATACAGCCGATGATTCCCTGCCAAGCGAAGAAGCCATGCCAAAGACCGTTGTCGTTCTCGGTGGCTCCCTAGGTGGCCTGGCCGTCACCCACCGGTTGCTCAAGTACACGCTCCGGCACGAGCCAGACCTCAAGGTCATCTTAGTCTCCAAGGTGAGCCCTCACTCCCCCAGCCATCCAAGTCTTCCCATCTAAATCCCCTTGGAAGAACAGCCACTTCTACTGGAACATCGCCGCCGTGCGCGCCGTCATCCCCAGCGTCGTCAAGACCGAGGAGATCCTGCAGCCCATTGCCCCCGGGCTAGAGCAGTACCCCCAAGGCAGCATCGAGTTCGTCCTCGGCGCCGCCACGGGCCTGGATCCGCAGACCAAGTCAGTCCGGGTCGCGACGGCAGCCGGCGGCGACCGCACCCTCGCGTACGACTACCTCGTCGTCGCGACGGGCGCCCACGCCGCGGAGAAGTCCATGCCCTGGAAGGCGACCGGCACGCACGATGAGATCGTCGCCAGCCTGCGATCCACGGCCGAGCGCATCGGCAGCGCGGCGCACGTTGTCGTCGCGGGCGGCGGCGCGACCGGCGTAGAGGTCGCGGCGGAGATCGCCTACGAGTTCCCGGACAAGACCGTCGTCCTGCTCAACGCGGGCGAGGAGCTTGTCGGCGGGGATTCCACGGCCCGCGGCATCGGGCGTGAGCTGGCCAGGCTCGGCGTCAACGTGAGGAATGGCACCAGGGCGGACAAGATCCTCCCCGGTGATGGTGACGGCGGCAAGACGCGGGTGGTGCTGTCGAGCGGCGAGGAGCTGCTCACGGACCTGTACCTCCCGACGACGGGCCTCGTCCCCAACGCCGACTTCTTACCGGCCAGCTTCCTCAACGAGGCGCGGTACGTTCAAGTCGACGAATTCATGCGGGTGCCCGCCGCGCCGGATGTCTGGGCCGTCGGTGACATCGTCTCCAAGCCACGGGCCGGCTATCTAATCACAGAAGCTCAGGTATGTCTGATCCTGACCTCCCCTTCTTCTTTTTCCCAAGCAGACTCCCTGCGGCCATGAGTTGCTGATAGAGTCGTGCAGGCCGCTGGTGTCGCAAAGAACATCGAGCTCGTGCTGCAAGGCAAGGACCAGCAGGTAGTCAAGGGCCCGCCTGTGGACATCTTCCTCTGCGCCACCGGTCGCAGTCGCGGAGTCGGCCGGCTCGGACCCGTTCACGTCCCCTCGCTCGCCGTGTGGGCTACCAAGGGCCGCACGCTGGGCATGGAGAGGACCGCCAAGTACGTCAATGGCAGCATGTGGTGATTGGGGTTGGCTTGCTAGAGTCATGTTCTCGAAATGGGTTTAGACAGGCACGTCATCTGGCTAGTACGCCAAGCATCGTGGAATGAAGTATTAAAGATATCCGCTCGACATCTAGTTTTGTTTACACTTACATTACTTCACCCCGCCTTCTCAGCATCGATCTGTCTTCGCAAATCATCCAACACCTGCTGCCTCGACATCAGATGCGACTCGAGACCGTCCACCTGCTCCCGCACGGTTTGCAGGTCGTCGGATATGCTCTTCAGGCTGCCGCCCTCGGCGCTCTTGCCCGTGCCCTCTTCCAGCTCTCTGAGCTGCCTGCGCTTGTAGTCCAGCAACTGGTCCAGCTCCCTCTTCACGAGGGCGGGCTTCGAGTCTCGCTTGCCCCCCTTGCGCCGCTCAGCCATTTCCTCGACCTTTTGCATCTTGGCGTCCAGGTCCGCCAGTTGGCGCTTCAGTCGCACCTCTTCCCAGTCCTCCGTCTTCTCCGTAGAAAAGTCGGTACCCGTCGCCTTGAAGCCGCTCCGGCCGAGGCGCGTGAGGTACTGATCGCCGAACTTGGTCTTCCGTCCGGTAGCCGTGTCATCATCGGCCTTGGCGGCCCAGCGTGACGAAGCCCCTGTCCGTTGGTTGTCGACTTGGTAATCTATCTGATTCCGCTCAAAGCTCGATCTCAAAGATGCGGGCACCGTGCGAGGGATGCGGAAACCCTCATGACGGTTGTTGAGGATGTGGAGGAACGCAAGGCAGGCGTCCTTGTTGATGGTGGAGCCGGCCGACGGGTTGACCAGGTTCCATGCTGAGCGAATGTCGGTGTCGGGTATGTCGAGGGATTCGTACAAATCTTCAAGCGCGGGGACTTGGTCGATGTTAGCAAAGTAGCTCAAGAGGGAAGCTTCCTTACGAGCAAACAATACTTACACGACACTTCGCCGCGCATGTCCCGGTTCTCCTGATATATGTGCTCGTACTTGGACTTGTCCTGGGGGCTCATGTACCAGTCGAAGCCGTCCTTGAGGCCCTGGTCGTCTGAATCGTCGTCAACCTGCTCGAACTGTGGTTGCTTGCCCGTGATGGCGCGGGTGGCTTGCACCAGATGGGCCTTGGACTCCGGGACCATCCAGTCGGGCAGCGTCTTGGGCACGTCGGCGTACTCCTATGAGACCCCGTTAGCTTCGACACACGCATGCACAAACGAGGAATACCGGTGGGCATACTCCATTGAGCACGTCAAAGATAAGCCGCATGGCGACGCAAAACTCCTCAAAGTCGAGGTTGCCATCGTTGTCCACATCGGCCAGGTCCCATACTCGCTCGAGCTGGTCGTCGCGCAGGCCGCTGTTCTTGAGGACCGGGGCGGCCTGCTCGCCGGTGAGGAACTGAGAGCCGCCTGTTCGATCGGAGAAGATGTTCCAGTACGTCTCAATCTCCTTGGCTTCGATCTTGGGAGCCATGGCTGCGAGCGGGAGCACGGTCCGAGAGGTTTAGGATTCGGCGACCTTTCGGCTGTTCGCAGCAGTATGGAGCAGCTCTCCAACTGCAATGCACCGCTCGGCAAGGGGATCGACAGTCGGAGTCGGGCGCCGGGGCGGCAGAGGGGACGCGCGGGTGCAATGGCAGTGGTGTTGATGTTGGACTTGCGATGCGGGCCCTCGGTGACGAAGCTCCCCCGTCCCAGAGAGGCACATCCGTCCCCTGTGGCTGGACTTAGCCACCCATCCACCGTCCCTTCAACGAGCGCTCTGCAGCTCCACGCGACCGCTGAGTCAGCCGCTTAGCCGCGCCCCTGCTAAGTTGGGGAAGCCGCCCTGCCGCTATTGCAGCGTCCCCACTCGCCGTGATGGTCATCGGAGGGGCAAACATTTAAATTGCCCGCCATCGGGACGGCACCCAAGTTTGCCATTCCCTTAGCGAAGCCAGTTGCTGCACCATCACAGCTGCTGTCAGTCAATCGCCAACCATGTCGACGACTACCACCACCACCGTCACCGGGGCCCAGCCCATGACGGCCGAGACCATCCTCCGCCTCTTCCCCGACATCGACACCAACGACGAGGCGCTGTCGGGCCACGATGAGGAGCAGATCCGGCTCATGGACGAGGTGTGCATTGTCACCGACGAGAACGACCTGCCTGTCGGCAAGGCCAGCAAGAAGCTTTGTGCGCCATGACCATTCCTCCACCCTCCCCTCCTTCGTCAACCGACAGACAAGACGGGACCTTGGCTGACCTGGAATCGCTATGCAGGCCACCTCATGACCAACATCGACAAGGGCCTCCTCCACCGTGCCTTTTCCGTCTTCCTCTTCAACGATAAGAACGAGCTGCTCCTGCAGCAGCGCGCTTCGGAGAAGATTACGTTCCCCGACATGTGGACCAACACGTGCTGCTCGCACCCTCTGGCCGTGTCTGGCGAGACTGGCTCGGTTCTGTCCGACGCCATCGCAGGAGCTAAGCGCGCTGCGCAGCGGAAGCTCGACCACGAACTGGGCATCAAGAAGGAACAGGTTCCCTTTGAGAAGTTCCGCTTCCTGACCCGCATTCATTACAAGGCGCCCAGCGATGGCAAGTGGGGAGAGCACGAGAGTATGTGTCGTCCCCGCGAATCAATTGAAGACCGTGTGCGGTGCCTCTAACACGGATTCACAGTCGACTACATCCTGTTCATCAAGGCCAACGTTGACCTCAACCCCAACGAGAACGAGGTCCAGGCTACGCAGTACGTCAGCGCCGACAAGCTCAAGGCGCTGTTCGAGGACCCCTCCCTCAAGTTCACGCCTTGGTTCAAGCTCATCTGCAACTCGATGCTGTTTGAGTGGTGGGAGCACCTCGACTCGGGCTTGGACAAGTACACCAACGAGCAGCAGATCCGCCGTATGCTGTGAACGACCATGGGCGGGTCTCGATGACCTAGATAATTTGCCGGGGGAGATGGAGACGTCGGGGCAGCGGGCCTGGTTTCCTTTCCGCTCATAGCTAGAGGCTGCTGTGAGACGATTTGCATGCGCTGCATCTACGAGGCGTTACGTGGCCGCTTCTTACTTCTTCCTGATGCCACGGTCATGTATTCGTTCGTATACTTTACCTACCTTGCCCAATACCTATCACGTACACCACGCCACGCCGGCCCCGGCCTAGTGACGCGAAGCCGGGCACTAGGCCCTCTCCTATAAGTTCTGCATGCTACCCAGAGTGCGTTGGTCGGTAAGTTGGGTTGGCTGCGGCTGCACCATCCTCCCGTGGTCCATCCAATCCTCTAGCGTCCAGCCCGGAGCCGCGTGACCATTTCCTGCATATCCGAGCTGCGTGAAGCATAGAAAACGCCGCCTGAGAAAAAAGCAAGGCGAGACCCGACTAACCCCCAGCCAGTGAGGCTGTCTTGTTTCTCGTCAGCCCGTCCGTAACGAGTATCGTCATACCTCGTGGCTCCCGGCCGCAGATCGGGGCAATCGGAGGAGGGAACGGCTAGATCCACCCCGCATGTGGCGTCACGAGATGGGCTCAGTGCGCGTGCCATGTGCAACGATGAAGCTGATCGAGACGCGGAGATTGTCCTCATGGTTCTGGGCTTGCCAATACGAAGTGCTGATTCGAAGTCCGACACCTCTCAGGCTGCTTCACCATCCAGTTTACAGTCTCTGATCCCTTCATGCGTTGTGCTTCACCTGCTCCGCTTCACTTCACTTACACGACGCAGACTGAACTCCAGACCCCAGAGTCACTCCTTCGCCTTCACCACCGACCCCGTGCTTTGTTCAGACAAACCTGACAGGTCTCCGCTCGGATGGGACTCGACCATAATTTCGACGCATTACTGACTTCATCTCCGTCGGCCGTGGTAGACCGACTAGTGATGTGTAGATGCCAGATAACCGCAACACCAATCTCACTCGTAGTTTTCAGTCATGGAGGACTCGAACCCAACCTCCACTATTGCCGTCGCCGCAGCCGCAATACCACGGGCGCTGTCCCTCATTCCGCCGTCGTGGGGAACGACCATCCGTGAACTGAGCAAGAGTGAGAGCGCTGAGGCGGCTTACTCGCTGGCGCAAGCCTTCGCCGAAGATCCGCTGAGCGTGTATCTGCTCGCTGGCAATGACACGGCCAGCTGGGCGCCCGAGCGGCTATGGGAGCTTCACGCGCGTATTATGAAGTACACGGTCGCCGCGTACCGGCTTCGCGGCGTCGTCACAGCGATAGGGCCCGACTACGAGGCTGTCGCATTGTGGTGAGTGTGAGAGCTCCGCCAACGCTTGGACTTTCGCGTTTTGAGACGGGAAGATGCTGAATATCTGGACCAGGACACCGCCCGGCAAGTTCATGGACGACTGGGGGGCTACGCTCCGGAGCGGGACGTGGCGGTTGTGGTTCGAGCTCCCGGCGGAGGCCCGGAGGCGCTTCTTCGACGAGCTGGTCCCGGCACTGCATGATGCCAGGGAGAGGACCATGGGAAGCCGCAACAACGACTGCTGGTATCTCGGGTACATTGGCACCAAGCCCGCCGCCAGGGGCAAAGGCTACGCGAGCAGGCTCATACGCGCCATGGCCGACAAGGTACCATCTCCAGCAGCGGTCTCCCCCGGCCCCCTTATCTCCCTCTCGTTTGAAAATCGCTGACAGTGCACCACCAGGCCGATGCCGAGAATCGCCCCATGTATCTCGAGTCCTCGTGCCTGGACAACAACAAACTCTACGCCAAGTTCGGCTTCGAGATCAAGGGAACCATTGAGCTCCTGCGCGGGCCAACGCCCGTCTTGCTGTATCGCATGATCCGTGAGCCGCAGCCTACCGGACTCCAGGCCTGCGTGACGGAGTCGTCCAATGAGGACGGTGTCAAGGCGTGATGCTCTCTTCTTGTCTCGTAGAGTTGGCGTCAGCTTGAGCATGCCATCCGTCTTTTAGCAGATTTGATAGTCTCGACGCGAGGTGGCACCAGTGATGTTCCTTGCACTGAGTTGCTTCAGGGAATTCAGACTTGAAAACAAAGAAAACCATTGCATTCCGTCGTGACCGAACCGAGACTTCTATATACTGAAACAGTGCCCGCTTTTCATCCATGGCCTTTACACAACGGACGGAGTACTCGCAGCTGCTGAATGTCGCGTCGCGCCCCATGATCAATTCCAAGCCATGGGCCCCTCTGTCTAATACTCGAGAATAGCCCACGTCTCCTCATCGACTGTCGTGTAGATTAAGCCCTGGCCTACCAGCTCGTCCGCTGCCACTATCACGTCCCGCACGGACATGCCCGCGGAGCTAGAAATGACATTGAGATGGATGCCCTCGTTGCCACCCGGCGTGTTGCTCATGAAGTTGAACATCTTCCTGGCCGCCGGTCCGCAAGTCGACAGCTTGCTGGGCATCTGGTTTGCGTTGCCGCCACCCGTCACGTTGCCGTAGCCCCCGCCAGCTCCGCCGTCGACGAACATGCTGTCCCCGTTGGCGGCGGCTCCATTCTCGACACCCAGGGGCCCTCGCGTGAAGAAGAGGTGGACGTACGTCGCCTCGAGCATGTGGTAGTTGACCTCGTTGAAGTCCTCGACGGGCCGGATGACGTGTGCGCCGACGTGGCGCTTGTTGGAGAAGGACTTGAGACGACCCCATACGCGGACGTGCGAGTCCAGCTCGAAGCCCGGTTCGGCGTCGTCCTGCTTGTCGGCGTCGATCCACTTCTTGACCTCGATCTGGCCGGTGCCGTCGTCGATCTTGAAGGTGACGTTTGTGGGCTGCGGGTTGATGCTGCGGACCTGGCCAACGAATGTGATTTGCGTGACGGTCGAGCCGTCAATCTTGAAGTCGGCGCCAGAGAAGGCCTCCTCGGCCTCGAGGATCTGCTTTATCGTGACGGGCCGTAGTGATTCATCTTGGTACGACTAAGAAGGAGTGAGCATCAAGTCAGCGAGACGTCATGTCTAGCGTCGCCCGAGGACGCTCGACGCACCTTGCCACCGCCGCCTTGGCTGCCCTGCTGTGAACCGCCAGCGAAGAAGCCGCCCGAATCGTCGCCACCCTGTGCGCCGAACGAGGTCTTGTTGTATCCGGCGTAAGCTGCTGCATGGCAGAGAAGGTCAGCACACGTCCGCATCGAGCGGGGGGAGACAGGCAGGTCACGTACACATTGTGGCTCGTGAGGCGTGAGGATGAGGATGCACTGGATGTACAGGATTCACGATGGAGGAGGCCGGAAGACGCGTCAAGGCGCGACAAGAGCTTAATTGATTGCGCTGCCCCGCGTCTGTGGGTCGTGGCGGCTGTCCGGGCTGCTGAGTAATCGCTCCGTAGACCGCGGACGCCGGCGGCCGATGGTCGCCATGGCTTGGACGACGTGCTGGCTGGATGCGAATGCGAACTTCTTGGACAAAGAGGAAGAGCTTGCAGGAAATTGAATGCGCAAAGGCGGTTTCAAAGACAGGCTTCCGTACGCTTGGTATTCCACCAGGACAACAAGTGCATGCGGACGCCGGCCAAGGTTGCCGCGCGCTGTAATCAGTACAGGTACCTGCACCCGCCCGCTGAAAGCTGGACGCTTTTAGCCTCGGCAGAGGGTCACAGCGCCTCTGCCCCAGGCGGGACCGGCGCGTTGCCGGACCCCCCGAGCCCCGAGCTGCCCCAGCTTTTGGCATCTGACATCAACCTACCTTACCGTAGCTTCCTCCCCCATCTCAACCTGTCGACGGCTGCGCCTTTTCTTCTTCAACCTCGTCCATCTGCCATCCGTCAGGTTTCTTGCTTCATCGCCGCCGGCTCCTCGCTGCCGCCAACTCTCGTCCCATAGCTGTGATCGGGCTGCGCCTGCACGTGCTCTCCTCGGCCGTGTTGCTGCCGAACGTCGCTCGTCATCGCCTCCGCGTGCCACCCTGCAAGCATCGCCAGCCTACTTATCCGAGCCTCCTTGCCCGCGTCGCACCGCCATGGGAAGGTCACAATCTGCGAGTCTTCCACTGATTCCCCTCGCGCGAGGCACTCTCCTCCTCCCGGGCCTCATCCAGCGCATCCCCGTCAGCTCCAGCCGCCCGGACATCCCGGCCCTCCTCGCCCACGTCTACGAACAAGCTGCCGCCAAGGGACCCGACAGCCGCATCGACAGCGTCCCCATTGCATGCGTGCCCGTATCGTCGCCTCTTGTCGGTCCGACCGGGCAGCTGCTCATCAATAATGGAGAAGAGGTCGACGCCTCCCAGGTAGAGGAGATCAACCCGGGCACGGCCAACAGGGATGATCTTTTCGGGTTCGGCGTCGCCGCCAAGGTCGTTGGCATCGATGGCCGTGGCGGAGGCGAGTTTGCCTTGCGGGTCGAGGGCACAGCTCGCATCCGGGTAGATCACATCTCGCGCGAACGGCCGTTCTTCGAGGCCAAGGTTACCTACTTCACTGACGCCAGTACGTGGACACGATACCCTCCTTTGCAGCGGTACTTGAAGCTAACTTTTGTTTTCCAGTTGACACGACCGACAAACAGCTGCAGGATCTCTTCGGTCTGCTCAAAGTACGATCGCGCGAACTCGTCACCATTCTACGAATCTCATCGCTACTACCGCGCGCCAAAGGCGGCCCTGCGCTCTCTCAAGGCCTGACGAGACGGCTGGAAATGCTCATCATGAGGAGAGAGATCAAGGAGGCAGGGTTGCTGGCCGATTTCATGGCAAATTTGGTCGAGACATCCCACGAAGAGAAGCTCGGAGTCCTGGCCGCCCTCGACGTCAAGGTCAGGATCACAAAGGTGATTGAACTGCTGGAACGCCAAGTTGGAGGCATCAAGAACAACTTCAAAATCACCACCTTCACCTCCGTTCCGGTCCAGATACTCGACCGCCTCAACGACAACCAGTCCAAGAAGAACTCGATTCTGCAGGTGCCCGGCATGACTTTCATGCCTGGTTCGGGCCAGATGCCATCGGGTAATGATCAGAACGATGAGCAGGAGGCCAACGAGCTGGACGATCTCAAGAGAAAGCTCCAGGCCGCGAAGCTACCATCCGAGGTTGCCAAGACCGTGGACAGGGAGCTGCGACGGCTGCAAAAGATGATGCCCATGAATCAGGAGTACCAGGTCACCAGGAATTGGCTTGAAACCCTGTCCGAGATTCCCTGGGCGGCCGTGACCGACGACCGACTGGGCCCGGAGACTCTGACCAAGGCTCGCAAGCAGCTGGACGATGACCACTACGGCCTGGACAAAGTCAAGAAGAGGCTCATCGAATATTTGGCGGTTTTGAGACTCAAGCAGTCTTTGAATGACGAAGTCGATGACAAAATTCGGAAGATGGAGGCGGAGGCGGAGGCAAATGCAGCCCAGCCTGACGAAAGCTCGCCCGTTCCCTCCGATTCAGCAGCCAATCCTCCTTCAGGAACAGATGCGCATGGGGCGAAGCTACAAATCCTCAAGTCGCAGAGGATGGTTGACAAGTCGCCCATTATGCTTCTTGTCGGGCCGCCTGGCGTTGGCAAGACGAGTCTCGCCAAGTCAGTTGCCACCGCACTGGGCCGCAAGTTTCACCGCATTTCACTTGGCGGCGTGAGAGACGAGGCAGAGATTCGTGGCCACCGAAGAACATACGTCGCCGCCATGCCTGGATTGATCGTTCAGGGCCTTCGAAAGGTCGGCGTGGCGAACCCCGTCTTCCTCTTGGACGAGATTGACAAGATCGGCGCCGCAAGCGTGCACGGTGATCCCTCTGCCGCCATGCTCGAGGTGCTGGATCCCGAGCAGAATTGCACGTTCCAAGATCACTACGTGGGGATGCCCATCGACCTCTCCAAGATCCTCTTCATCGCCACGGCCAACAGCCTGGACACTATCCCGGCGCCCTTGCTAGACCGCATGGAGATGATCTATCTCCCGGGTTATACGACGCTTGAGAAGCGCCACATTGCCATGCAGCACCTGGTCCCGAAGCAGATCCGCGTTAACGGATTAACCGAGGATCAGGTGGCTTTCAACCAGGATGTCGTGTCCAAGATCATCGAGTCGTACACCCGTGAGTCAGGGGTTCGCAACCTGGAACGTGAGATTGGCTCCGTATGTCGTGCCAAGGCTGTCGAGTTCGCCGAGGCCAGAGATGGCGGTCGCCTGGAAAATTACCGCCAGCAGCTCACCGTCGACGACGTGGAGGCAATTCTTGGCATAGAGAAGTTTGAGGAAGAAATTGCCGAGAAGACCAGCCGCCCGGGTATCGTAACGGGCCTCGTCGCGTACAGTTCTGGTGGCAACGGGAGCATCCTCTTCATCGAGGTCGCGGATATGCCCGGCAACGGCCGAGTGCAGCTTACCGGCAAGCTGGGCGACGTGCTCAAGGAGAGTGTCGAGGTTGCTCTGACGTGGGTCAAAGCGCACGCGTTCGAGCTGGGCCTGACCCCGGAGCCGACAACCGACATCATGAAGGATCGAAGCATCCACGTCCATTGCCCGTCCGGGGCGATCCCCAAAGATGGCCCGAGCAGCGGCATCGGCCAAGCCATTGCCCTGATTTCCCTCTTCTCCGGGAAGCCGGTGCCACCGACGATGGCCATGACTGTAAGCTTCCTTGGAACTAGACTTTACCGGAGTCTTTCCCATCATGAGACACATCCACTAATGCCGATATTTTGAACAGGGCGAGATATCCCTCCGAGGCCGAGTTACCGCCGTCGGCGGCATCAAGGAGAAACTCATCGGCGCCCTCCGGGCGGGTGTCAAGACGGTCTTGCTGCCAGCGCAGAATCGGAAGGACGTGAAAGATCTGCCACAGGAGGTGAAGAACGGGTTGCAGATTGTCCACGTCAGGTACGAGACCCCCACAGCGTTTTGGTAGCACATTTCACGCCCTAGCCGTGGAACGGCAAGGCATCGGCCGCCCCTCCTCTTCAGACGACGCTCGTGTTACTGACTTCTGCGCTTGAATAGCCACATTTGGGAGGCCATCCGGCTAGTCTGGCCAGACTCGCACTGGGCCGCTGACAGCAACTACGCTGGCATCGAGAGTCGACTCTGATTCAAACGCTTCCCTCGCACGACGCCACCGCTTCGACTGCGCCTGGGCAAAACGATCCAATAACTCAGCTTGGTCACGCTGCATATTTGGTGCTGGATCCTGCTTGTCTACACCCACTGTATCGCAGTGAGACTTGCTCAAGGGCCCATGAGCCTACAGTTTGCGTACGTTCTGTTTCTCCTCCTACATCTGCTCATCGCATGATCAGACGTCTCACTTGTCTGGCACTCCCCTGCAGCGGGTGGACATGTCGGCAAATTTACGCCTCATTCGTTGCACTAAGCTAACACAGCATTGCATAGATACCAGATGAAGCGAGTCGTGGCCGTACGCGCCTCGCATCCGAAAGACTGCACCATGTGTGGCTGGGTGTTGGCGGAAGCGTTATACTTGGGGACGTAGTCGAAAGGCTCCAGCGGACCTTGCGGTGGCGGCGAGGCAGCCATGTGCCTTTGGTCCCAAACAAGGGGGCTTTCTGCACGCAAGCGAGACAGGTTGACTCGGCGATTGGCGAGGGCGGGAATGGCGTTTGTGCAACAACGACGGTGGGCTCAGATGGTGCAACGTGCTTCACGGGAGGCTACAGATACGCAACTCCAACAAATACTCTCTACTTCATACTTCGAGGGTGTCGGTCGACGACGGCGGAGAAGAGGGATTCTCTGGCTGCGAGCATTGTAAGGTAGTCTGTGTCTCAGTACTGGGTTGTCTCAGCGGTTTTGATTTGGATCACTTTTAAGCTTTGTAACTGTTTCAACCAAGCAGCTGGGTGCCGGCTATGCCGTCGGGAACAAGATTGTCTTTGCTCCTAGACAGCCAGGCAGTGGGTTGGCGTTGGGCCCGCGACTACGTGCGAGACTGTGCCGTGTTGTGTTGTCGTAGCTCAGCTTGCCAAGGATGGCTACCTGTGCTGTCCCCCGTGCGCTGTTGCTCATCTATGTCGCACGACCAATGGACGTGTGCCGCATCCTTCTAATGGGAAAGTGGCCGAAAGGCGTGGATGCTGATGGGTGTAAAGTAGGAGCTCAACGCTCGGATGTTTTCTCGTGCGCCGCAGCTCGGCCAAAGAGGCCGACCGACGGGGGCATGAACCTTCCGGGGAAAGCTGCAACATCTCGTTCGGGGAGGACAAAGTGTCTGGCCTTGCGAAGACATTGTTGCGACGGAGGGGTGGGCGGGAGTGCTCACCATGTTCGTCGTAATCGGGGATCGTCCAAGCTAGGAACCTGTCCCTGTTCCAGGGCGAGCTGTCCATGGACCGTGCGGGCGCCGAGTGCCGTGCCGACGACGTGCTGCATGGGTTTGCTGCCAGCCCCTCCCTACACGTATACGAGTAGATGCGAATGCGGTGCCATCGAAGAAGGGCGAGGGGTGCTGCGTCAGGCTGGGCAGCCCGTCTCTCGCCACGATGGCGACCCAGGGGATCGGAGTGCTTCCCTTCACCGACACTCGGCGGCTGGCAAAGGATCACGCCATCAGGACATGGTGCAGGTCCTCTTGACGAACCACAGCGGCAAATTGTTCAACCGCGGCATCCTACCTGGTCCCCGAATTGATTGACGAAGGGCACGACTACAACGAGTGGGTGAATCACCTCTCGAAACGGGCGATATGCTTGTATAGGCAGGCCAGGGGCGGAGATAAGCCTTGGACGGGCGGTCTTTGACAGCTGGAGAATGCAAGATTGCCCTGGCCGCAGCCAGACTGGGGTCGCCCGTTGGCTGTCTGCCGACGGGCCAAGAGAGAGATCTCGAAATGGGCTAGTTTTCCAAGGCCAGGTAAACGAGGGCCCAAATGACGCCCGGCAAGGGGGTCGATTAGACGCCGCCTGTGTGCGTGGCGACCATGCCTATAATATTTGTTTCGATATGGACCAGGGGGCCGACTACTACGGGAGGCTCTCGTATGCTCTGCGGGCTTGCATTTGGCCACCGACCAAGACTTGAGCCGTTCAACGTCGCTCTACTCGTATGCAGGAATGCTTATTTGCCCGTGTAGCCGACGCGTTCGTGGGTGATTCCCTGCCACTGGCGCGGATGAGCGGGCGCGCAAGCCTCCGGGACGCATCATGGGGAACACAATATCCTCGGCAGCGGCTGTCGATGCTGAGATCGCCTCATGCAACAAGCACGTTACCCCGGAGAGACTGGGGACCTCGTCAACGACGGTGTGACGGACCGTGCAGCGACTTGTGATGAGTAAAACGAGACGGCTGGTCAGGAAATCTCCGCATCGGCAGGACAGGACATGCACGTGTATGTGCTCCATACATGCGCCTATGTGACAAGAAGCTCGCCGTGCATGACACTTGCATGGCGCCGCACGTCGTACTTCGTACCTTTGCTCGGCATCTCGTAACGGACATTCGAGGGCCTTGACCTTGCTTGTCATGGCCTCCGGCTCGTCTTACTGCAAGGGGAACGGATGCACGAGGATCGTTGGTATCCTTGACGGACTATTACTCGTAGCATCCTCCTCGTATCGTACAGGTCTCAAGCGTAGCCGTAGTGGGATCGCTCTCCGTCCGCAAGCTGCCACAAATTACGAACCGGACGGGCTTGTCCCGGACAGAGATATCTTTTGCCGTGAGCGATGCAGGTGTAACCGCTTTGCTGGGTTGTCCGACCGAATGGGACGATTGGCAATTTGAAGCGCCCGAGAAACCACGCCGGGATCGATGCTGAAGGTATGCGCAAGCCTGAGGTTCACGGCTATTAGATCCGAGGCCCGGACCAAGCGTCGATCTGAAGTGTTAGTCGGGCCCAGCCGCGGGCGCCTAAGAAGCAGGCATAATTCAACCAACGTTGCAGAATCAACCAGCTCTTTTTATTCGACGTCGTCATGGCGAGCCGTTGCATTGTGCATCCCAAGCTTGCCCGGAAATTTAGCTCGCCATCGGGAGAGAGCAGGGAAGTCGGTCTGATCCATGTCTGTACGAAAGCTCCGTCCACCCCCTAACAACCTCTTGAACGATTGCTACCTCTTGCATCCCGCCTGTCCCCAGCATCGTTCACCTCACCTACCCAAAATGGCAAATTGCAGGTTTGAAATCCGTGTCAAGAGAGACAGAAAGGCCCGGGGTTAGCTTCAGGCTGTTGTCGAGGACGGACAGCGATTCGGCGCCACGGCCAGAGCCGCCGTGATGGGGTTCTTCCCCTGTAGCTGGCTTCTCATGTAAATTGCGCCGCCGCTACGAAGTGACGGTTGGGTTCCTGATGGCCTTTCCGGATCAGAGGTTCGCTGATTAGCAGAAATGAAGGACGGGCTGCCGCCAGGCCATTGTCGCGGAGTAAATCAACCTAGCGTCCGTCATGGACAGCGGGTACTCGGGTGCAAGGCACACCAAACCACACCACCCACCCACACCCACTTCCATCGGCCAAGCCATCAGATGCACCTGGTCGGCAACCTCATGCCCGTTTGGCGGAGAGACAGGGGGCAACGAATCCAGCTCCGAGGTTCATCCCTTGTCGCGCGGCGCATTGCGGGTGACGCGAAGGATGCGTATCGTGCGGAAAAGCCAACCCAGCGCCATGTGCCAGAGCTGCCTGGTTGCCGTTGGGCATGGCGGCACGCGCCACGGGGCGCCCTGTTCGGTCGACTCCCCCATCCATGAAGCGGCGCAGGCCAGCTGCCGCGCCTCTGGACGCCGATCGTTCTCCATTTCCTCGTCTACCGTACGAGCAGAAGTTGCTCTGCCATGCTTCTTTCCGATGCTGCTGGTCATGAAGCCAAAGTCCTACATGGCCTGTCCGAGCCGCTCTTGAGTACTCGTATGCGCTCACACCTTGGCCGTTTGGATGCTGATTTTAAAAATGTGACATCGAGCCCATGCACATGGGCACCCCGGTTATTGAAACCCCGGCTATTGGTTCTCACCTCTCACGACATTCTGTCTTTGGACAGCCTTGCAACGGAATTAGACCGAGAGACCCGTCATACTGTGCGCGCTGCTTCGCAGCTTTTGCGACATCGGACGGTGGTGCTCTGGCGGCCGTGGCCAAACAAGCGATAGGATGTCCTTGGTGATGGTTTTTTAGGTGTGTACGATATGTGTGCGCTCGCGGACAGTGCTGTGGGGGTGGCTGATGGCCGGTCAAGGTAAGCCATTATCGTGAGATTATCAGTTGAATCGGCGGCAGCCTGACGCCGTGTGATTCGGATCCATCAAATGCTCATCCGGGGGCGACCAACGCGGCAGCTTTTGCCGAGCCACGCAAGCTGAACGTCGGTGGCCCGTTCCCGGCCGTCCGACGGATGCACGATCCGCACAAATTCTTGCTCAGGACGAGCTGCCTTTGTGTCTGGCCTGGGTGCCAAGCATGACAACACTCGCCGGCAGTGGCGCTTCGGGGAACTTGAAACCTCCGACTCTGCAGGATGATAGAACCGGGTAGACTCCAATGTATGCCATTGCCGAGCTGCGTCGTCTTGCATGGCTACCCTGGACGTTGCCAAGCGCATCCTTGTTCGCCAAAAGCGGCGTAGAAGCACTGAGTCGGGAAAAGGAGGAGAAGCGCACTGTACACTGGCCGATGGTTCTTGACTCTGTAGTGCTTTTTGGGTTCCATAAAGCCCAGTCATAAATCGAGGCTCAATGAGCCTCATCGTTGAAGTCAGCAGCCTCTAGGAATCGACTGTTTTGCTCAACGCGATGGCTGAACTCTCGGACCTTTCTGCCATTGCGCGATTTGGATGCATGAAGCGTCCGCAAATGCCAATTGAAGACTGGCATCTAATTGATGATCAGAGATGGCGAGCTGATCCCATCGCTAGCCAGCTGAAGACAAATTTGGCATCAACGCCCTCTTTGCGCCACGATGTCGGTGTCGCCGTATTCTGCCCACTTAAAGTCCACTTCGTACCGTCAGCAACGGCGTCTGCCGCCGGCCAAGTTCGTTGGACAGGCATGTTGGGCGGTTCAGGATACTCAGACGTTATTGTTAGCCAACCTGCTCGCAACCACAATCTGAAGTTGAACCGCCCATACTCTTCGATGTATCTCGCCACAATGAGAACATCAGGACTCCCGCCACAGACGAGGCCGCCCGTAAGCCCCCTCGTCCGGACGGATCAGAGATCTGCGCCCCGTTCGGACCATCCGGATATGTGCTGCGTGATGTAATCGTGCCAATGCGAGGTGCCCAGGAAGTGATATCCCGAAATCGAACTGACCTCGTACGAGGTTCATGGCGTCCAGACTGGCTGGACCTTGCTCAGGAGTGAGTCCGACACAGCCACTCTTGCTGGGTTGATGGCATGGTCCATGCGGCTGGACCCGGCTTCTTAAAAGAAGATCATGAAGCTCCGCTTTGCCTTGTCCTTTGCCAGGTGATTCTCCCGTTCTGCCCGGGGGATGTACGTTGGCTCTGTGCCCACTCCACCATAAGGCTTCGCGGGACGGATGTTAGCTGGACGCCTGGGGTCTTATTGGCGGAATCTGGTCATAGGAAGCTACGAGTATTCGCGCTCGTGCGAGTAGAAGTCCTCACTCGTAGCTGCTTGGAGCCCCAGCTACCGTATGGGGTACCCAGAGGCATGTCGTGGGTCTTGCAGCCGGTCGGGGTCGGAACATTTAGGCTTTTAGCCTAGGTAGGCAGCGGTCATGGCCAAATATTGTAGGTGTACGGAGTATCCATAGGATGATTTCACCAAGACCGTGCGGGTGGAGGACGTTATTCCAATCGATGGAGTTCTGGTCTTAAGCTCAAAGATGGAGAATGAAGCATGGTCATTTGCCTTGCACGCTTGATTTTGCCGGCAACGCTTTGGAAAAGAGCAATGCAGTCTGCAAGTGTTCAGCACATTCGAAGCAGCCTCAGGCCGAAACCTGCGCAGCGGGAAGCTGCCAAGATGGAAGGAACAGGCCCGCCTCGTTGGAAGGACCCGTGGACGTCACTGGGCGGGGACCCTGCAGCCTGGGACCCCACGGTTAGGAATCACCATGCGTCCGCCCAGCATTGCATCCAGTACGAGTGCGGACGTACGAGTGAATATGGAATACACAGGTACGCGTACGAGTATGTATGCACAAAACATGCATGTCGCTCAATGCCACGACGGGCAACCCTGGCCGCGGCTCTTGACCTCATTATACCAGAATGGACCACGCTAATTTTCGATAGATCACTGCCACGAACTGACCTCCGAGAAGCTGCCGGCAGAGCCAAGAGGAACAGCGATGCTAGCTGATAGCATTCATAGCTGGACAAGTCCCGCAGGGCCAACATCAGAGTCACAAGGATGGCTCACAGGCGGTGATGTCTTAGCGCTGTGCAAGGCCAGCGAGCCAAGGTAGCCAAGACGGAACATGTCACTGATTGGGGACGCGTCTGGTCGAGGGCACGGCGTTGTCCAGGAGTCCTCCAGCCTCGCACAGAGACGCAAAAGTGTCCAACGGAACAAAGCAATCCAGCAACCAACAAGTCGGAATCCAAAATAAGGTGCAAGGCCGGGAAGCAGTGCTATTCGAGAACAGGAGGCGTCCAGGCCCGATGAACGGGGGCACCCCAGCGGCCCACTCGAGCTCTTTGTTGGCCCGTGGATCCCTTTACCAGCCTCGCCCAAGCCCATTCGCCAGCAAAACTCGTGCGTTCGGAAGCCATCCCTGACAACAAGGCAGCTTTAATTATTAGCACCTTGCCCTGTGCGTTCAAGCGAAGCAAGGGGATTGTTGGCACGATTGCATCACCGCCAACCCGGTCTTTCTCTCTAGCGGTTTGGAGTGCGTTGATCTCACGCATCTGCAAGACCTTGGTCGAAGGTAGGGAGTACACTAGAGGGTCGCGGCTATCGAGGCCCTATGTTCCGAAGGGACCCTCAGGGCACATGTGGCTGTGGGGATTGCGGTACACTACGCAACGGGAACAGGTTCGCGCCCGGAGACCGGTACGCTGGCGGTCCGCCACGAGGGTTTACGAGTACACCTTATGGACATTCGCTCTCAGGGGAGCATGTGCTACGGCCTTTGGCTGCTTCACCCGATCCCACGGATGGGGCCACGGCCTCGAAATGGACCGTTTCCTGGGACTCGAAAGAGAGGCTGATGGCAATCTGGGTTGGTACTTGCCTACTACGGGAGATACTCGGACACCAGCCGTGCCGCAGCGAGATGGAGAGACCTTTTGAAGCGAGGGCTCCGTGTCATGTCACCACCAATGTGGCAATGGCCCGCGATGCTCTAGACTGAACCCCTTGCTCCATACGACAATTCTCCGCTGCTCGGCAACATGCCCCAATGCGATACAGCGCCAGCCACAACGGGTATGCGGACAGCCTCTGGATCTGTCGGTGGAGGTGCTACTCGCAGATGTGATACGCGCGCCTACGCAAGCATGATGCAACGACGGCGACGGAGTGGCGACCACAATGGAAGTGCTCCCACGCGGCACTTTTCGTGGATGATGTGCCATGGCGCATTGGAGCTGTGCCACCCAAGGTCAACTCGCAAGCCATACGGGCTATCTATCGAGCCGTCGCCCCTGCGATCAGAGCCGGAGGTGAATGGAAGAGATTGGTTGGGCGGATTAAATGCGCCGTGGGCATGGGTGATGGACGGCGGTGCCGGCAGGCAGGCTCGCACCAATCCCGCAGCATCAGTTAAACTGACCTCTCCTTGTCGTTGACCACAGACCAAGGCGGACTCCAAATGGGCAAAATGGATGCCCCCACACGGATCCCTGCATCATAATCTGCTGGGTGCCCTGCTTGCCACGCTGCGCCCAGGGATATCGCGCAGGGGCTGCATGGAGCTAGGGGCTCCCGCGGACCATGAGTTGGCCTGTTCGCCGACCCCATCGGTGCTTCGAGCCTTGGGACGGCGCGCCGGATCTTAAAAGGTGGGTGTATCTGGGATTCCCGTTGTCGGGGCCGTCATTGATGCGGTTGGGACGATGATCCATGGCTGGCGCAAGATGGGATGGCTTGAATTACTTGGCTTGGACGGCATGCCGTGACGCACGGTTGGCAAGCCATGCTCGAAACCGATGGCCCGGCGAACGGTCTCGCCGCTGCGCGCCCTGCAACGTTCAGTTGCACTTCGGGGCTCCCACCTCACGAACGAAGCCACAACGGCCGGCTTCGGCGTCGTACCCTGACGTGCAAATGCCGCTGGACGACTCGGCGATCTACCGCGGGTTTTTGATCTATCGCTTGGAGCCATGCGCCTCGAGACTGCGGAATTGCCGAGCGGAGGCTTCAGTGAGAGCAGGGAGAGCGCGCCCTTCTCGCACTCGGTTCCGGCCTCCGACAAACTTGTGGGCCTCTCGCGGTAGCCTTCCGATCGTCATTGATGCCTTAAAATCAGGCGCGCCACTCTTCAACGGCGCGGCGGGCGTACCTGCTCGTGCGCGCGGGCTCTGCGCCTAATATTCTGTGCTCGTAGGCCTGCCATGACTACAGTTAAGCGTCCAGCTAGAACGAACGCACCTGGTTTTTTTTTTTTTCTTTCCGCAAGGCCGTGGGCCCTCGTTACAAGTCCCAAGGCCGGGGAGCCACGAGCTGATCAAGAGCGAAGTCGGGGGACGCAGCCCATGAACGTCTTAGATGCCCCAGTCGGCGCTGGCTAGCTGCTTCAGCCGCGATGCTAGCCGGCTAGTATAGCATCTCGAACCGCAAGCCCGCTCGGCAACCTTGCCTCTGTACAGCAGGTAATTACGCTCTCTGTCTTGAGGAAGCTGTCAGCCTGAGAAGTCCCGAGTCATGCTTGTCAAGCTCAGGTTGATGTGATCCAGCATCCTTCAAGCCGACAAACTCCATGGATCAGCACGCAGGCGGAAGATGTGGCAGGTCTCAAGGGGCAAGAACATGACCGCGGCCTCGACAAGCTCATGCGAGGACGCAACCTACACGGGTGTTCCTGTCGTCTGTCGGCTGGGCATTGTTTAAGGCAAGGCGCCAAACAGCAGCCAAACCTACCCGGACCGACCCCATTATTCGCCATCTCCACCATCCACCTCAAATCCTGGGCGCCTGTTAAACTTGGCCCGCCCACCCAACGACCGCTCGCGCCCATCCATGGCCATCCACTCCCCCGGCCCGGCTGGTGGCTGCCCGGAGTCCAGACGCGCTCCGTCGAGCATGCTCGTGCCTGGAACGTTTGCCTTTGCTTTGTCCGCGACGAGTCACCTCGCGGCTGGCAAGGTGGATCTCTATCTGAGATGTGTGAAGCTTACTTGGATGGCCCTGGCTCAACTTTCGAGTGATCCATCATCCCCATCCAGGTCAGTGAGCGACGTCGTTGGACTCGGTCCATCCCACACTCCGTCACAGACTGCTCTTGGCCCTCGAGCTCTGGCCGCAGATCCCTGTATTCCTTGCCGCGACACCGTCAGAGCCGGCCCAAGTCGAATGCCCAAGGCTCATCGGCGCCAAAGGGGCGGATGGCCGGCGCCATTCCTCCAATCACGACGACTTCCAGAGATCATTCAATCTCGAGATACCACCTGCGTTCATCGAGCTCTCCACCCGTATTAAACTCCCTGACGCTTGCTCTTTGCCGCCATGCCACGAGTCGTCTCCATCCCCTGCCACCCGTCCGCCCACCCATCCCATCCCTTCCAGCCTACGAGTACCTACCAACTTCAACTAGGCCAGCCCTCTCAAGCCTCTCTCCCACTCCCTTCGCGCTTGAGGCCTAACCCTCCCATAACGCTCGGTAACTCCCAGCACTAACCGGGCTCCGATTACCGAACTGACACCAGACGGGCCCCTGCGAAGCCGGACACACGCCCCTCCCCTTGCGCCTTTCCTACTTGCCACCTTTGCGGCTTCATGGCCGGTGGTCCACTTCCATCGCACACACGCTCCCAGTTCAGTCGTAGCCACCCCGCGTGTCTTGTCAGATACAAGACGCATCTTCCCTAGCCGAGAGCACACCTCGCCTCCCTCCTTTCTCGAGACGCACGGAGAATTGTCCGATGGGACGGGCAGGGTCTCTCCATGGCATAGCACTCAACCCTTGACCGGCATCCACTCTACTGACCCGGACCGGGGTCCAACCCCGATGCCCTGTCGCCAACCCCAGCAACGCTTGCCTGGATGCACGTTCTCTACTCCAGTACGTAGAGGGCAGCCCGGAAGTCGCACAAAACCCGACCCTGAGCCGCCGATCAGCCTCTAGCCCCGAGCCGCCGCCTCGACTCTTGTGTTCTCGACTGGACCGTCGTCTACTGGCCAATCTCTGACGAGTCAAGCCTCCGGCTCGCTCTTTGCTGTCATCCTCGCCAGGTCGCGCCGTAGCTTGTGGTTCAACCAGAACGTCCGCCGGCCTGTGACCATACATTCCGAACGCTCTCGACGTCAAACGGACAGGACCGCTTGACGTATCACTACATGTGTGAAAGCTCCTCGTGGTAATATTCCAGTTGCAGCATTTTGTTTCACACCAGCTGCCCCCGACCAAGACGCCCCTTCTTATAACCTTGCCGCATACGGCGTATTCATGTTGTTTCTTCTACCCCTCGACCAGGCCTCGAATCATCCGGCCCTCCACGCTTCGCCGGTTGGCTTGCGACGTTGCATTTCTTGAACCATCAGCCAAGCAAGTCGTCTTTTCTCTTGGTCGAATCCTTTCCCCCCATGTGGCTTCGAAGGCCCACGTCATACTGGAAGTCGGCAGCTTCCACACGAGAACGGAACATCCCCGAGCCAGCTCTGGCGCCTTCGAGACCCGACAGCTTGGCCCCTTAACGTCACTATTTTCGCCGAAAGACTGCCCCGTTGCCTGTCCATCGCAGAAGACCGAGCACCAATTTCCTTTTATCCCGACTTCTCGCCTTCTTGAAGAGGCCCTGTCGATACCGGGAACAGGCCAAGGTCGCCAGCTCGGCCGCCACCCGGGTTGAGACGGCGAACCGCTCAGCCAGGAATTCCAAGGTCATAGAACGCTCCATCCATGCTCTCAGTTCGGGCCCCCTTCGACACATCTTCAGCCCCCTTCGGTCAACGCCTGCGCGTGTCGCGCTTGGTTAGCGGCGCCTCGGATTTGGGTCGGGAAACCAAAGGAGAAGGGTCGGAGACGTCTGCTCGTTTTCGGGCATATCCCTCTCCGCCCATGTCAGGGTCTCCGGTCCTCCCGCCCAAAGCAGCCCGAGAAACAAACGAACGGAGCGCGGGGCAAAGGGCGTTCTCGACGGCGCTCCCTCAAGATGGCTATCGAGACAGGCCAGTGCCACTACCGCCGGCGGACCACCGACAGCATCTGCCGCCGCCCGGCCCGGTGTCGAGGTTGTATCAGCTGGAAGGATCACGCGGGCCATATGGCTTTCAAAGGACTTATGAGGAACGTATGCCTCAGACGCCATTGTATTCCCCTCAGCAACACCATGAGGTACCTGTCGTGACATATCAGCAACAGTACATCGGCTCAGCCGGAACGAGTTCGGAAGGATCTTTCTCAGTGACGAGTCTAGGATCGGGACAAGAAAATCAACCACACGTTTCTCCGAAGTCTCAGAGGAAGACTAAAGGCCATGTTGCCTCTGCCTGCGTTCCTTGCAAGCGGGCACATCTTCGGTATGCATCACCTTATTATCCTCTTGTGAAGAGTTGAGCAAGTCTGTTAACAAGATGCCCAGATGTGACGGTATGTAAACTGATTATATCTCCCCTTTGGTTTTCAACCCTTCGACTTTGTCCACAGCCGTATAGAAAAAATACGAGCCCTTGCTGCAGCAAGAGCTGCATGTTAAACTGTGTCCACGAGACCGGAACGAGACGGGCGTTTGAATAAAGAATGCTTGGTGCAGGTGCTGGCCGCGTCTGGAACGCAGCCAATTGTGCTTTTAGCAGCGACATCTGAACCTTGCCATGATATGCCACCTCTGCGGGCTTAAATGATGCGAGAAAGCCTTTGCGGGTAGCTGTTCAAACTTGCGGTTCAAAAGCTGACCATGGTCACAGCCCAGCGACCTTGCTCGAGGTGTTTAAGCAACGGCAAAGAGGACGCTTGCGTCGACGTTCAGCACAAGAAGCGAGGCCGACCTCGACTAAGAGACGATAGAGATGCTCGATACGATCCCTTACGTGTTCCACAATACCCCGATATTTCGCTACGAAGGCCCCCGGGCGTATACGGACCTGGAGACTTAAAGGATCAGGGATTTGAGGATCAACTCGAACGACCCCAATTGTATCGACCTCTCGGTTCACCGTCGAGCGGTACGCTGCAACATGGGCAGTTTGAGAGAGCGTCGGGGGCCTTTGCCTACGGTCCTACGTCCCTTGCCGCCGCACGCGAAGAACCAGCTGCCTATCTTACCATGGGGCTGGAATTTTCCAGAGCATCACCGACATTCTTGAACGCGATCGGTGCCGTGAGCGTGACGGGTCGGAAACTACGCGACGTTGTCATAAATGACGAAGCAGAGAAGATATTCAACATACAGAGTCGACTGGCTGGAGAACAGGAGCGGAGGGAACCTAATTATTTGCCGCCAATCCTGGGTCAAGGCGGGCCTGTAATTCAGGGACTTGGATTCAGCGCCGTCGACATCGCCAGATTTCCCCTGACGATTCAGGAGCACCTAACATTTGCCGGACCTGATGGATACCCAAGGCAGCATTTCCTTCGTATGGGACTCGGCAAAGAGGGATCTGTTTACTTCGTGGTGATGGTACTCAGCCTCCAGCATCGAGATTCGCACCCGCATGCATCCTCGGAGATGCGGCACTCACAAGGGCATTTGTACTATGCACCCTCAAGTCCACAGCCATCATTTGCGCCTCGAGCACCAACGTCTACTCACTTCGATCCTATCCGCCATCGCCTCAGCGAGAGCTCGTTGGCTCGACCAACTCTGGGTTTACATAGCCAGACAAGTCAATTGCCGCCACCTGGCAACACCGGAATGGCGCCTACGACTCTCCAATACCAGCATCAGGGAACCGGGGATCGGTATCCTGGACCGCCTCCACAGTCGTCGCATGGAATCGGCCGAAATGAATCATCTTCGTCTGTCAGCCGTACAGTAACGCCAAGCTTTCAGCTGCCTCCGATACGGGCGCAGTCGGAGCACCGGCAGCCTTTTGTGACTCAGGTACGGCAGAGGGACGAGCGGAGCAGTCGTGTCGACATCGGAGGATTGATTGAAAAGCCCGAGGAACCTGGCGCGTCGCGGTAGCATGCATTGGGATAAGGCCACCGGCGAGCCCGCGCGTATCGAAACTTCAAACAAAGTATCTAAGCTTGCGCGATCGATGACTTTGCGACGAAACGAAATTTTGTTTCAATCCCATTCCAGAAAGCTGGTTCAACATTGGTAGTCCGCTCGGCATGACTTTGTTGCTAGTTCACAGCAGATTTACCTTGGGTGATTGAGTTGCCTACATTGGACGTATCCGCGAGAGACACATGTTTCAACACAAGCCGCACCGATGCTTGGTATTTGGCAAACATTGGACAGCGAGTTGTCGGAGAGGGCCTCGCGAGGCACGACCGCATAAATCAGAGGCTTTACTGTTCACCCAAGCCTAAGCACTGCAAGGGGAGCGCCGTCAGAGCTCGATTTACGATTGCGAAGCCTTGCCATTCCAGAATCTAGAGACTGGCCTCGAGGGCTATTTGCTTAAGTTTGGAAGAATCCAAACCTTTTCTCGGTGCAGATAGGCAAGTCTGTGGAGAGCGCACTTGCACATCATGCTCTAGATCCTTGTCAACAGAGTAAAGCAGGACTGGTTTGGTGCATTGGAGTTTATTGTGAAGAGTTTGGCTGGGAGTCTCGGGCCCGGAGCCTGAGCAGATGAAGGGCAGTTGGGCATTGTGTCAACAGGGTGCAGAAATCTGGCTTATTGCGTTGATTTGTGCCTATCAGTGTTGTGGGACCCCGGAGCATAGCGGAGGAGTTTGGTTGCGACATTTCAAATAGCTGTTGTAGCGGCTGCCGCCACAGCAACAACAAAACGGGAGCATGGGCTGGTTGATGGTATGTTTGAGTACTCCAACCTGCCCCAAAGGACCGGATTGGCCGTCAAGGTTTGCCAAAAATAAGGAATGAACTGGGTGGGAAATATTCATCAATGCCTTATATGGGCTTGGAAGTACTAGTTGGTTGCCATGCTTGGAATTCCTGGGTTGTAATCCCGGCAAGGTGCTGATATGTGTGCACCGATCCAGCAGAAACACCAGGAGCTATGAACCAGAGCACGTGGATCACACGCAATAGATGCATCATTTCTGGCTCCTAGAGGCTGGAATCTGCATGCATTTTCAATTTCCGCGCGTGGCGGCTTAGAGAAGGAGGCTGGAGTTCTCGGAAGATTGCTGAACTTGGAGACACCAACACGCACGTCCGAGTCACATTGGAGCCAGACGGAACAGCGTGTAATGAGAGTGCCCGCTGTTTGAAAGCACGTCAGTCCTTCGTACTGCCTCGGACGCACAACTCCACGACGGCGATCTGTAGGTGGCCCGAGCGTCCGTTGTCGGGGAAGGCACGGAGCACGGCCGTGAAATGGCCGGACGCGGGCCAGGGAGCCGGAGCTGAGCCCCGCACACCGTCGAATCACGTGGTAACGTGGATACTTCGCGTGCCTTCCTGCTCGCGACCAACCCCACCATTGACCGCCATGTGCCCAGTTGCGCTTGTCAACTTGCATCTACGGTTCGCCGCCTTCATTTGTCGGGCCCGTTCGCCGCCGAAGTTTCATTTGCCTGGGTCGATTGTCGATTTGAGTCTCTGCAGTGATCATCGAGGCCCAGTGGGTTTCCCATCGCCCAAATCCCCCTGGGGGATAGGCCTGTCAGCAGTGCCTGTCCGCGCAACGTTACCTCTCATTGCATGCGACGGGGGCGACGATGAGTGATGCAATGGACATTGACGCCACCAGCGGCACAAAGCGAAAAGCCGAAGACTTGTTGGATGAGCCCCGTCCTGCACGTCGAATCAGGGTCGGTTCATGATTCCTTTGGTTGCCTCCTGAGTTTGTCGCGGCTGACCCGACCGGTAGGCTTTGGATCCCGATGTAGTCAACAAGATTGCTGCCGGTGAAATCATTGTAGCGCCAGTCCATGCGCTCAAAGAGCTCATTGAGAACGCCGTCGATGCTGGGTCGACGGCCCTGGAGATCCTGGTTAAGGATGGCGGCCTCAAGCTGCTGCAGATCACCGACAACGGCTGCGGAATCCAGGTGAGAACGGGCGCAGCCTAGAGCCTGAAATCAACTAACGGCCCCCAAGAAGGATGATTTGGCCATACTGTGCGAGCGCCATACCACCTCCAAAATCACGTCATTCGAAGATCTCACTTCAATCGGCACCTATGGCTTCCGAGGAGAGGCGCTGGCAAGTATCAGCCACATAGCCCACCTGACAGTAACAACCAAGACCAAGGACTCAACCCTCGCATGGCGTGCCCACTACGCGGACGGGAAGCTCTCTCCTCCTAAACCTGGACAATCCGAAGAACCAAAGGGTGTGGCCGGCCGACCAGGAACGCAGATCACGGTGGAGGATCTGTTCTTCAACGTGCCGACGCGGCGTAGAGCTTTCAGGTCGCATTCTGATGAATTCAACAAGATCATTGACATGGTGGGTCGCTACGCCATTCACTGTTCAGGAGTTGGATTCACCTGTAAGAAAGCGGGCGAATCCTCCAACAGCCTATCAGTGCAGGCGCAAGCCAGTGCCACCGACAGGATAAGGCAGATATACGGCGGCAACGTCGCGAACGAACTGATTGAGTTTTCCTTAACCGGGGACCGTTGGGGCTTCAAGGCAAACGGCCTGGTCACCAACGCAAACTACCATATCAAGAAGACAACGCTGCTGTTGTTCATCAACCACCGAGCCGTCGAATCAAGCTCGTTGAAGCGGGCCCTTGAACAGATTTATGTCAAGTTCCTGCCTAAAGGCGGCCACCCCTTTGTCTATCTGAGCCTTGATATCGACCCGGCTCGGGTGGACGTCAACGTGCATCCAACTAAGCGGGAGGTCCATTTCCTAAATGAGGATGAGATCATTCAAGCCGTATGCACTCAAATAGAAGAAGAGCTTGCCGCTGTTGATACAAGCCGGACATTCAAAACGCAGACACTTCTGCCCGGGGCGAAACCCGTTGAAGATGTCCTGTCCGATGATGCCACCACGAAACAGCCCAGGTCTACGGGTACGGGCCAGCGACGGCGAAACTCCAACGACCTTGTCAGGACGGATACATCAGAGCGGAAAATCACGAGCATGTTTTCTGTCGCGAATGCTGCAGAGGGTTCAAAAGTCGGTGCTCTCGAAGACGAACCGCTGGCGGCGCCTGAGAATATCGAATACGAATCCAACGACCGTGAGCCTGTCATTTGTCGGCTCAAGAGTGTCAAGGAATTGCGAGGCGAAGTCCGCGAAGAAATGCACCACGACTTGACGGAAATCCTTGCAAACCAGTCATTTGTCGGCATTGTAGACGAGAAGCGACGACTCGCGGCTATACAGAGCGGCGTCAAACTGTACTTGATTGACTACGGCCACGCATGCTTCGAGTACTTTTACCAACTGGGGTTGACGGATTTTGGGAATTTTGGTGTGATCCGCTTCAGCCCACCCCTGGAGCTCAGAGAACTCTTGACCATGGCAGCGGAGACGGAGAAGACGGTGTTGGGGGCGGCGGATGAGGACTTTGATGTAAGAGCAGTTGTGGACAGGGTGGGAGCGCAGCTCATTGAGCGGAGGGAGATGCTCCACGAGTACTTTTCCTTGGAGATCTCCCCGGCGGGCGAGCTCGTTTCTATCCCCCTCCTCATCAGGGGATACACGCCGTCCCTGGCCAAGCTGCCGCAGTTTCTCCTCCGGCTGGGGCCAAACGTGACATGGAACGAGGAAAAGGGCTGCTTCGAGACGTTCCTGAGGGAGCTGGCGACATTTTACGTCCCCGAGCAGCTTCCCGTCGCGTCTAGGAACGAGGAATCACAGGAAGAGGAGGATGTTCCGGCCGAGATACGGACGAGACGACAGCATGTCAGGTGGGCCGTGGAGCACATATTCTTTCCGGCGTTCAAGGCGGGTCTGGTGGCCACCAAGTCGCTCATGGACGGGGGCGTACTGGAGGTGGCGAGCTTGAAAGGTCTATATCGGGTTTTTGAGAGATGTTGAAGAAGGTCTAGACGGGCATGACGAAGTTCCAGCGACGTGAGATTATATTTTGCTATCTAGTCACTGCGTAACATTTCAATCCAAATGTAAGGCGCTGTGTTGCTGCAGACTCTAGGCGGCACCGCGAGCCTTTCACAGCTTGGCTTGCCCAACGGTTCGTATATCCCTTCATCGGGCCCTGCGACCGTCTACCTGCCAGGTAATCTATCGTGTGGAACTGCCGATGATTCCAAATCAAGGCTTGTGCTTCTTTTTGTAGGCCAAAAATCGCGTCAGGTTGAGCACGGCCTCGTCGGCCCGCGTCCTCAGCTCGGTGTTCGACTTCTTGTCGATGGACTTGCACAGGGCTCGCGCCTTGGGCAGGATCTCCTCCAGGTGCGACAGGAAATTGTCCTTCCAGAAGACCTCCTTGTCGTAGGCGTAGTTCTCGTCGCTGTAGATGTCGAAGACCTGGTTCAGCGCCTCGACGGCGTCGGCCGCAGGCGTGTCGGGCAGGGAGGCGAGAAGGGTGATCAGGAAGGTGCCGACCTCACGGTTCAGGTTCGCGGGGGCCGGGTCGACGGCCAGCTGGCCGAGCACGCCCACGCACTTGACGCCGAGGCTCTGGAAGGGGTCGTCGGGTGACTGGGGCTCGAGGCCCTTGGTGGCTTGGTAGAGGGTGATGAACCTGCGGTGCTCGTCGGCCCGGAGCGGCGTCTTGCCTCCTAGGCTGCGGGAGACGGCCCATGCCAGACTGGTCACTTGGGTGGCGAGGCCGACGTCGGCGGTATCGGTCGACAAGATGGGGGAGATGACCTGCTCCCACAGCGATCGGCCGAAAGGTGTCCACGCTCGCTGAATCCCGGCGTTGCGGTCTTCTGAGAAGTCAATCAGGGACACTGACCAAGCAATGTTGTTGAGGGCCGACAGGGCGTGGCCTTGGAGTCTCAGGCCGTCGTCGTCGGTGGGTTGGATGCAAGCAACCCGGATGACCTCGGGCAGGGCTTTCAGAATCGACCTCAGCACGGGCAGATCGTTGATGTCGTCGTCGTCGTCGCCATCGGCGCCCGTAACCATCTCCATGTCTGCCTCCATCTCATCCGAGTCCATCTCATCATCATCCTCCTCACCCTCACCATCCGCGGCATCGTCATCTTCCTCCTCGCCTTGCGAACCTGCAGGCTCATCCGCTTCACCCATATCCTCGTCCTCCTTGTCACCCGTCGGCTCCTCCTTTTGCGGCGCGGAGCCGCTCATGGCGGAAACGAGGCTTGTCCCGATCGACGCCAGGGTCTCCAAAGCTAGCTGCTGCTGCTCGACGGGGCTGGACCAGCCACCGCCGTTGGTGGCGGTTTGTCCCGGTGTGATGGCTGCTAGGGCCTTTACGAGCGTCGGGATCAAAGCCGAATCGTCGACATCGGCGATGTGCGATGCAAACTTGGTCCCGCTCAGCGCAGCAAAGATGTTGTGCAATACGGCGCAAGCGAGGATGCCATCACTGTCCGCCTCATCCTTGAGGGCTGCCAAGGTCTGAAAGCAAGGGCCGTCGACGACCTTCCTGGCAAGCTGGACGTTGTCCTCGCAGAGAATCATGAGACAGGCCAAGGCGTCGGTCCGGAGGTTGGCCACGCCATCGTCCTGCCCTTGGCTGCTGTGGGCGATGAGGACAAAGAGGAGGTGTGAGACAGTGGCGTTGACCGAGATGGCTTCAAGGATTTCGTCGCCTGCCTCGGCGAGAGCAGTCAGGAGAGACACGAGGGAGGCGGCGATGCTGGTAGTGAAGCTTTGCTCCGCCTTGGGCAACTTGGAGAATACAGGCTCCTTTGACTGGAGCTTCTCAGAGACCTGGTTGCTGTGGGTTAGTTTCGGAGGGACAGGACCAGGAAGCGACGGGAACGCGACTCACGGTCTTGGCCGCGTGCTCAATGGCCGTCAAAGCATCTTGCCTGAAGAGGTGGACGCAGAAATCAGCGTCCTCCTCCTGCGCCAGGATCTGCAGGATGCCCCAGCCAGCGGCGCGGCTCTCGAGGGCGGCATCCGTCAGGGTCTGGGTCAGGACGGTGTGGACGACCTGCTCGCGCAGCAGCAACTTGCGACACTTGGTGTCCTGGATGAGGTTGGCGATGGCCGTGGCGGCGGCCGAGCGCGATTTGGGGTCGGCCTTTTTGAGGTCGCTGATGACGGGCAGGATCTTGCTCTCGCGCAGGGCAGCGAGCTCGGGATCCGAGGGAGGCTTGACCTGCTTGGCGATGGGATCTCTGCGGTGGGCGACGCCGCCTCGGTTGCGCCTGGACTTGCCCATGGCTGCTGCTGCTGCTGATGTCGACGACCTTCGCGTCCTTCGTGGATGTGGCCGTGATTTCCAAGCAGCCTGGTATCTGGAAGCGGCAGCGGGTTACCGGGCGTTTATGCTTGTACCCAAGACCAGCGGTGTCGTCGACGTTCGATGTGAAGGAAAGCCAAAAATTTGAAGCCCGCGGTTGCTCGTGCCCCACCATCCTGCCCAGGCCGCCGCATGCAGAGCGCCGGGAGGCACTGGAACGGGCCCAGGCTCTACCGGCGCGGGGCACCCCTGTAGCCGGGTCTCAGTGGGCCACCGCTAAGGCGCTGCGGCCGCCGCCAGAGCGCCCGGGAGAGCTGCAGCGGCCCACTGCAGGCCCGGCGTCTGCTGTGTGGGCGGGCTGTCACCCAAGCATCCAAGGGCCCACGGGTATCTGGTCTGGTGTTCTGGTAGGTGCCCACTGCGGATCCGGCAGCTGAGACAGCTCCCCTCGAGGCCATGACGCCAGCTGGCGACTCCAGCGTTGGAATCCCTCGCGACGCCAATCCATCCATCGTCTTGCCCTTCTCTTGTCTCCCCGTCTCCTCCTCCGCCCTGCCGATTGCAAAGCGCAGCCGTTGCGCTCTCCAGCCTCGACAGTCGAACGCGCGGCGAAATGTGAGGGCTCCGACGCCGACCACCTCCCTTTTCTCCGTCTCTCTCGCTGCTTGCTTGACTCGCTCCCAGCGCGACGCGCCATGGCGAGCTCCAGAGGTCGCTTCTTGTCGCAGCTTTGGCGCGACGACGAGGAGATGGCCAAGAAGGACGACGATCTCAGGCCGCCCAGGCACCCCAAGCATGCGGGCGGTCACTGGCAGACCACGCACGCTCCCCGCCGCAGCTGGGTCTTGCGCCTCGTCGCATACGCCGTCGTTGCAGGCCTCATTGTCTTCACACTCGTCCGTATCGCTGGCTCCGGTGATTCCTCGATCGATCGCCTCGCCCACGACCGCAGCGCACCCGATGTGCCGGGGCGCTACGAGCCTCCCAAGGGACAACGACCTCCGCCCCTGGTCCCGGGCGACAAACAACCGGCGAAGCCGAAGCCGAAGTCGAAGCCAAAGCCCAAGCCAAAGACGCCCTCCGGCGCGGGAAAAGGCGATAAGCCCCGAGACTACGAGGGGCCGATCAAGTATCTGAACCTGGCCGCCTCCCTCCGGTCTATAGCAACGACCAGCGGGGGCTCTTCCAAGAACCAGAACGTCTTGTTTGCGGCAGCCAGCCTCGAGAGCGCCGCCACCCTACTCCCCATGGCTTGCGAGATGGCCGCCGAGCGCCAGAGCCATGTCCACTTCGCCTTCATGGGCAGGAGTGAGTTGTCGCTGAAGGAGCTGCTCAAGATCAACGGCATCGACAAGACGTGTGCCTTGATGCTGCACGGTACGGGAACCCGCCAAAGCTTGGGGCTTCAGGATCGCCAGCGACTGACTCTTCTCTAGATGCGCGACCTGATAACTACGCCACGTCAACCGAGATGCGCATGATGGTGGCAGTCGCACGTGCCGTTTGTATGCTTACGCGCCCAGACCAAATCTGCTGAGGAGGAGACGCGACTGACCTTTGCACGACAGATCATATCAACGTGTACATGCACCCCCAGGCGATCCTCATCGACTCGACTAGTGCTGAAGAAGATTACTTTCTCCGCGGCATGCGTGAAGAGGCCAAGGCGGCCAATGCTGCTCTCATAGAGCTCCCGGCGCACCCGTCATCGCGCCTGTCCTGGATTACGAAGCTCGACTCGTCAGCGCTCGCGGGTATGTCTGTCAGAGACGCGTTGAAGTTCAAGCCGCTAATGTTGCTGTAGCATGGAACAAAGTGCGCTTTGACATCCTCATTCATGCTCCTCCGACCGGAATGGGGAACCTGAAGAGACTGCTCCGATCTATAGCACGGGTAGATCTCGCCGGCCACTCAATTCCCCACCTGACCGTCGAGCTGCCCAACCCCATCGAAAGTCTCCTGGAAGAATTCCTGGCAGGATACCAATGGCCGCCATCATCTCCCAACGCTCCAAAGAGGCCGGGGATGCTTTCTCTACGCCGCCGCATCACGCGGCAGAGGTTGGACGAGGAGGAGAGCTCAGTTCGATTGCTGGAGTCGTTTTGGCCGGCAGATCCTTCCAACTCTCACGTCCTGGTGCTCTCTTCCCACACGGAGGTTACACCCCAGTTCCTTCACTGTAAGTCTGCCTGCGGTGGTTGAAGCTACCTCAGTGATCTCGGCTCTAATTTCGCGTAGATGCCAAGTACGCTGTCTTATTCTACCGGCATTCTGGAGCGGCGACGAAAGAGGGCTTCGACTCGAAGATGATGGGTATAAGTCTATCGATGCCCACCACTTCGCTGGATGGTGCCCATCCGTTTGTTGCTCCCCCGCCGTTGCACTCTGACCAAGCTGGACCCGAGGAAACTGCTTTTCTCTGGCAAGCGCCGACGAGCGACGCAGTCCTCTTCATGGGAGAGAGATGGGTGGAGCTACACAACTACGTTTCGCGGGTGCTCGACAAGAAGCGCACTTCATCGTCGACTCCAGCACTCCTGGCTCAAAAGGCGGTGGGCAAAAACTACCCAGCCTGGATGGAATACGCATTGCAGCTTTCACGACTGCGTGGATATTTTACGCTCTATCCCAGCAAGCAAACTGCAGGTGCCATCATCGGCGTTCACACAGACCTGCCGGACAAGCCGGAAGAATACCAAGAGCCCGGCTCGGCGAAGGACAGAGGAGGACAATGGCATCCCGACCAGGCGAGCGAGGTGTTCGACGCAGCCTCGCAGCCCGACATGTTGGAGACGCTGCCGCGCAAGGGCGTTCACCAGCTGCCAACCGATATGCCGCTGTTGTCGTGGGACGGGAAGCAAAAGAGCCTCGACGAGTTCAAACCCGACGTCGCACAGTACGTGACCGACTTCCGCCGCGAGGTCGGGCAGTGCGGCGAGGAGGAGCTGAAGAAGCAGCCCTTGGCCCATTTGGATACAGGGGACCTGTTTTGTAATACCAAGGTTTAAAAAAGTGTGTCTGGCGGAGTTGGTTCACCGGTCGTTGTACGGCGTACGGATATCCTAGGTTGGGGAGCCCCGGGCGGGTCTGGTTATGTGAGATTCACGGACGGGCGCATGGCCATGCGTCGTGGCCACTTGATGGGAGACGCGGTGCTTGATTTACACGCGTAATTAATATTTGCCATGTTCATGAGAATCAGTCGTCGGAGTCAACCTGCGTCGTTACAAGGAGGATGACGCAAGTGCCAATGATGCTAACGGCAATAACCACCAAGACCTGCGACCACAGTCAGACACTCGTAGACGGAGACATGAACGGCCAAGGGAGACGTACCAGCTGCGTCCTCCATCCCGTCTGCACAATCGCCACTCTGTTGCTGTACTTGTTTACCGTTTCTGCCCTCGGTCGTCAGCCCCAGATCACCTCACCACCAGGGGAAAACAGAAAGTTTGTGAGCCTCACTTATGTAGTTGCCCACGCCCATGCAGAGCGTCACCATGGAGAGCACCCAGAATACGATGCCGAGGGGCTGGGCCATGCGCCGCTCCAGGTCGGTGGGCTGGTGCTTGAGGTGGAAGGACAGGGTGATGGCAACGGATAGGACGGCCATGTACACGGCGAGCCGGAGGTACGAGAGGAACGCTGGTTTTCTCGCTATTAGCACACTCTTTTCGTTACGCCAGTTCGTCGTCCTGCAAGGAGAGGAGACGGTACTTCGCTCGTTGGCGCAGTGGTCGCGCGCATCGCTCGTCTCATTCTCAAACAGCAGCGGGCCGAGGAGCGGCCAGGCGAAGAAGGCGGATGAGCCGACGTGGCCGGAGCTACGACGCAACGTGAGCGAGTGTTCCTTTTATACGTCTGTTTGTGTGACAGGGCTTGGGGAGAGAGCGCGTGCAGAGAGTGAGAACGCACCTCACCTCGCCGACCTCGACGGGCTGCGTGAGGGCGGACAAGGGCGCGCAGCATTGCACGGTGATGGCCTCATCGTCGACGGCCGGGGCCGGGGTCGACGGCATCGCGAGGGAATAGAGACGTGGTGATGGGAGTTGTGAGCGACGGGGGAGGCGATGCCCGGCAGTCGGATGGCTGGTGAGATGTGCTTGTCGGCTGTTGCGGTGACGTGATTGCGCACTGTGCGTTGGAGCTTCAGTCGCCCGCTTGCGTCGTTGGGCGTCTCGACGAGTTGCGCTGGAGTATTCTGGAACCGAGAGTCACTTCTTCATGAGCATTGTCAATCTAAAATGAAGGGAAGTATAGGATCGACTTTTTTTTCTTTTTTTTTTAATCTAGCCGCGCAAATATCTCTAGCCGAGACCTTCACTTGTCTATCAATGCAACATCTACCAAGCACGTGTGCACTGTGGAGCATCGCGACGCCTGTCTGCGTCTGCTTCGTTCTCAACTCCCATCGTCTAGAACCCCCACACCGCATCCCACCGCTTCTCGTCCTCCCCCAGCGGCCCGTCCAGTCGTCCGAAGCGCGCCGGCGCGCCCGTGTTCGCCTCGGGCAGGCATATCCACTCCCGCACGCAGGCGGGCACCTCCTCCTTGACGTGCGCGATGCAGATGAGCGCCTGCTGGTCCGTCAGCCCCTTGACCGTCGAGACAGCCGCCCCTTGGCTGTTGTCCACGACGCGCCCGGCGTGATCGTGCTTCTTGCTTTCGCCGTCGGTCAGGAAGAGCATGCATTTCTCGCGCACCGCGTCGTCCATGCCGCTAAAGGCCTCGTCGAGGACGACCACGTCCGGGCTCTTGATCATGCTCCGGATGAAGAGCGCAACGCGCTGCGCGCTGAAGGATATCTCGCCAAACATGTACTCGTCCGCCCAGGCGAGGCTGCCCTCGCCATCCGCCGGGGCAGGGGCCGCTGTGTTGGGCCGCAGTTCTGGGGCAAACCAGCGCAGCGCCGCGTCCACCTTTTGCTTCGCCGCCGCGTCCAGTTTGGGAAGCGAGCGGAAGGTGTCGGCCCAGGCGTTCTCCACGACCTGTCTGATGGTGTGGTTCCGAGGCATGTGCTGGTGGACTTCCGGGCTGGAGTGCCCGATGCGGGACTGGATGTCCCAAAACGTGAGCGGTCGCGCACCCGAACCTGGCTCGGGGAGGCGGCTGCGGCCGAAGAGCTTGATGGGCATGGAGTAGGTTTGTGGGTGATCGGAGCCCAGCAGCGACACGATCGTCGTCTTGCCAGAGCCGTTGGGGCCAAAGACGCCCCAGCGCTCGCCCCTCCTGACCGTCCAGACCAGTCCGTCCTTTTTTCCGTTTGGTGTTTGCTGCGACCAATTGCCGAGAACAATCTTGTCGCCGTAGTGGACCTGGCAGCCGTCCATCTCAACCAGAGGCTCAGCGCTGGTATTGCAAGAGCTTTGATCCTGCATTGTCGCCTGCGTAGTAGTCGACTTGTCCAGAGAAGTCCCTGTTGAGCCTAGAACGCGACCGACGTCATGGAGCAAGTGAACGGGGAGCGTGTCGTCTTCGGCAAGATTTCCGCTGCTCACTCCCTGGACATACTTCTTCAAACCGTCGAGGACAACCTCTTTGGGCCCCATGGAGCCCACCTGGCAGTCGGTCCTCAGGTACACGAGATGCGTGATCCATTCCGGCAGGGGATCTTGCGGCCGGGCACTCAGCACCAGCCGCGGACTCGCCTTCTCAGCCAGCGACTGGAGCAGCGGGCTCAGGCCCGAGACGGTAGGAGGATCGAGGCCCATGAAGGGCTCGTCCAGCAGCAAGACCTCGGGCCTCGTCAAAAGGGCGCGCGCTATCCTCGCCCGCCGTCCCTGGCCGTTGCTGAGAAACGTGACGGGCAGTTCGAGCAGGTGGCTCAGCTTCAGGTCTCCGACGACACGCTCGAGCAGCTGCGTCGATATCCTGCCGTCGTCATCGTTCTGCGGCGCGTGAAGCGGATTCAGCTCCGTGTTGCCCAGCAAGAAGTCGCGGAGCGAGAAGTCGGTGGTCTCCCTCCGAGACTCGTACCGCGCCGACAGGTACGCCGAGGCCGTGACGCCGCCACCGCCGAAGCCGCCCGCGTTCTGCTCGGCGTCGAAGCCGACATACCGCACCGCGTTCTGCGGATTCCTCAGCCGCGGCGGAACATCGTCCTCGGACAGGTACGGGTACGAGCGAGCCGTGGGCGGGTCGCTCAGCAGCCGCCCGCGTAGGACCTGCAGGAACGTAGTCTTGCCGGAGAGCGACGGGCCGACGACGCACCAATGCTGCGGTCGCGGCGGGGAAGAGGGCAGCTCGAAGGAGAGCTGGCTGAAGAGTGGCGGGTTCGGATGCAATGACTGGGAGTTGGGGTGATGGCGGTAAAAGGTACCGCCGGCGATGCGGATGATGGGGGGCCGCATGGTGCCGATTGGTGTCGCCCGTGGCTTCCAGACGACGCTTCTACATGCCCCAGGAGAACGAATTGAAGTAGAAGTCAAGGACACCAGGTTTCCGCCATTGACAATGAAGCAATGAGTGAGAGTGTGAGTCGGGAGCCTTCAGCTCCGGCCCGGAGATGCGCAGGTAGCGGTGCTCGGCCATGAGTCCATGGTTGCAGTCCGGGGTCGGCGATCCCCCCTGCCGGAGCTCCAGGTACGTACCGCCCACACGGCCAACGGCCCGCAGCTCAGCCGAGCAGCAGCACTGACGCGAGGCTGTTCGCAGCCTGCGAAGGCAGCTCTCAGCTTCATCATCAACCACCACCATCGACACCTCCATCACACCCACGCCCGCCGCCTGCGCTTCTCTCCCTCGATCCCCCTCCATCCGCAGACAGACAGTGCAACGAGGACTGCACAGCGACTTGATTCACCGCTCCGCTCCGCGAGATCGCAGCACACAGCCGCCAAGATGGTAAGCCCCAGCGTCCCGTCGTCGTGCGCTCCCAAGACCGCGAACTGACCATCCTCGCCCTGCCAGTCGATGCGCATCGTCCCCTCCCACGCCAACCCCTCCTCCTTCTCCCACACGCACACCTCGTCGGCCCCCTCAGCCCCCGGCGTCCACGACACTCTCCGCCACGGCGTCGGCCCGAACCCCCACGACTCCGCCAGCGCCGCCGCGCCGCCCGTCTCGTCCCACCCGCTCGAGGCGCGCCTCAAGAGCTGGGAGGCCACCCAGGAGGCCGTCCGCATGGAGTCTCTGCGCCGCACCTTTGGCATCGCCGAGCCCATCCGCCGCGGCATGGAGCTCAAGATTGTCCGCGACGGCGAGTGGCGGCCCATGGCCCTCGGCGGCGGCTCCTTGCCCAGCGTCCACGAGGACATTCTGCGCGGCAGGGAGGATATGATCACCTGGGAGGACATCTTCACCGGCGAGGAGACGAGGGGCGTCGTCGGTATCCACGACGAGATGGAGAAGAAGCTCAAGATCCAAAAGTAGAAGCGGCTCGTCGGAGCCAGTCAAGGGAATGGATATTGCCAAACGCGCGTGGCAGCAGGAGCTAGACCACATGTACCATAGCACTACGACGCAATAGATGCCAAGTCACCCAGAGAGCCTATGTCGGGAAGTTGTATGTGATCCTGCGGGTTGCACGAGGACAGCTGCAAGATACAATTGTAATTCTATCCTGCTATGGACGTGCCCACTCCCCGCCCCAGCCAGCAGGCAAAGCAACTCGGGGTTGCCTGCCCGCGAGAAGACGGGGAGACGTAGGTGAAGGGGGAAATACATTTGTACAAGATGATACGATGCGCCTATGTAGACTCCGGTTTCCCTCGATTCTTCCGCGATAATGTTGCCGTCATGCGCTGCTTTCCCTGTAAGACGATAGACCAAGAAAACAAAAATGAAAAATGATTCAATGAGTGTGCGACGCGGGTTTCGCTATCGCTCCCGCTACGGAAGGCCGTGTCTTCAGCCTGCCTGCGGAGTCGGGCGGGCAGCTCCCGTCTGGAGTTGCTCGGTTGGGGTGTTGTTCGATTGGAACTAGGCTTGCGCGTTCCCGCTTTGAAGACAAGCTCGAGTGAAAGGATGGTTTGTGAGGTGCACTGACTTGGCGTAGTTTTGTCGTCGATGTCAAAGCGCGCTCGTCCCTCATAAGATGACGCAGCAATTGCTGCCGCCTCTGGAACGCTGACCGTCGCTGCCGCCCGAAGGAAGGCTCTTGCTGCCGGACTTGGGCTCCTCCTCATCAAGATCAGAGGGCCGGATGCTCATATGTACAACGTTTGGATTCTCAACACTGAGTTGATATTCTGCTTACTCGTAAGCCATCTGTCGGGGCCGAGGGGATGAGGGAACAGAAACAAGGCATGCACCTACTTTTTAGCTGTTCCTTGTCGTCTAACAGCTTGCCAAAATGAATGAGCCGTATGCTGCTTGGACTCGCTGGCTTCGCCTCCCAGTCGTGGCGCCATTCCCGGAGGATGAGTTCCTTGAGGGTATAGACGCTGATGCTGAAGGGGTCCGGGTGCCCACTCTCCGTCTCCTCGGGCACGACGACATTCCTCCTGGTGAGGTACTTGGCATCCAGCTTGTACGGGTGGCGACTCCCGGAGGTGAGTAGCAGCGTGATGTTGCATACGGGGCCGCTGTCGATTGTGCCGAGGGAAGGGGTTCGTATGTCGTCCTGGGCGGGGCCGATGGCCATGATGGAGTCGCTTCTCTCCTTGGAAGGCGGCGCGGGAGCCTCGTCGCTCTTTTCCTTGCCCTTGAGCGACGCCGGGCGCTCGTCGTGACCCTCGGCGGGCTGCACGGGGTCGGCGGCGAGGCTCTTCTCGTCTGATTGGTTTTCGGGGGCGGCGGTCTCGTTGGAAGCGCCGGGCGCCGCGGCCGATTGAGGCATCGCAGGCATCGCCTCCATCGGGACGGCGTCTTTGGGCTGCTCGAGTCGGGCGTCGTCGGGCGACGTGGTGTTGCCACCGCTCACGGTCGACTCCATGCCGGAGCGAGCGAGGGGACTGGTTGTCGTGGCGGCTTCAAGCGGCGTCGCACCAGCGAGGAGGGGTGGCGAAAGGAGCGGGCAGGCCGGCTCAATTCATACGCAACGGCTCGAATGCTACAAAACGGCGGCTCGTTCGAGATGAGGCGGTGGAGAGAGGGAGCGAGGAGATGAGACGGAGGAGGCCAGACGGCGTCGGATGTGCGCGGAGGGACCGCAATGCAGACGTCAGGCCTGGAGAGGGTCGGGTGCGTGCTGACCACAAGGACTGACTGACTGGACGGCACCACAGTGGCACTCTGGCTGGGCCCCAGCCAGGTTCCGGGCCACACGGGACTTGAGTGGGGAGACGGAACGCCGGCTGCGGACTGAAGCGAGCGAGAGTGTCGAGGCGCTAAGCGTCGAGAGCCAGCACTAGGGTCGGGGGGGCTGGACCGAGGGTGGCGATGTGGTCGGCTAGCGGTTTGGAAACGAGGGCATCGCCCGAGGGAAGCCGAGGCGGCGATGGGTGCTGAGAGGATGGGCTGCGTTTGTTGGATGATGCGAAGAGAGTGCGTGGACGAGGCGAGCACAATTCGCCGGCGAGAGCGGAGGAGGAGGAGGAGAGGGAGAGGCAGCGCAGGGCTGGCTACCTACCTACGACAAGGGGGGCCAAGCAGCCCGCCAAGGAACAAGGAAGGCGATGGCCAAGGCGCAGGCGGGCCAAGTCCAGCGCTGACTCGCCCCGGGCTGGGCAGCTCGCAGGCGTCCGCCCAGAGAGGCACAGACCGGGAGCAGCAGCCGGCGCAGGGCCCCATAGCAGCAGTACGAGTGTATTCCCGACTGCGAGCAGTAGCCCGCTGCAGCCGTGCCGTCTGGGGATGACGGACGCCGGCTGTGATTGGTCCCCTCGAGCACGGCGCAGGGCAGTTTGGGCGCTGGGGCGGCGGGTCGGAGCCGGCCTGGAAGGGCCATGGAACCTCAGGGTCCACGGTAGCGCCTGGGGGGCGCTGCAAAGCGCGCTGGCGCGCTGCTTGCGGCGTTGCTGCTGCCCCTGACGGCTTTTGTGTCTCAGACACCACCGACTCGTCCATGCATCCATTGTGTGCGCTGACGGACTCGGTACGTGTATTTTATTACTACCACGGAGCTTCGGAGGCGTATGACGTGGAAGTCTCAATGAGCGAAAAAGTCGTCCAAGGTCCACAACTGCCGATGGATGCCGGAGAGGACGCATGATGGCAGACACAATTGCCGTTGGTGGGCGCGCTCGCGCCGTGCCTCACCAGCCCGAGCTGGAGCTGAGGGATCCTACCTACGGTGCCGTGTCCTTGTGGTTTAGGTTCCGAAACCAGGTGGCTGTACTCAGCAACAGCGGCAGCCGTAGGCAAAGAAAGGATTCATGCGGACGCGACGTCGGGCATCAACGTCGACCAGCAAGATGCCGTTCGCGTCCTGCAACAGTGCCAACGGCATTGACTAGCATCAAAGATAATTAAAGCACACTATTCATTCTATCGTCATCGTCACCCAATAAGCTGAGCCCATGAGCAACCTGGAGCGCGCAGACGAGGAGGCCGCCGACAAACGCGCCAGCATACCTACGGCGCGGGCTCGGCGCAGACAAACAGCAGAGTAGCAGACGTGGGCCTGCGGCGTCGCTACCTCAGGGAAGCATAGAGGCGCGGCTCGCAACAGAGCGAGCTGATGACGACTCCGTCGGCGGCGCAGTTAGCCCCCGGCGCTGCCAGCGGGTTGCTGCCGTCATGGAGACGGATTTCCTCCTCCATCAACCGCTCGACGGCACTCCGTTGATCGCACTGAGACCCGAGGGCGCATACTTGCCCATACGAGTACGAATGAGTGAGTGAGCGCCGCTGTTCGACCTCTGGACCCACAGGTTGCGGTCCGCCGTGGCTGGCCGTCGGCCCCAGGATCTCGATAACTGCTGGCCGCGAGCCGCCCCCGTGGGGGAGCCGCCAGAGCCGCCCGTCGAGTCGTCGATCGGCGCATCGCGCGACGGGGAAGCACCCCGAACCTCACCTCGTCCATCCGTGTGCGAGCCCGGGGATCGGTTCCTCGAAATCGTCGCACAGTCACGAGCCACCCCTACAGGCAAACCACCCGAACGTCGCCGCCTCAGCCCTCTTTTTTTCGTCGTAATTTAGGTTAAAGTTCACATGTCAACCCGCCACCGCCATCCCAGCGTCGAACGGCGCCCCGGGCTGGCGGTGCTGAGTGGCCCGCCGTGGGAGCTTGCCCTTAGTGCTGGACCCGACCCAAAGCGGCACGGAACTGTGCACCCGAGCCCGGCGCCCGTCGCCGCCATATTGTGTGGTGCCGCTGAGACACCACGAGGGTGCCAACGACTAGCTGCCGCCTGCGTCCAACGCCATCTGCGGTGGTGAGACAGCCCAAGACTACAGACCGCGTGCGTATGGGAGTACATCGCTCTCACTACGAGTACATCTCAATGAGACGCAGCACCGAGCACAAAGAGTGGAAGTCTGTCAAGGCTGATAGCCGATTGCATTCGATCATCCCGACGCCGCCTTTTCGTCCACCCAATTCTCCTCCCAGCTCAGGTACGTATGTACAGTGCCTTTTCTTAGACGCAAGGGTGCACATCACACCGCAGTAATCGGCGCCAACCTTCCTAGCACACAGGCACGTGGTTTGACAAAACCACCACCGGAGCCCACGTTCCAGACTTGACGCCGCCCGTGAAGCCACCGACGCTCTCCAGCAGCAGCTCGCGAATGCCGTAATTCGTAATCTTGTAGCCGGCGCCGTCGTATCCGTCTCTTCCCCGACCGTTGTCCGTCCGAGGCCCTTCCCGGTTCCATGATACTCGTACGTCTTCGGCGCTCCCATCCGTGACGGCCTCCTGTCGGCTATATGGCACCCGCGGCAACCCTGGAAAGCCGACGTACCGGCCCAGAACCAAATCAATGCCCGGCTTCTTCTCTCCGTAGGTCCGCATCAGCTCGCCCCTGACCTAGCCTAGAGGGAAACCCAATCCAAGATGGCCCGGCGTCATTCGTTGCGTGGCGCAGGATATTCAGTGCCGCGAGACGTCCTGTATATTGATCCCTCACAACACGAGTAGATCGCCATTGCTGCCCCCGCCTTGTGCTGGCTGAATCACTGCCTGCGGTGCGTGCGCGCTCACCACGTAGCCAGTTACGTTTCCTCCCCCGCCGCCAAAGACATCGTCGCCCTGGTCTATCCGCATGGCCGCCATCTGCTGCGTTCCGATGCTTGAGAAGTAGGCGTCTGCGTCGCTCACCGCTTGGGACAGGTTGCCTTCCCCGTTGGCCGCCGCCACGTTTCGGCTTCGCAGGTCGATGTCCGTCGGCTGGGCGCCCCGCCCAAACATGCTCATGCTCTTTTGGCTATCTCGGTCCGCCAGGAGATTCTGCTTCTGCAGTGCCGGCGAGTCCTGCAGCTTCCGAGGCCTCGCGGACCGAAACACGGACTGAACCGGCTTAAGGTAGACCGTTGCCAGAGTCCCGACGTTGAGGCACATCTCTTCGAGCGTCGGCGCCTCCAGTCGCTCCGCTTCGGCCGTGATGGGCGGCTTCTCGCCCATCACTATCTGTCTCGCCGCGTTCATGTCTGTCGACAGCAGCCGCCAGTACATGTAGGCCCTGTCTCGCAGGTCTGGATTGTCTGTCTCCTCCGTCGCCCACTTCAGCACCTTTGGCACCAGCTCCTGGCCCCTGGTCGGCCTTTGGATGAACAGCTTGACTGTGGCGGTTAGGAGCGCCAATTGCACCTCGACCGGCTCCTCGGCGAATGAGTACAAAAAGTCTTCCAGCAGCGCGTCGCTGTTCTCGATGCGGTCTGCGTACTCTCCGATGACCCACACCATGGCTGCCTTGGCCTCCGGCTCGTCCAAGGAGTCTAGGTGCTCGCACAACGTGCCGATGATGGATTCGTACTGATTGGGGTACTTTCGGAAGATGTTTCGGATGACGACGGTGGCTTCCTGCACGATGTATGTGACCTTTGTCGAGACGAGCTCCAGCAACAGGTCAATGCACCGCCGGGCTGCAGGCTCGATTTTGATGGCCAACTTGCCGATGGCACGAACCGCCTTCCGCACGAAGTGCACGTCGATCTCTGTGGCGTATTCCCTCAGCTCCGTCAAGACCTCGTCGATGTTTTTCTCGTTGGCCAGCATGAAGATGAGCTCCAATTTCGTCACCTTGACGTAGATTGGGTCGTTGTATTTGCAAAAGAAGACTCGGATGTCGTTCCTCAACACTTCCGGCCGCCGCTGTAATATCAATAGCGCATTCCTCAGCGCCAGATACTGTACCTCGGGGCCCTTGGCTAGAAGCGTTACCAGGGGGGGCGAGAGCTTCTTGCACAGGGCGGAGACCTGTTTCTGATCCGCCATATAGTTCATCAGGTAGAGAATGACCCTGATGCAGGTCAAGACGACGGACGAGTTGGAGTGCGACAATCTCGGCGCAATCCGTTCAGCGAGCAATGCAGCTTCGCCAGTCTCCTGCGGCACATACGACATCAACGCCTCCAGGATGTATGTCTGGCCCCACCTGTTCTGTATTAGCAACCTTCTTGTCGCAAACATGTGCCGTGGCTTACTCGGAGCAGTCGGGGAGGATCGCCACCATCTTGGACGCGTTGCTGTAGTCTATCGTGAGCTTGATGGCATCGCTCCGTTCCCAAATGTCCATCAAACCAGCCAGCGCGCTGGCCACCACCGTTGGATTGTCGTCTCTAAGCAACGAGTTGAGACGGTCGATGAGGTCGGATCGTTCCACCATTTGCCTATCGTGGTCGTATAGCTTGGCAACGCAGAAAGCTGCGGTCTTTCGCACGTATGGGTCGGAGTCCCGCAGCATGTGCTTGACTATGGGCACCGTCGCCTCGACGAATTCCTTGACGTGAATGTACGACATGGTCCGCAGCGCAAGAGCACGAACAAGAGGGCTGTGATCTTCCATGTCCTGCAATCCAAGCTCAGCGACGTTCCCACAACAGTGAAAGTCCAACTCACGTTCTCCAAGATAGGAATCGCCTTGACCGCGATTTCTGGCCGCACGCGAGCGTAGTTTACGAGATAGAGAAAGCACCTGCGCACGCATCAGCATCCTTTCTAGCAGTCAAGACACCGGGGCTCTTCCAACATTTTCTTGATTTCCAAGCTCGGGATATTCATGCATGCGATGATGTCGGGGAACAGCGCAACCATGTCGTTGTTGCTCATCGTCATGTTGGCGACAATGCGCTTGAGGGCAACCTTCTTGATGGCATAGTTCTTGTCCTTCTTTCCGCCGCTGTTCAACTCGATGCGCAACTCGGCTACTTTGCCCTGCCGAGTTCTTAGCTTGTCGAACGTGATTGCCGGAGAGTACACGGCGAATGCGCCCATCATCTTGCGGTAGTCTGACAGGGCCGGGGAGGGTGTTGAGAGGTCATGTTAAGAAATGGGCCATAGGGGAACGTGCTGCAACGATGACGCAGCATTCACAGGCGTTGGTCTGCGAGGTGGCAGTCGCGAGGAGGCAGAGCGTGTCCCGTAGAGAAGACGAAGGGCCAGGCGATGCCGGCAGCAGAGGGGGATGGGGAGCTTACTCGTGCAAAGAGCTTAGAGTCACCTCCACCATCCTTGGCCGACATGGTGGTGGTTTTGTAGTATTCAGCCCCCCGGATCTGGAGGTGCTGTCGACTGCGATGGCAGCTTCGTCACGCGACTCTGGCGCGAGTAAATCAGGTATGGCCGGATGGAAAAGTTCCGAGCCCCTCACGCCGCATCGACGAGCTGTTGAGACCGCCGCTCTGAACAGCTCGGGCAGTGGCGCGGGCGGACACAGGCGAATTAGGCTCTGCTATGATGGCTAGGCCGTGCGCCAAACGCTCGCTCTGCAACGTCCCTGTTGGAGGGGAACCTGTCGCATGCAGTATGGAGGGCAGATAACGCCAAACGCCGGGGTCCGACCAATGAGCTTCGAAGCACCCGTTGTGGCATCCGATGGCACGCGTTCCTGTGGCTGGCAGCGAGGATGTCGTCGGGCTTCACTTCGTCGTCTTCGGTCTAGGGGAAGGCTACCGTCGTGGTCACCCAAGTCGCTTTTGCCTCCGTCAAAGCTGGGTCGAAAGGGGGAGTTGAAGATTCGGGGAGCGCGGCAAGCAGGGGGGAGCCGGGCTGCCAGCTATCGATAAGCCATGTCAGCTGCACTCCACACTTGCCAGCACCCTGGACAGTTGCGATTAAGCGGGCAGACGGCGCATACCTACCACTTTGGATCCAGCTTGTCCCGGTCGAGCGAGCCTCACTGTCCAGCGACCAACGACACCTTTGCTTCTACCACTCAACCTCTACCGGCAGCATGGCTTCATCATCAGCCAGCACCCCGTCTTGGGTTGCGCAGCTCGAATCCCCTCCGCCAGCGCGCAGCAAGCTGCCCGGTGCCTCGGACCCTTTCGGCTTCCCCTCCAGCTCTTCGAGCTCCAAGGTGCGCCCAGCGCCCGTTCAGCGTTCTGTTCACTGCCTCGTCTAGAGGCCAATTGATTGGATTCGTTGCTAACAGACATTTTGTATTAGAAGAAGGATGGCAAGCCGCAGCCGCGAAAGGCCCCGACGAGCGACGAGATGGAGACCTTGAAACTGAAGAAGGCCTGGGAGGTGGCGCTCGCCCCTGTCAAGGCTCTGCCCATGACTGCTATCATGATGTACATGTCGGGCAACTCGCTGCAGATATTTAGCATCATGATGGTCTTCATGGCTTTCAAGAATCCCCTGGTTGGCTTGATGAACACGAATCAGGCTTTCGAGCGCTTCGTTACCGAGGGCAACTCGTCCAAGTTCTTCCAGACAAAGCTCGTCTACGTGGCAATGCAGCTGGTGGCACTGGCCGTTGGTATCTGGAAGGTGAACGCCATGGGTCTTTTGCCGTAAGTCTACTTATGATGGGGATATTTCCTTCTTGCCGAGCTGACCAAACTTCAGGACCACACGTTCGGATTGGTTGATGTGGGAATCCCTGAGAGAATCAATAGACCGGGCTGTGACAGCACTATGATAGTCTGTGTCGTTAGTCCATTTAGAACAACAAGAAGCATTTTGAGTTTTTCTATCGCTTGTCACGTTCGTGGTTTCGTATCATGTGTCGTCATTACTCTTCTTGTCAGCTTCGTAGCTCACTCTTCTGCCTATCTTCATTTTCGACCGCCTTCGCCTTTTCGGCTCTCCAGCTGGGGCCACGCGTCTCGAGAAGCCTCAGTCCGACAAGACACGCCACCATAGCCAGCGCTAGAAACGTGAAACACCATCCTCTGCCCATCGCATGGAGCATGTAATCGATGACGGCCGTCGCCACGGCGCCAAAGGAACACCGTACCAGGTTGTTGGCTGCCGCCGCCGTTGCTGGAGCATCAGGGTTGAGGTCAATGATGAGGGTATTGAGAACATTGAAGGACGTCGGAACCAGCATGCCGATTACAAACAGAAGCGTTAAGGGTATCGCCACATTCACCTCGACCTGCAGCGCCCATCCCCAGGCGATGAGGGCGGCGGCTCCGATCAGTATGGCTGGATATAGGGGTTGAATCCGCACCGTTTCGATTGGGAAATCAATCGGGATCTCACTCTTACGACTGACCGGCATCCCCAAGCGCTTGGCAACCCTGCGAAAGTTCCAATCGACGACGTAACCCTGAACAAGACTGGCAACAGTGCAGCCGATCCCATATGGCAGGTAACAAAGCCCGGCCTTCAAAGAGTCGAACTTGTAAATATGCATGAACAACGTCGCCAGCGTCGCACTGATCAGGATAAAGTTGATATACAGGATGGCCGAGATGAGCAAAAGCAAACCTTCCTCCTTCCTGAATATAATGTGAAGTGTCTTCAAGGGATTGGGTACTTGAAGTTTCACATTTGCCGCCGATTTGAGCCGCTGGTTGTTATCGCGACGTCGGACGAAGTCGATGACGGTCGCGTTCCACCTGGGCGGTGGTATGGATCCGTTGCCAACCACCGCGCGGCATGTTTCGGGGACGAAGAGAGTCCATGGGATGAGCCAGACAAAGACGAACACGCTGCAGAACCAAAAGATGGATGGCCAGGCGAGGAGCTCGCACAAGATGCCACCGATTACCGGGCCTATGGACGACCCGAAGTTGACTCCAGCGCCTACGACGCCCATGTATCTGCCTCTCTCGTCGCTAGAGGCGATATCCGCCACGACGGCATATGCAAGGGCAAGTGTGCCGCTGCTGCCGGTGGATTGCAGACATCGAAGCACCATCAAAGCTGCGTAATTGCGCTGCAGTGCAAGGCCGACGTTGGCAAACAGGTAGATTAAGAAGGCGACGATGAAGGCCGGACGACGACCGGCCATGTCGCCAAAGTCGCCAAATATGGTCGGTGCCAGGCCCTGGAAGACCATGTAAGTCGTAATAGTGAGGTTTATGAGTGAGACGGAGACATTGAGATCGACGGCTATGTCATTCAATGCGGGGAAGTAGAGGCTGGCGGTCATGGGTGAGATGACGCTGGAGATGGTGATCATTGTGGTGACCCAGATCTTCGTCGACCGCGGGAAGACGCTGTATGGTGGGTTGGTCGAGACTCTAGAGACCTGATCGACATGGTCGAGTATAGCTGGTCCTAGTGTTTGCCCAGGAGAACTGTTGTGGAGAGTGTTCGGCTCAAAGGTGCTCTCTTCTGATATTGGCGTATGGCTAGAGACTTGTCCAATGACTTCTGCTGTCGCTGAGACGTGAGGCATGTCAGGAGTTGCCACACGATATGACAATGATTCATGGCTTTCACTAGCATCGTTCATATTGCCGCAGGGTAGGCCCTGAGGGACCACAGCTCATAATGCCGGGTTCGCGTATGGAGGAAGTGTAGGCCCGGCAAAGGAGTTAACTGCAGCTACTTTGTTGGGGATTCAGCCAGCCTTGGGAGGGCCATCTGGCCAATATAAGATTATGAAAGATGGTCGAGACGCGGGAGGGCAGGCTAAAGGAGCATTTCCGCCGCTGACTCGGGATTTTCCCGTACGGAGCTCCATGCAGAGTGGCAAACGTCATGTTTGACCAAGACTTGCAGGCCTCGTCGATGGCTACTTGAACGGAGTGCTCAAAGAGGAAGCCATGACGAAAGTTACTCCAATTAATGTGCTTGTGGTTGCGGCAGTCGACTTAGGCGGACTTCAACGAAGGCCTGGAGTTTGTCCGTCACTAACACACCGAGCTGCAGCTCACGGTCAGCTTCCGACAGGAATTGCTCAATTGGACAGAAGATATCAGTAGCTATGGAGAGATAAACAGCGGCGAGATGCATGGGCGAGTTTTGGGTCATGGTGAATAGCCGTGAAATCATTGCCTAGTTCGCTCTCTATGAATGCCCGTCTAATTAACCTGTGCAGTTTTTGGCAGGGCGGCTGTCTTGCGCGTGTCCTTTAGGTCGCACATCGTCAGCGGCTTGAGCTACGCATAAACCGCTTACTCAGCAGCCTGCGCGCATCAAGGCACCCCACAGCTAACGGCATGGGAGCTACGTAGCTGCAAGAGCGTGTGTCTGATCCGACCTCGTCGAGCTTGACAGTCCACGGCTGGCGCGTGTGTCGCCTCTCCACGAACAAGAGCCATGGCATCCGCGATTCTGCCCTCAGTGGACATTACATCAGAGTTCAATGAGCTCCTCAGCAAGCAGGGTGCGCCAACGACAGCGGGCAAAGCCGCTCTGAATGTGGACGCCCTCGAGGGCTTCATAAAAGAAGCCTACCGCATTGTGAGTTGTCTACGATTGCTGTTCATTTTCAACGCCAAAGCCGTCTAATGTTTCCGGTGTGACCAGAATTCCCACATCGTTAGTCTGCACCGGGAGCTCAGAGACGTCCGACAAGCGTATCTGTCGACCGCCCAGCCACGGAAGGCACATGGCCACGCTGCGCCAGGCCAGCCGCAAGTTTTGACGGACCGTGAGCGGGAGGATGTCGACGCAAATGCGAAGCAGATGATACGCGAGCTCAACGCGAGCATACGAGCCCTCGATGACGCCGAACAGCTTCGCCGCGAGACGGAATCGGCAATCATCCGCAAGAAGTACACGAGCGGGCTCAGCGCACTCGGCTCCTGGGCCTCTGGTGGCAATGCCAGCAGCAAGACGGCAGAGCACGCAGCAGCAGAGGCCCAGGCCTACCAAACCGGAATCCACCGGGATGGGATGCTGTTGTTCCTGCGACAGAGGCTGGAGCTCTGCTGTCGTAGGCAGCAGGATATGATGGAGACGAGGTTGAGACGAGAGATGGAAAAGAACCGTGGTCTGTTGTCTCCGCCAGCGGCCGACTTTGCAGATTTCCCCCCTACTTCAGGCAAATCTCGACCACCTGCTGAAGCGCCGGGCAGCCGATCCGATGATGCGGCCGCTTTCGGCCAAGGCTTAACGGAGGAGCAGATTCAAATGTTTGAGGAGGGGAATCAAGACATGATGAAGCACTACGAGAGCACGCTCGGCAAGGTCAGGTATGTTGATTGTCGGCGAATCCTGGCGTACTTGGGTGTGCTGACGAGAGGGTTCAGGAGCGCGGAAAAATCGCTGCTCGAGATTTCAGAGCTGCAGTCGGTCCTAGTCAACAATCTGTCGACGCAGTCTGCGCATATCGAGCAGCTCGTGACGGACTCGCTGTCGACTACGGAGAACGTGGGAGGCGGCAACAAGCAGCTCAAGCAAGCCACGCAACGGCCCAGCGCGGCCCGGTACACATTCTTCGCGGCCAGCGGCCTCTGCGCCTTTCTCGTAATTTGGGACCTGATCATATGACATATGACGGAGACGTGGTTGCGACCTGTGTGGGGGGCAGCTAGCGGCAGATGCAACTGTTTATGTCTTGTACGAAGAACTGTTTGTGTATAGACCACCTCACCTGCCTCACCGGGCTGCTACCTCACCTAGCTCCAGCGGCGGTGCAGAGAGCATGTGAAAATACCCCGGGAGACAGGTCTGGATGTGTGGGGACTCCGGACTTCCGTGAGCCACCCCCAGACTGTGGCCGCCTAGAACGCGTTAGGAACATGTGGCAGCGTGCACTAGAAAACAGAAAGCGACTGGAAATGGCAAAGGAAAAGAGACAAACCAGGCTCCAGAGGATTGGGGATCCATTGCTTGACTAATTGGCGCCTGCGCGGTGCGCCCTTGGCTCGGAAAGCCGCGGGCGGCCGCCGCTCAGAACTCGGCAAGTGTACCTTGGGGTGGCGCGCGTTGAAACCAGCAGAGTCGACACAGCGGGCGAAGCCGGAAGCGATCCACGAGCTCGGGGACTTCTGTAGCCTGGACGAAGCCGTGCCAGCAGCTGGCGCGCTGGACAGCACCAGGGTCGGTGCAGCTGCAGCAGTTGGCGGCCCCGGCCTCTGCGCAACAGCAGCAGCAGCACCTGCTTGCCCGTGAGAGCCGAAGGGGCCTCGGCCAAGCCCGCCGTGCACAGCGACCGGTCAGGGCCCTGTGGGACCGTCGTACAGGCCATAAAACGGGCGGCTCCCGCTGCTCACCCGCCGAGCGGTCCGGGCGCCACTCACACGTCACCTGAGCGCTCCGTCTTTGCTGCGCTGCAGTTTGCCTAGCATCCGACTCGCATAACGTGTACCGCCCGTACGCGCCCATCCACATCGTCGACCCGGCCAAGCGCCCCCTCCCCAAGCCGTTGACTCGAATTGGCTGCTTCTTGGCGCTCTTAGCACCTTGGACTCGCGTTGGGCCGCCATCTTCCGCTCCGACGACGCAGGGGGGAGACGACTGCGACCTACTCGCAGAAGAGCGCGGCAGCAGCAGCGCCTAAGACACCCGGCCCAGTGAGCGCACCAGAACCAGTAACCGTCGCCGAATTGGCTATTACTGCCGCACCCGCCCACCACCCCACCATCCATCATCCCACCATGGCTCCATCGTCATCCTCCTCCGCGCCTACAGCTCCAGCTGCAAATACAGCGTCTTTATCATCATCATCCCTCGCGAGACTCAACAGCATTGCAAGCCACATCTCGCCCGCCATGGCTTCCGTCACCAGCTTTCCCGCCTCCACCGTTCCTCAGGCTCCCGAGGATGCGCTCTTTGGTCTCGCCCGCGCCTACAGGGCCGACACGAGCGACCTCAAGGTCGACCTGGTATGAGCCATTACCTCCGATGACCGGCGCGCGCCAATGTTCGACAGCTGACACCCTTGGGTTTCTACAGGGAATTGGCGCTTATCGAGGCGACGATGCTAAGCCTTGGGTACTCCCCGTGGTGAAGAAGGTACGCACAAGTTCATTTGATGCTGGCTGTCCAGATCCATTGTTGGCAGGGATGATGAAGTGAGGGAAGAGGCCCTGGCGGCTTGGGCTTTGCCGTGGAGCTGCCTCTCGGCGATGCTGACGATGGGCATCGCCCATCCGCACTGCAACCTCTTCTGCCCCGTTCCTGGCACGCAGTGGCAGCCCTTTCATCTCTCTGCGGCCTTTTACCAGAAGCTGACACCGCGCGTCCCACAGGCAGACGAGATCCTCCGAAACAACCCCGAGTTGAACCACGAATATGCTCCGATTGCCGGTATCCCGGAGTTCACCTCCAAGGCCGCAGAGCTGATACTCGGCGCCGACTCGCCTGCTCTGACGGAGAAGCGCGCCACCTCGATGCAGACCATCTCCGGCACCGGCGCTGTCCACCTTGGCGCTCTCTTCCTCGCCAAGTTCTACAAGGGCAACAGGACCGTCTACCTGTCCAACCCTACCTGGGCGAACCACAAGCAGATCTTCGGCAACGTTGGTCTGGAAACGGCTCAGTACCCCTACTTCAACAAGCAATCCAATGGCCTCGACTTTGAGGGCATGAAGTCTGCCATCCAGGCCGCCCCCGAGCGCTCCATCATCCTGCTCCACCCCTGCGCTCACAACCCGACGGGTGTCGACCCGACCATGGACCAGTGGAAGGAGCTCGCCGTCATCATGAACCAGAAGAAGCACTTCCCCTTCTTCGACTGCGCGTACCAAGGCTTTGCCTCGGGCGACCTGGCCCGCGACGCGTCGGCCATCCGCTACTTCATTGAGCAAGGGTTTGAGCTTCTCGTCTGCCAGAGCTTCGCCAAGAACTTTGGCCTGTATGGTGAGCGAGCGGGCTGCTTCCACGTGGTGACGAGCCCCGGGCCCGAGGCGTCTACCACCATCGCCAGGATCGCGTCCCAGCTGGCTATCCTGCAGAGATCCGAAATCTCCAACCCGCCCCTGTACGGCGCCCGCATCGCCAGCACCGTGCTCAACGACCCCAAGCTGTTCGCCGAGTGGGAGGAGAACCTGCGGACCATGTCGGGCCGCATCATCAGCATGCGCAAGGCCCTGCGCTCCAAGCTCGAAGCCCTCGGCACCCCCGGCACCTGGAACCACATCACGGACCAGATCGGCATGTTCAGCTTCACGGGCCTTTCCGAGCCGCAGGTGAAGAAGCTGCGCGAGGAGTACCACATCTACATGACCAACAACGGCCGCATCAGCATGGCCGGCCTGAACTCGAGGAACATTGACCATGTGGCCAACGCCATCCGGAAAGTCGTTGGCGAGCCGCAGTGAGCGTTGGTGAAGCATGGATAGAGCGGTTTGGAGAGAGACGCTTGTATTTTTTAACGTTCGAAGGGTCCAAGAGCTGGAAACCTAGGTATTCTGTGTACAGGTCTTATAAGATGACGGAAAGAAGCCGGTACGACCCTGAAATTCACATGGACTTTTGAGTCTTGAGCAACCGTGCATACTCGCGAGACGTGATGTTCTCATGACGTGGCTACATCGTTTTGCTGAAGGGCGATTCGATGTGGCTTTTACACATCTCCGTTCTGCACATGATATTATTATCACAAATTTTGGTAGAATGGATTGAGCAAACCCCCAGTTGTGATTTGCAAGTCAGCCTTTATCCCAGAGTGGTGATGGGGCCTACGGGAGAAGCAAGAGAGTAACTAATGGAGATGACTTTGATGACCCTCGAACTAATAATTCAATCCAACTTTGCATGCACTTTATTCTTACAGAGAAGGTTGTGTCTGCTGTTGGGGACGTTGACGAGACCGTGCGAAAGCAAGCGCCCCACCAGCTCACCTCGCCGGGAGACTACCACTCATTGTAAGCGACTCGATCACCATAGTAGGAACTTATGATTCCCAGCTCCTCTTGTTGAACCCTTTCCGCTTTAACAGATGCAAGTACGATGTTGAATTCGAACTCTCAAAAGTGCTCTTGACGTGTTGTCTGGCACTCAGAGCTTGCACGCGGTCCCCCGGTGGGAAGCAACACGCACCACTTCCTGGACCACCTCTCACAACTTTAACGCTGCCATCGGCACACCTTTCACGCGCTCAACACCACAGCCATCCTCGCCAACCTCGGCACGTCGCCACCATGGGCAGGCGTCTACCCTGGAAGACGGCCGACGACCCCGGGGCGCCCAGTCCCCGGCAAACGCCAAAGCCAGCAAGCCCCGCGCCGGCCAGGTCTACACCCGCGCGAAACGGCTCTCACCTCACTCCCACGCCGCGACGCCAACGCGCTCCGGAGTCTCGTACGCAAACGCTCGCTGACGCTGCCTCGCGCAAAAGAATCGAACACTGACGAGTGAAGCAGGTCCCCAGTCCTCCCTCCGCAGTCCTTCTACGTCTCCTCCCCCAGAGTTGCCCCAGCAGGAGTGAGTAGACCTTGTCACCCCAGGTCGTTGGCATCGTGAGCTGACGCGCCGCCAGATTCATGCTGCCGGGCGCCCTCGCCGACGATCGCTACCGCATGGTCGAGGACGAGCTCCTGCACACGGCCCAGCGCTTCACGACGCACCTCCACCGCGCCGAGTACAACCGCCTCAAGGCCCGCGCCCAGAGCCAAAACGCCGCCGCCATATCTGCCATCGCCCGCCCCGTCGTCGGCCCCCTCTCCACCACCGCCCGCGTCCGCCGCGAGGCGACCCGTCGCGACGCGAAGCAGCGCGCCGTGCTCCGGGCGGCGGCGGGTGGAGGAGCGGGCGCTGGCCCGGAGCCGTGGGTCGGCACGAGCCTGCAGGGCCTCATGGAGCGCCAGCGCAGCGACACTCGCTCCATCTCGTCGTACGCGCCGGCGCAGTCGACCACCCGCGCCGCGGCGGGATACAAGCGCACCAGCACGGTCACTTCTTCGCAGGACATCCTCCCCCACGAGGACAGAGACCGCCGGAGCGACTTCCCGCTGCCCCGAGACCCCGTGCGTGCTCGCGTGCCAGCGTCCTCGCGGCCGTCAACGTCTCCACGCTACCAGGCACAGCATTCCACGCCGTCTGCGAATCGACGCCCCGTATCGCTCACAACAAGCCGTGATGGTGCTGGCAATCAGACACCGTCGCGGAGCGGGAGCGTGCGAGACAGGACGCAAGACAGCGGGATGCGAGACAGGCGGCACGCCGGAGCGGGCCTCGAGCATGCCAATGGAAATGAAGACGACGGCGACAACGACGACGTTGACGACGACGATCCGTTTGGCATCAGCAGGCGCAAGGCCCGTCGGGAACAGTCAAGGAAACCCGGAGATAGAGATCCGCCCAAGAAGCTGTCGCCAGACACTATACCGTCGTTCCTATAAACGTACGCCCTTCGATCACCGGCCATGAGTTTACGCAGCAAGCGCCAATCACGATGTCACAGAGTAGCATGTAGAGAAACCAATTATTTGATTTTATTAACGCCTTTTCCCTTCAAATGAGACCTTGCCCGTCAGCTACTGGTCCTGCATCGTGAGCTCATCAAAGTCGTCCAGCAGCTCGTCCATGTTCACCTGGGGTGCGCCATCGTCCCCATCATCCTCCGTCTCGGCTATGCTCATTTCCTCAGCCTCACGCTTCTTCTCGCTCTTGTACAGCGCCAACGCAGCCCGGAGTTCCTCGTCCTCCTCGACATCCTGCAAGAACTGCTCGTACTCGCGATCCATGCGATCCTGGTCCGCCTTCTTGGGCAGCAGCTCGCCCTCGTCCTTGTTCATGCGCTTGAGCTTCCAGTTGCGGCGGCGGTTTCTCCGGCGGTGAGGGTAGTGCTTCTTCACCAACACCACGTCCGGTATCGTCGAAGAGTACGTGTGGGACTCTTCTATCGCCTCAAACTCTTGGTTGTTGTACATGGTCCCCGTCAGGAGGTAACCCATGGCGGAGTCGCCCGGCTGGAGATAGTGACCGAGGTGTGTCCTCGTAAAGTACGTCGTGTCGTTGTGGCCAAGGTCGGACGCACGAGCAACTGTCGCCTCGGACAGCACCCACTTGCCTCGCCTGGTTGGGGTCTGTTCGATGTCCATCACGATGAACTCCACCAGTTCCTGGGCATCGGCCAACGATGTGAACGGAGCGCGCCAGTAGATGGGAGAGCTGATTTCAGCCGTCTGGAGCGTTTGAGGATCCATGAGGCAGACCGACGTGCCGATCTTGTGGCAGAGGACGAGGGGAGAGATGTTTCCGTATTGCTTGGCAAGCTTGATGGGCATGGCAACCAAGTCGTCTCTACATATCGGCACCAGCTCGGCCGAGTATGTGAACTTGAACTGCTTCTTCGACGTGTGCTGATCTTGCGAAATCAACTCCTGAGATGACTTGATCTTGACTGGCACCACCGAGTTGAGGAAATCGTTGAACTTTTCGGCTTGGTTCCTGTGCGCGAAGAAGAAATCGATGCCGTCCTTGGCCTCCTTGATGTTGAGGGTATCTCGGTGAGCGGCGTGCTTCATGATGAGCTGCTCGAGGAAGAGGAAGGTTCGCTTGTGGAGGACCTTTTGCCGAACCTGGACACAGGCTCTCCAGACGTTGGCAGTATATGACTTGGCGCACTCCGGGCACTGCTGCGTCGCCACAATGTAGACGACCTCGAAGGACTGCTGGAGCAGCACGCCATCCTGGACCTCGTCCTGGATGGTGAGCTTGACCTTGACACGGCGCGAGTGCGGCTCCGTCCAGATGAAGCTGGCGTCGACGATGCGGACCTTGTTGAGGCCCCTTAGCTTCTTGAGGCACAGCGCCAGCAGCTCGCGGGACTCGTAGGCGGCCACGACCCACGTCGACGGCGGCAGCAGCCACCGGTCGCAGTCGCGGCAGAAGTTGAGCGTGGCTTCGCGCTGGATGCCCTGGGAAATGTCGACCGTGAGCTTGACGCAGGCAAAGCACAGGGCGCCGGTGGCCGTGGTTCCGTCGATGGGGGCACCGCAGTTGCAGCAGAGGATGCTGAAGAAAGAGAAAGACGTTAGCAAGCGGTGGCGACTCGGGTCGAGCCAAGGGCAGCGTACGTTGCGCCGGTCGCATGTTCGACGGCCCCGATGGCCACGGGGGCGTCGTCAATGTCCATGGACATCTTGTCGGCCAAAATACAGCGGCTTTAAGGGTGTTTGTGTTGGTGAAGGCCGTGGGCGGCTGCTTGGGCTGAGAAATCGGGTCTCGCGGGGGAGTCAGAGTCGAAAAATGTTTGCCCCGCTGCGTGATAAGCAGACGGCAAAATCTTATCGGGCCTCCGCCACTACGAGTGCTCCGTACACTAATCAAGTGGGCGCTGCCGCTGCCAGCGGGGCCCTGTGCTACGAGCAAAGCAGAAAGACACAGGAAGCAATCAGTTCCGGGACCTATCCCCAACACCGTGCCATTTGAATTCGCAAAAATGCCTATAAAGCTGGATGCATGTGACTAGAAAATCTTGCTCAGGACCCTGGTAACACGCTCGGGCTGTTCCTCCGTGTTCGCAGCCTTCTTGATCTGCTGGACCTGCTTGAACGTCCGAGCACCACCGGCGGGCGCCGGCTGTGCAGCCTCGTCGTCCTCGCCGGCGGCCTTCCTCTTCTTGGACTTGGTCTGCATGCCGTCGAGCATCTTGGCCCTCTCCACGTTCCTCACAAAGTCCTTGTTCTCCTTGGTGGCCTTGCTGATCTCGGCCCTCATGCGGCTCGTCCTCTCGGCATTCTCCGCGGCAATCTGCTCCGTCAGGTGGTGCCACTTGAAGCCCTTCAGGTACAGCAGGTTCCAGATGTCGTCGTGGTAATAGTTTCCCTTCTTGCCGCCGATGATGCGCGCGTTGAGCAGCTGGCAGACAGACTTGGCGTCCTTCTTCTTGACAAATTCGACCCAGCCCTCGGTGTAGAGACGCTTCTTGTTTCCACCGGCCTTGACGCGGCGCGTGTGCGAGGTTGGGTCTTCGGGGGCCAGGAATATGCGATTGATGGTGCCGTAGGGCTCGAGAAGCGACCGCAGTTTGGCGGGTTTCATAAAGGGGGGTATTCTGGAGAGGAAGACGACTCCGGACTTCTTGATGGCTTTCTCCGTGGCGACGAGATTCTTCTTGGTCAAGGGCCGGGTAATGTCTGGGAGCTCCGTCTCCGGCTTTGGCTTCGACTTGGTCGCTTTCGACGCGCTGTCATCCTTTGCCTCCACTCTTTGGGTATCGTCGTCCTCCTCAACTTCTACCGCGTCGTCCTCGGCATCACTGGCGTCGCGTTCAACGTCGCTGGCCGCGCTGTCGTTGTCCTCGTCGTCTACCCTCCGCCGCTTGGCGCTGCGGCCGCCCTTGGCGACCTCGTCCTCCGAATTGTAGCCATCGACCTGGTCGTCTTCGCTGTCCGACGCATCGAGGAACTCGTTTCGCTTTGGCGGCGCCATGGTGCACGTCGTCACTGATGATGCGACGCTGCAAACTCACGCCGAGCTTGCAGAAGGAAAAAGTTGCCCGGCACGGTATCGATAAGCGATAAGAGTCTCGGCGGAAACAGATATCATTGGCCTGGCGGGGTCGGACTACAGGTACGAAGTAGGCGTTGGCATGGCGGGGTCCCGGCCGTCTACGGATACAGCAACTTCCACTGCCCCTTCCAGCAAGCTTCAGGCGGCGGCTCGGCCTGCGCCGAGGGAGATGTCCCCATTACCCGAAGGGGCCGCCGAGCAAGGAATCGCAGCGGTATCCGTTTGTAATGAAAATAGACAGACCCCGCGAGCATCACCTCTGCACCGCGCCCACCTGACCAGCCCAGCTACCCGCTCGGGGCAGTCGCGAATGGCGGGGCAGTTGTCTGGATTGATGGAGCCCGAACTCGGTGCGCGCTTGCGCGGCAGGCGGCTAACACGGTGGGAGCTTCCCTACACCACGGAGGTAGGGCGGTCTCCCGGTCTCTGACGTGGGGCAGGTATATGTCATGGGCGACCTGCTCCCCATCTTTTGCACGTTCTGCTTGTGCTCGTGCCTCTGCCTCTGCCTCTGCCTCTGCTTCTACTCCTCTCAGAGACACCTCTTTGCCTCAGTCACTTCAACTCTCCATCCCAGCTGCAGTCGACTTCGCGCGCCGCCATGTCTGTCGAAACCATCACCACCATCTCCCCCACCACCAACGAGGCCATCCTCACCCGCAGTGGCGCCTCTCCGGCCGACCTGGAGCTTCTGCCCAAGGTCGCCACCGACGCCTTCCAGACCTTCCGCAAGACAACGCTCAAGCAGCGGCAAGACATTGTCCGCAAGTTCCTCAAGGGGCTCGCCGACCATGAGGCCGAGCTCGCCGAGGAGCTGACGGTGCAGATGGGCCGGCCCATCGCCTACACCGGCAGCGAGATCTCCACAGCCATCAAGCGCGGCGAGTACCTGCTCAAGATCAGCGACGAGGCGCTCAAGGACACCGACGGCGAGCCCGAGAAGGGCTTCAAGCGCTTCATCCGCAAGGTGCCCGTCGGGCCCGTCCTCATCATCTTCGCGTGGAATGTGAGTCGTGAGAAGCCGCCGCCATGGAGCCCGGACTGACCCTGTCTCAGTACCCCTACCTGATTCTCGTCAACGCCCTCATCCCCGCCATCCTGGCCGGCAACACTGTCATTCTCAAGCCGTCTCCGCAGACCCCTACCATCGTGGAGCGCGTGGCTTCCATCTTCTCCGAAGCCGGCCTCCCCGAGGGCGTGCTGCAGTACTTCCACTGCGGCTCACCCACCGTCATGGAGACGATTGTGCGGGACCCCAGGATTGCGCTGGTGTGCTTCACGGGCTCCGTCGCCGGTGGCCTGGCCGTGCAGAAGGCCGCTTCGGACCGTATCGTCAATGTCGGCCTCGAGCTGGGCGGTAAGGATCCCGCCTACATCAGGGACGATGTCGACATCGACTGGGTCGCTGGCGAGATCGTGGATGGCGCCGTCTTCAACTCCGGGCAGAGCTGCTGCTCGCTGGAGCGCGTCTACGTGGACGAGAAGGTGCACGACGCCTTTGTCGCGGCTGTCCAAAAGGTGCTCGAGGGCTACCGGCTGGGCGACCCTTTCGACAAGTCGACGCACCTGGGTCCCGTCATTTCCAAGCGTTCCAAGGAGGCCATCGAGGCGCACATCAGGGACGCCTTAGACAAGGGCGCCAAGGACGCGACGCCGCAAAACGAAAGCTTCGCCAACCCCCCGCCCAAGGGCAACTTTGTGAAACCTACGCTGCTGACGGGCGTGGACCACTCGATGACGGTCATGACGGAGGAGACGTTCGGGCCCGTCATCCCCGTCATGAAGGTCAAGAGCGACGACGAGGCCGTCAAGCTGATGAACGACAGCGAGTTTGGGCTGACGGCGAGCATCTGGACCAAGGACACGGACAAGGGCTACCAGCTGGCCGAGGACGTCGAGGCGGGCACCGTATTTGTCAACCGATGCGACTACCCAAGTCCGGTAAGTCTCCCGAGCGATGTCGCTCCAAATATGAGTCGCCCTGGCGGTGCTGTGCTGTGCTGTGCTGACACGAAGGGACACCAGGATCTTGCTTGGACGGGATACAAGAACTCGGGCAAGGGTCAGACGCTGGGCCGATTCGGCTTCGAGCAGTTCGTCAAGTCCAAGAGCTTCCACGTCAAGGACTACCCGAAATAATGACGTGACATGATAATGACATGACATGACGCGGACGAGGACGGACTAGGCGCGCTGTCGGCTGCACGGGCGATGTCCGCGGCGCTTGTGTGTCACCGCGCCCGGGCAAGGCCCCGAAGGCAACTGAGATTTTGAGATTTCGATGAGACGGTGAAGATTAGCGAGAGAGATGCGTCTCCCTTAGGACGAGGCCGCCCCACCCTTGTATACGGAGCATGGGTGCACTGGCTGGTACCGAGATCGCGATCTGTGCCGATGAGGTACGGGGCCGGAGCTCGATGTGCAGTGCATGGGTTGTTTGTTTGTTGGCTCGGCAGTGCTCCAGAGTCGACCGGGGGCGTTGATATTAGTTGAATTGAAGCAGCCGCAAAGGCCATGACGATGACGATGTTCAGTCCACGGTGCGTTGATTTTCGCTGCGATCTCGCTAGGAGGTGAGACAGCGGTCGTTTTCCCAATGGCCACGCAAGGGAGCGAGCGAGAGCGAGAGCGCGCGCGAGCCCTTCTCCATTACCAGGCCAACGTCGAGCCGCGACAGGGACCCGGGCTCGAGGATGGCGTGCGCCCTGCATTGGGTCGTCTACTTGCAATCTCGGGCGCGCTCTTTGTATGTACGGGGACTACGTGGCGCGAGTGGCCGTCGGGGGCCGCGTATGTCTGCACATGGATGCTCGCGCGAAGGGCTCGAATCGCTAGGCCGGCCGTGAATCTGCGAGTGCGAGCTACCTTACTTGGTGGACGATTGCTCGAAACGCTCGACGAGCGCCCCTGGGCACCGAGACATGGGCGACGCGATGCTACGCCTCGGATTCCAGCGTACCGAGCGCATTCCACGCCGTCCCAACTCGCAGGCCCGGCCCGTGGCCCAGGCGAGCGCTTCCATACCTCACATCCCAATTAAGGTAGCGAATGCCCTTTGCTACGTACGAAGGCATTTCGTATCCGTACCTGCATGCATGCACCACACACATATACACACACATACGTACGTACGTACTCCGATGCAGCCATGCAGGCGCCCCCACGACGACGGGACGCACACCCTTTTCCAGGCGAGAACAACGCGCCGCACCTAGCTCTTCGCCCCCGAGGAGGGCCGCCCCCCCAAGGTCTGAGACGCGAGCAAGACCCTCCCCGTGTCACCAGCGTCGCCAGCGCATCGGCCCCTTGGGCTGCGAGCGCCGAGCCGTCGATTGGCCCTCGCGACGCTGCCCTACCGCTTCTGCCTGCGGCCGGGACCCGGTGCGTTGGCCTTGATCGGTGGCCGATGCTCGATTGCATGACGGTGGCAATCCGGCTCCCTGCGAGCCAAAGAGGCTCACCTCACGTAGTTGTACTCCGTACCGGCTCGTACATACACACATGCCTTCTCTCCCTTACCTACTCGGGTGCGTATATATGGCTCGAATCGTCCCCCCCTCATCGTCTGCTTCTGTGTTGGCCGCCTCAGACGCAGGCCGAACCCCCAGCAAAGCCGCGGAGAGCCAAGCAACAACACCCCTTCAGCCGAGGCTTCCCATGTCGCCGGCGTGTCGCTCATTACTGTGAATTTCTGCTGCTCGTTAGCCCATCGACGCTTTGTCGCTCTGTTTCTTTTTTGCTTCTTCAAGGCGCCCCGACCCCCGTCTAATATCGACGGCCTTGTTCGTTTGTGGCTTGGGCATCATCCCACCTGGGCCTCGCCTTACCCAGAACGTCGGAATCCCGCATTGACATCGTATTACCACCGCACGCTTGTTGTTTCCTTTTGCCGGTCTCTTCTAGATCTCGACGGGCTCGCGCGCCTGCTGCAGGTGGCGGCGACCGGAAAAAGCATCGTCGGCTGATAGACCGACCAACACACACGCTCTGTTCGCACGCTGTACACGCACTTACACACACCGGGCCAAGTCGCCGTGTGGGCTGATATTATTACACGCATTGTTTTTTTGAGGAGTTAGCGGCATCGGCCAAAGGGACGGCTGATAAACATCCCGTGACATACTTATACGCGGGCTCCGCAGACATGAGGAGAGACAGAGAGAGAGACGTCGCATGCGTGCAGGTGAAGCACAACGTCAGGATGCTCTACTGCCGAGTCCAGACCATCCTCCAGCGCCGCCGGAAGCAGAAGCGCGCTCTCGAGATTGTAAGCCAGAAAGACATATGGGACTTGAATCCGACGAGACACATCGGCTGACTTGTCCATCATCGCAGTCTGCCCCGTTCAACCTGACGCTTGAGCCCGTCGCCCTGCCCGGCGTCTCCGAGGACGAGTACGCACGCCAGAAGTACCACCCATTCATCCCGTCATCAGCCCGGCTAACACGGCTTACACAGAATCTGCATCCTGCGCGAGAAGGCGGCCGCAAGCCGCATCGGCGTCTTTGAGACGATGCCCCCGCGGTCTCGCTCGCCCTCCATCTACAACAGCAGCCTGTCCCGGGCGCGACAGCCGGACTTCTTCAATGTCCTGCCGCCGCACGCCGCCGCAGCCACCCGGCCTGTGTGGTGAATGAGATGGATGAATGGGTGCTCCCTGGCCATGGGGAGCAAATGGCTCTGCCCGACGGGTACACGGCGTCGGCGGCATGTAACAACAGAAGCTGGAGTATTGGGATGTTTTGGCGCAATGGAGGTACGGCGACGGCGTGTAAGATAAGCAAATACCGGCGTTATGCTGGTTGACGGTTGGGCTTTCAGGCAAGGGTGCCGGGACGGAAATGGCGACACAGGGGCGGGCTACACGGAGACAAGGCCTCGCGCCTCCCGCTATATAAAAACCTAATATGAAAGACGCGACATATCTAACCACTTGTCAGTGACTGGGTCTCGTCCCCCTCATAGCCCTCCTGGTTTCCCCCCATTACGCGTATTGAGTACGCCTCACAGCCATCCCGAGTAGACCTCCGCTTCTTCGCGCCGGACGCCTTCCATCTCGCCCTTGACGTCCAGCAATCTAACCTTGCTGTTCTTTTCCCGGCTCCATTTCGCGAGGCGAGCCTCCACGCGCAGCTTGGTGTCCTTGTCGTCCTTCATGAGAATCGCCAACGCATCGAACCCGCCTGCGCCGGGCACAACCCCGCCGTAAACGCCCTCGACGGCGCTGACGGCGTCGAGCAGCTCCGTCTGCGACTGCGGCTCGATGGGCATGTCGCTGAGCTCGCCCATCTCCCGGATCAGCTCGCGGACGGCGTTGACTGCTCCGGGGAGCTCGTCTTTGTTTCCGGCCTTGAGCGTCGCCGCCAGCTTGTCGTTTCTCGACTGGAGGTCGTCCCACAGCTGCTTCGACTTCTCCGCATCCCGGCTCCTCCACGAGAGGACCTTCTTGACCATGCCGACAGTCTGGCTCCCGCAGTCGACGTCACACATCCGCAGCGTCAACCCCGGCGGCATCCTCACCCCCTCGGTCTGCACCTCGACGTCCCACACGGGGCCATCCACCAGCGCCGCAAGCTTGGCGCCGAAGCCGGGCGCCCCGGTCTCCGGGAGCCGGCTCAGGATGTCAGGGGAGAACCGCCGGTACAGGCTGGAGCCGTACACTGCGGCGGCCACGTCGAAGCCGGACCCGACCTTGCCCTGGGCTGCACAGTGCGCAGCCTGCGCCAGGTTGTGCAGCGTCCGCTTCCCCTTGCTCGTAGAGATGTCGAACACGTCACTTGTCAGGTAGTGGCTGAGGAGGGACGCGGTGAGTGCGGTGACGAGGGCCGCCGACGACCCCAGTCCCGTCTTGTTGGCAGCGCTCAGGGGCACGGCAAAGTTGGCGAAGCGGCCCGTCTGAGGCGCTGACAAGGAAGACTGAGAGTAGTAGTCGTTGTCTGCAAGGATGACGACGCGAGCCGGGCTGATCCTGTGCCTTGATGAAGCTCCAACCTGGTCGATGTAGGTGAGGGCGTAGCTGAGCGTTGTCTCGACAAAGCTGTTGGTGCTGATCCTCGATCCACTGCGAGTATTTCTGTAAGTGAGTGAAACACAACCCAGGCTTCAAAATAGTCCGCATAGCATGAGATCCATCGTTTCGTCGAATGAGGACAGGTCCCCTTCGCGCCCGTGTACCACGCCTGCCGCTCCCGCCCCCGCCGGCCCCCGACTGTCGGGGGCGGCCGCGAGATGCCACCCGAAATAGAACGTGACGGACGAATGAGACGGTGCACTTACACTTGCAGCTGCGTCACCTTGATGCCGCCGCCCTCGGGCGCCAGGTGGTAGCCGTATCTCCACTGCGCGTCGAGGAACTGCGGGCTGTCCACCACAATCTCGTTGAGCTGCACGCCCTCGCTCGTGCGGATCTCCGACGTCACCGCGTTGATGCGCGCGCTGAGCCCGAACACGAGCCCCGTGTACTCGCGGTCCAGCACGAGGTAGCCGCCTGCCAGCAGCACCTTGCCGGGCGCCGAGACGGCGACGATGGGGTGTCGGTCAGGCATCGTGGTGGTGTGGTGATGTGGAGGGTAGGGTGCTGTAAGTCCGCACAGGGCGGAGCTGAAGAGCGATGAAAAGTTAAAAAAAGGCCCGGTGAGAGGTGAACGACTTTGGCAAGCTCTACTGCATAGGGTGAAGCTGCGGTGAGCAGCCGTGACTCCGACACTGGTGCTGCTCTTGTTGTGACTCTGTAGTTGACGTCTACGTTGAGCAACTTGTGGATACAGACTGCGTTGCGAAGCTCTCCGCGAAGCGGGGCGTACAGTGCTGGCGCGTGCAAAAGCTCATTCTCCCCGCACTGTACGCCGAGACCCCTGATAGTATCATCATGACGATTCTTCACTCCCCGATCAAACAGCCTCCTTATTTACTGACAACCCGCTCTGCCCACAGTATTTGGCTCTACCACCATCACAGCGACCAGCAAGGGGCGGACAATCGAGGAGTGACTCGAAATCCGTAGACGGGGTCAACTTCTGTTTCACCGGCCAATAATGAGTGCTCTTGTGATCTTACTTCGTTGGATCTCTAAGATATTTCATTAGATCTCTATGATATGGTACAGGTAGCAGGATCCCGCCTGGCTCCGTCGCTGCCTTCAGCTTCCTCCCTTCCCTAGGTATCCGGACCCAGATGCTGCTACTAAATTGGCTTTTTCAATGCCGAGTGGAGATGTGTCTATGGGGTTTGCAGTCCAAAGCCCAATGCCAACCGTTTGTACTCTCAGGCCAGTTTCCGCGGCCGAATCCTTTTTGTGAAACAGAGGAAAAGAACCAAACGCCGCGCCAGCTCGAAACGCAAAAAATCCAAACTCCTGATGCGGAGCCTCTATTCGTGTCACCCCACATCCCCAACACCTGCCAGCCAACGCAACGGGGTATCAAACAAGAGGCTCGCAAAGGCAAACAAACACATCTTCATCGCTCCTACACCCAGACGATCATTCCATCGGGGCCTCCTGCCCGCCGCCGAGCAGCTCCAGCACCTTGTTGACCACGGCGCTCGGGTACCCGCGGGTGAGCATCTCGCCGACGACGCCCTTGGCTCGCTCACGCTGCTCAACAGCAAGGAAAGCCCTCGTCATAGCTTCGTAGGTGCTCGGCTCCCGGTTTTCTCTGACCACAGCATCGTAGATGCCCTGAGCCTTGTCGATATTCTTCTGCGCGGCCCAGCCGTGGATGAGTGTGTTGGCAATGTACGGCGTAAGCTCAACGCCCCTTCTTCGCATTTGCATCAAGAGGGGTTCAGTGTCGGCCACCTGGTGGTTGGCAACCATTGCTTCGAAGAGCGCCTGGAACAGGCCCGCGTTGACGGGAACCAAAGAATCGCGAACAACGGTGTCGAAGAGCTTCCGTGCACCCTCCATGTCGTGCATGACGCAGCCCCTCGCGTGGATGAGCGACGCATAGTGCACCGGTTCAGGCCGCTGCCCAGAGGCGCGAACCATTTCCAGAACCTGCTCAGCGGCCGTCATGTCCACAGGATCAAGTGTCGCATGTGTATCAATCAAGAGCTTGTAGGTATGCGATGTAGGAGCGATACCCTTGGACTTCATGCGCTCGTAGTAGGAAAGGACCTTGCTCTTGTCACGCTTCGTCGTGAGGAAGAATTGCATCATGCTGTTGTAGGGGGCAGGCCGCGCCTTGTAGTTGGGCATGGTCTCCATCTCGTCAAAGAGCTCCTCCGCGAATTTCTCGTCGCTGACGCGGCACAGAGCGTTGACGATGGTGCCGTAGGTAACAGAAGTTGGCTTGATGCCCAGCGCTCTCATCTCAGCAAAGTAGAAAAGGCAGTCGTCGATCCGGCGAGCCTTGCCAAGCTTGCCAATGAGAGCGTTGTACAAGAAGGAGCTGGGCTCCACGCCCTCAGTCTTGGCGCGATGGAAGATACGAACGGCCTCGGAAGCCTCGTCAAACGTCTTGGTCGAATCCTTCAGGGTAGTGATGTAGAGGCCAAAGGTGTTGGCAGAAGGCTTGGCCCCCATCTCCAACAACTCCTGATGATACTGCTCGGCACGTCCACGGTTGCCCATTGTGAGGCAAGCACCGACCATGGCGTCGAGGATTGAGGACCAGCCGTAACGGACCACGGCGTATTGAGGCAACAAAGGCACATCGGTGCGAGCCATGGCGAGAACATCGTGGCACAGCTCCATCTTGCCGTCACGAGCGGCCGCTGATATCAGCTTGGCGTAGGTGATGTAACGAGGGTGTCGGCCGGCACGGCGCATGTTTCGGAACCGGTTGAGAGCTTCATTGAGATGCGAGCCCTTGCGACCGTGTCCGCCTTCAAGATCATCAGCAATCAGCGATGAGCCCTTGAAGTCGGTGTTGTGAGCATATGGGTCGAAGTTGTCCTCGAAGCTGGAAACAGAGGGCGTCGACAAGAATGGAGAAGCCGACAGAGCCTGCGGAGGCAGGCTCGACAGCTGAGAGGCCATCTCGCGAGGATCGGCGATCCCACGGATGTCCATGTAACGCTGGATGAAGTCGACGCCTTCATCAATCTCCTCAGCAAGCTGCGGCCGCGCGTCAGATTCGGATGCGCGGATGCGTTGGAACATCAACTCTGACTGAGCCAAGCCCTCGGCCACTTGACCGGAGCCAATCAAGGCAACGGCATACATGGCAGTAGGCTCAATGAGGGAGGCTGACGCGCGCACTTCGGGACTGGTAAGGGCATGCCAGTACTTGGTAGCAGAAGCAACGTCGCCCTGGCGAATGCTCATAGCCAGCAGGGCCATGGCCGGAGTAGCAACAGCTTCGGGGTCCGCGGCCATGTTGGCAAAAGCCTCGGTGGCTGTCCACTTCTCGTCATTGTCGGCAGCGATGGTGGCAATGCGCCCCATGGCCTTGGCCCGGCTGTTGGCCTCAATGGATTCGGCCCAGTGGAAGGCTTCCTGGTATATTCTCCGAGAAATGAATCCCTTGACGAAACCATTGCTCACCAGAGCGTCCTTGATATCGGCGGCTCGGACGCCATATTCGTTGACGATCTTCTTGAAAAACTTCATGGCGCCCTCGATCTTGTCGGAGACGACATATGCGTTGATAACGGCGGCATAAACCTGGTCATCAAGTCGGTCGTGGAGAGTGGCTCGGCCGCCGTCGTTGGCAACGGCCAGGCTGCGATATTCGTTGTAGCACTCGACAGCGCTGACGAGATCTCCACGGGAAGCAAAGGCCGTGATCATGGTCGGGAAGATGGCCGCGAAAGGCGCAGTCTTGCTGGTCTCCATGTGCTCGAAGAGGCGGAGCATGTCAGAGACGCGACCGGTCTGGGCACAGGCAGAGATGAGCTGATGGTATGTCTCTGCCGAGTACATGGCTGTGTCTGCGTCGATGGACATGTCGAACAATTTGATGGCAAGGTCAAGTCTGTCGTCTTCGCAGAGAATAGCGTGTTCGAGCTCATGAGAAGCAAGCATAAACTTTCCAGGCTCGTCCATGCCGCCGAAGCGCTTGCGCTTGTCTTCAAGCGCACCCTTCATCTCCGAAACCTCCAAGGACCTCGAGGCCAAAAGCCCAACGAGGATGTTGTAGGTATCGCTGTCCGGCGACACCCGTCGGCGGATCATGTCCGCATAGACGTCCAAAGCCTTGGAGACAATCTCGATCTTCTTGGTGGGGATATGGATCGCGGCCATCAGGAGAGCATTGTAGGCGCTGGCGATCGGCTTCACGCCAGTGGCCAACATGGCCTCAAAGACAGTCGGAATCTCGGCATATCGGGCAGCCGCCGAAAGATTGGAAAGGTGGTCGGCGTAGGACTGCGACTGGGGATCAACAGGAGGCGTCGCGGTGCGAGCAACGCTTCCGGGAGTGTTCGATCGGCCCGTCGGAGGGGTTCGTGACCTTGAAAGGGGGACGGAAGCTGGTTGGCCGACCGGAAGAGCATTCTCAGCAACTTCCTGTAGCCTCCGGGCTTCAATCTCTTTCTCCAAAGCAGCATCGATGTGGGCAAGGGCTGCCGCCTCCTCCTCAGAGTACGCAGGAGAGGGCTCTGCAGCCGCTAGCTCGTCGCTCGAGAGCGCAGCCTCGTCGTTGGCGAGAACCGCCGATGAAGTGGGCTTCCACTCAATGCGCTTGGGAAACTGGAACTGCGTCCACTCGGTTTCGGCCTCGCCCGTGGCCTCCTGGCTCTGCAGGGCCTCGAAGTAGGCATCCAGCCCTCCGTGGACGTGGCCATGGCGGTGGTCGGACGGGAGGCCAGCTGCCGACCGCTCAGTGTGGAAAGCCGAGTGAAGCTGAAGGGTAGATAGACGTCCGAGTCGGTTGTTGTGCCGGCGACCGAAGACCGGCCGGTTCTGTGAGTTTAGAACATGGGGATGTGCGGCGGCTACGACGGACTGCGCGTAGCCGTGGGTGGTGATGGACTTTGCGAATGTTGATCCCTGACGGATGAAATTCAGGTACAGCGACGAGTATATGGTGGGCATTTAGATGAAACCTGGGGGGGAAGGAGGCTGCGAAGAGACATGTTAGCAAACAGTACTCGAGAAACTTGTGCATGGTCGAGGACGAAACGGGAGTCACATCGTCACAACATGACGGGTGAGTCACGTGTATCACCACCCGCGGAACGGCGACAGCGATGTCTACTTACGTGAGAACAAAAGAATGAAATCGATTGCAGGTTCATTTGACAGCGCCGAAGCCGTCAAACGAACGCGCGGTCCAGGGAAAGGGTAAGATGTTGTGAGGGTGGTTGTTGGTAAGGAAGAAAAAGCTCACGGCAGGCGACGTCGCGCAGAAAGTTTAGGTGCAGGGTGGGTTTCGGACGGTTGGAATGTGAGAGACGGCAAGCGAAGCAACGGCGCGGGACGATTCTGCGCGGGGGATAGGGGCCCTTTTTTTGCTTCCGGCGCTGCGGGAGGGCCACGGCGCCTCTGGCTGTGCCACCCTGGGGTACCCACTAATGACGGGTCCTGCAGCGAGGGCACGAGGGCAGCTTGCAACGGCTACGGGCAGTGCCACGGGCTTCGGGTGCGGAGTTAAACGCGACAGAGGCAACCCTCACTGCGCCAGAACCGTCTATGGATATCCCTTTTCAGGGGCCTCGCAGCCGGGAGGGGTCCTGACGTGACTCGGTCCCAGTTGCACTTGTGAGTACGCGTATCGTCTTGCTCCCACCTAGGTAATCAGCCGTATCCTCAGACAAGTTGCCCAGGATCCATGACGGCCTGAGGACACGCGAGGGATCTGGCTAGGCATCGCGACCGCGCTGCGAACGTAGAAGCCATGTTGTCCTCAGTCCGCCATCCACCCATCCATCCCTCCATCCATCCACACGCGCGACTAGGCTACGAGGCAGACATGCGCGTCCACGCTGTGGATGACGACTACGACTCGCTGCAGCGGCAACGGCCTGCGACTCCAGCCGTAGCTACAGGGGGGGCTAGCAGACCGCAACCCACACCCATCGAGAAGAAACCGGCCGTGCGATGTGCCAGATTTGTCCTCAAGGTGGAGCCATGGGTGAAGCCGGGAGCGCTAGCGGCCGCCGGCCAGCCTGTCGGCACGCACCCAATTGGTGTCCCATGGGGCCTCCAATACTGCGGTACTTGGTCAGCCTCGGACCTGCATCCAAAACCGCAATTTCTCAAATTTACCATGGGATCCTCCACTCGCGACCGGGGCAGAGAAGAAAAATGCATGAAAACCGTACGAGACCAAATCTCCGTGGGTCCAGCTACAGCTCGCTTCATCGCACAATACTCGTAGATCAAATAGCATGTGCAAATGGACACGGCGCCCGAGCAGGTCCACACGATCCAAAGAAATACGAGCTCTCTGTGCAAACAATGGATGCGAGGTCATCCACTAACAGCAGTACGCCAGCGGCAGTCCCCGGGTTGCCAGCATGCCTACGAGTACATCCTGCACCAAAAACGTCAGCGGTGCGCCCTGTTTTCCCCCTGGGCGGCGGTACCGCACTGCGGGCGAGCTGTGACGCTGGGTCTTTAGCGCGCTAAGGCCCCGGGATTTACACTGTCATGTGCCAGGGCCAACGAAAATCTACCGCCAGGCCTTCGGATCGCCCGGAGACGGCCAATTGCCCGGCTTACTGCCTGCATGAGGCACAAAGCGCATCTCCGAGCGCCGTGGGCTCTCGGCTTTTTGTCGAGTCCGGCCCCGACCAATTCGTCCGCGTCCGCCAGTGGCTTAATGCGGTTCGCGAATGACGGCGGTCGGCGCCGGTTGGACCCATCATTCGTGTCCATCGTGCCGGTTCAGCTCGGAGAGCTGAAATGTGAGAGATCTGCACGCTTGGATCGTCGTCCTTGGTCGGGATCAACTGCGCTCTTGAACTCGTCGCTGGCCTCGAAAGGCGAGGTTTAAATCCACTTTGTACTCCGTACTCCGTAGCGGACGACGGGCTGCTGTCGGAAGCCCAAGTGGCGCCCCCAAAACTGGCCAAAGTTGATCTTCAGGATCTTGAGCCTGACTTGGAAGTAGCAACACGCAGGATGCGCCGATCAACTACGACGCACAGCACCGTCTCAACTACCGCCGACGGGCTGGAACCATGTCATAGTGTCGACGGGAATGACGTGTTCTCGCACGGCTACGCTAGCTACGGCGTTAAGCGCATCAAGTCTGGGGGAAGAAGTGCCAGAGCTGTCGAGCAGCACCAAAGCGAGAGAATAAGGTACAAAGTAAACTTTTTCCCAGGGCGCAAACTTGCAGATTATGCACATCACCGTGTGGAAGGTCATACCTGGTATTCGGGGGCGCCACACAATAGCTACGGCTTTTTCACTAACCAGAGAAGTTAAAACTCGAAAAAGACCTGGGCTCAAGGATCTTGCTCATCTCAGCAGGACATGTTGAGTTGTCCATGCATGCTTCCAAGCCCCACTTGTAAGGTACTGGTCCATCGTAGGATCTTCTCCCTTTTCCAAAGTCTGAGCCACGGGCTTGCAACAGTAGGATGAGGAGCCTTGTCTGCAGTCTTCTGAGCTCATGGCGACTTGCACCTTATCAGTAGGACATCCACTTCGGCAGTCCTTTGATCCGGTCGAACCACTCCCAATATCTCAATACCACCCGCACTCGGTGTACTTTCAGTTGTCGTCCGGTTGGTCGCAGCAAGGCGTGCGCTCGTGGTTGTTGCTGTACGGCGAACAACATGAATTTGCACCACCGCTGCCGTCAAGAGAGCCAACCAACATTGATCCACTTGAGCACGTCGGATCGCAGACAGGGTATTTTCCCCCATGAGCAACACTGCGAAATCAACTTCATATTTTTGCAAGCATCGAGATTCGTATCAAACTACATTGGAAAGCAGCATGCTGCTTGATATTGTTTCGTTCCCTGCCTCCCATGCCTGCCGCAGTAATAGCTGGTGCCTCCGACTTCGGCAGATCCCAATGGGCAATTTGGAAGGCAATTTCCATTGTTGTGATCGTACCATCCGCAGCGAGGTAGTGGTTTGTCAGTAGGGCAGCAGAACACCCTGGCTTGCTTATGACAGCCTTGTTCGTTGAGCATGTACTCGCTTGTTTGATGTAATTCGTCTCCTCTTAGCTGAGCACTATATCCCGTTGGACAGGCTGTTACGCCGATATTAGCCTTTTCCATTCTATTTCTCCTGAGCTAGGCCTTCTCACTTACATTCACCACAGTTTGCCCACATGCACTGCTTATGCTCTTCAACAGTTCGATAGGTCCGAATATCTTTCCCTATGAAACCAGTGTATATTATAGACTGGAAAGATGGCCTGGCTACGCGAGACAGCGCCGTTGACAAACTGGCATTGCGTGTATCAAGAGACACCGCCCACACCATGACCCCGCCAAGGCTTGTATATGACTTCTGTTAGCATTAATCGGTGCGGCGCGGAAAGGCCTGCACTCACCATTTCCTCTTGGCAAACTCAACCTTGAGTTCCAGCGTTTCAGCATCGTCAAAAGCCACCCATTGATCCGTGTCATAAGTTAAAACTTTGACCGCAGCGTCCTTGTACAGCGTAGGCCTTGATTTCTCGACGGCCATGACGTCTTGAATTTCAGAATTCAACAAAACGCCCACTTCACGACTGCGGCGCTTTGCATTTGATCCAGATGCATCTATAGAGTATTGGTTAGTTAAAATATAGAGACGAATGTTCCAAGAAATGATGACGCACAAGTACAACCCGGTGCCATGCAGCTCGGGCTAGTGGCAGTGAAGCCCCGACCGTAAAATGCGAGACCCATAGTAACCTTCTCTGGAGGAATGTCGTTTCTCCACAGGAGATCAAGAGCATCATTTATCTCGGTCAAGTTAGTATGTGCATTGAGATAAGGACGTGTCGATTTATTTGGAATATCCCAGACGCCGTGCATATCGTAGGACATCCTGAATATGGTGTTAGTACTTCCTTCATTGAACAGCCATGAGCTATTTTTTTCTTACACGTTGAAGAAGTCGACATGTTTTATTAGGTTCTTGATGTCGAAATGCTGCAGGTACCCTGGGATGGAATTTAAGTTCTTCCCGCCACTTCTTATGGAAACCACTGGCACATGTCCACTTACAGTAGGATGCAGGGATGGTGATGCTTATACCATCCCGACCTCCCGTGGCTCTGAGGCCGGCCCGAAGATTGTTGAGAAAGTTGGGGAAATTTTTGTAATCCTCACCAGTGCCGCCTCGGTCAGATGCTACTGGGTACTCCCAGTCAAATCAACTCCATCAAAGTTGTAGGTTGACATGAAACTAATGAGCGACTTGATGAACTTTTCTTGGTTCTCTTCACTCTTGGCTATATCTGAGAATGTAGTTCGCGTCTTCTGTCCCTCGTCGTTGAATGTCCTGCCTCCTATTGCAATAAACACCTTCAGCGAAGGGTCTCTCCACTTAATGTTAGTCAATTTGCGATATAAAGCAGGATCGCTAGAACTAGCAGGAAGAACCTCGAACGTGTTAGCGTCAATAGTGGCGAATGCAAAGTTGAGATGCGTGTAGACGCCGAGCGGAATCTGTTCTGGGTAGAAGATGTTGCGGGGCCGGTTCACTGTCCATCCTTCATAGTAGCCGACAATACGCTGAAACGTCGGCGACTTTGAGCAGCTGGGCTGTGTGACCTTTTTGTCGCCACAAAATTCGTCCGTCATGCCACAGAATCCATACTTTGAGCAGCAGACGTTGAGAGGACAAGTTGTGTGATTCACATAATCGCTTCCGTAGCCACCAGGATCGCACTGCGCCTTCTGGTCACAGTTGGCGACACAGATATCCTTGGCACAGTCTGTTGAGGAAAATCGAAGCCGTTCAGTTAGTTATCAGACTACAACTTGTTAGGTTGGGACCAAGCTTTGGGTGTCGTCCTACAGTCAGGTCCCAGACCGCAGAATCCAAATTTGCTGCAGCATCCGACTTTGCAAGGCGTTGAAGCGCTGCATTCCTGGGCTATTGCTGAGCCGATGACACTCAGTAGCACAGCTGCGGATAAAACCACTTTCGCACAGCTCTTCATTTCGTAAGGAATGGACCCTGTCTGATCGATGAAGATGTTGATGCGGCAAAGGATAGAAGTCAGGGTAGACCTTCCCTAGCACACCAGGTGGTGTATTTCACGGCTTGAAGTCTAAGGTCGGGTACTTTAACAAGCCCATACCTGCACCTTGATATCTAGGACAGGGATCACAGTGATTTTTTTTGGTTTGGTTTCCCTCGGCTTATTTTGCACCTTCTCTCTTGGCCCGCCGATAATTAAGTGCCCACTTGGGGCCATAATCTAACAGAGTCTTCCTAGCAACCATGGTGCTGCGATGGGATCAATTTCACAAGAGAGGTTCGAGAGTGTCCAGAAGGTAGGAGTTTCACGAAGTTGACTCCATTTAAACTTCATCACGTGGCTACTTTGCCCAAGTTGTGTTTGAACGCTGAATTGAGGTGTAGAGAGGGGAGGTAGGCGTTTCTTTTGCATTAAGATGGAGCACGAGCGCCAAGACAATTTCCGAAATGAAGGTCCATAGCAGCATGATAAGTGCGGTCTAGAAGGCCATGTCAGGTACTCGCACTGATTAAGTTTTATAGCGCGCCGCTTTTTACGCTGAATACAAGACGTTTCAATCATGGCCCTGCCTTCACTCTTTCACGAATAAGCTTGAACGTAGCAGTTAAAAGCTACCAGCGATGTGTCTTTTTTTTCGCTGTCTGTTGTTGCTGTCGATATGTCAAGCAGCTGTGCTCGCAAGTTCTGGCCATGGCCACGGCGATTCCGTTCTGCACAAGCGTTCTGAAGCAACACATGTCGAAGCACATAACACTTCCACTTGGAACAGTTCTCTCCGCAATGCCACGAACATTGTGAAGCAGGCCTTGGCTGAGGCTGCGGCTCGCAACAAGGCTCGCATGGAGAATCCCAAATTCAACAAAGCGGACATAAATCTGAACGAAAAGTCGCCATCACTTGCTGCGCCTTTGCTGTACCTGAATGGCAGTCAAACTGGAGAATCGAAGAGGGGCTTTTCTGCTAAGAGAAATGAGTCCTTATCTACTGGATACTCTATCCCTCAGGAACTTGCTGAAGCGGCGAGAATTGTCGCAATGTCTACTCCCCAAACTCCAGAGGGCAACCACGAAGAAGTAGCCAGGCAAATGCGTACCAAGTACCGCCTTGATGTCGACGATACCAATGTTCCTCCTCGCCATCAAACACCGCAAGGACTCCTCGGACAGTGGGGACTGAACATGGAAAGCAATGATTCGGCTATAGTGAAGCGCGAAATTGGCTACTGGATGACCGAAATGCCAGACCTCGGCATGAGCCCATTCGCTCCCAAGGGCTACAAGGTACGTTAAGCTCGTTGACAGTCATCGACATGAAAGGTTTCCTAAAATGAAGAAGGTCTGGAGAAATGTTAAAGAATACGGGGCGCAAGGCGATGGAAAGACAGACGACACGGCGGCAATTAATCGAGCTATCGCTGATGGCGGACGTTGCGGCCCAAATTGCGGCTCTAGCACGATACACCCGGCGGTAGTCTACTTCCCCCCCGGCACCTACCTCATCAGCTCGTCTATCATACAGTACTACAATACTCAGCTCCTCGGCGATGTAAGTGGACAACTAGGAATGTATGCGTGGGGAGCCAGGACTAAGCATCTCTTAGCCCACAAGTACTCCCACAATTCTCGGAGCTTCGAGCTTCGTTGGCTTGGGTATGATTACCAGCGACGTCTACATAAGCGACACTGAGGAATGGTGCCTGACCCCAGTCCCCGATGATTTTGAAAACCAGAAATGCTAATAGCGCCAGTAGGTATGTAAACACCAATAATTTTCTTCGAAGCATTAAAAACTTTGCCATCGATGTCCGCAATACGGATCCGCGCGCGTATATTTGCGGTATTCACTGGCAGGTTGCGCAAGGCACCTCCATTGAGAATGTTACCTTCTATATGAAATATAACAGCGACGACCCACAAAACACACAGCAGGTAGAGATTCAGACACTCATTTGGAGTAACTGATATGTCATATACTAACTCTTCAGGGCATTTACATGGAAAATGGATCCGGTGGGTTTCTCGCTGATCTCATTTTTATCGGCGGCAATTTCGGGTAAGCGTTGATGACCTGCTCAGTTCAAGAGGTTATTTTACAAGAAGAAGAAACATCTAACCAGTTTCTCAGCGCGTACATGGGCAATCAACAGTTTGCAACGAGCCACTTGGTCTTTGTGCGATGCAACACCGCCGTCCAAATTCATTGGGACTGGGCTTGGACTATGCACGACTTTATTATTGAAAGCTGCCAGACTGGGTTAACTGTTGTTGGAGGAGTAGGTCCGCCTTTATCTAATCACTCAAATGCGTAGTACTAATTTAGATACCAATTCACAGGCCGGTAGTCCAATGAGTGCTGGTCAGGGAGTGGGCTCGCTGGTCTTAGTTGACTCTAAGATTGCAAATACACCTAGAGGCATCGTTACGACTCTAGCGCTGGAAAGCTCGACGTCACTTTTGCTTCAAAATGTCGGTTTCTTCAACGTCAAGACAGCAGTACAAGATGAGGGCAAGAACAGCACAATGCTACCGGGAGGTAGTGAAGTTATCATTGACAGCTGGGGCTTTGGCCGAGTCAACAACGCCACTGGCCCAAGTAGCTTTATTGCCGGAGGATCCATTCCGACGTTCAATCGCTCGACAGAGCTCCTAGGAGGAAATGCAGGAGATAAGGGCATGCAGCGTAACCTCTTTACGAGACGTCGACCGACGTACTACAACGTTCCAGCCAGCCGTGTCATGAACGTCAAGTCCCTAGGAGCCAAGGGCGACGGCAGCACTGATGATACCGCGGTATTGAATGCCATTCTTGAAGGAGCTGCAAACACTTCTTCTATTGTGTACTTCCCCTTTGGTATCTACAAAATTACTAACACTCTGCGTTTTCCCACCGGCTCTCGCATCATTGGCCAAGCATGGTCGCAAATAATGGCTGCGGGCTCCAACTTTGCTGATGAAGAGAATCCTCGGGTAGCCATACAATTCGGCCGAAAGGGGGACCAGGGTATCCTTGAGGTCCAAGATATGATGTTTACGGTCTCTGCTAGGTCTGGCGCCACGGCGGGAGCGGTTCTTGTCGAGTGGAATATCCGGCAATCGAGTCAGGGAAGTGTTGGCATGTGGGGTGAGTGAGCCGCCGCACTTATAGCCATGTTTATTCCTTACTGACTATGGCAAAAGACTCACACATTCGCGTCGGCGGAGCCGCGGGAACTGGGCTGCAAAAAGAGGAATGTCCAAAGAACTCTGGCCGAGTCAACGAAAACTGCAAAGCTGCTTCGTTGTTAATGCACCTCACGCCAAACTCGACGGCATACCTAGAAAACGTCTGGATATGGACTGCAAATCACGACATGGACAAGGTTACGAAAGATCAGATTGAAATTTACGCCGGCCGAGGCTTGCTCATTGAAAGCGATGTGGCATGGCTGTGGGGCACATCTGTACAGCACTGTGTGTTCTACCAGTACCAGCTTTCTTCGGCGCGAAACGTCCTGATGAGCATGATCCAGACAGAGTCTCCTTACTTCCAGCCCGTCCCGAAAGCTCCAATCCCGTTCAAGATTGGACTATTCCCAAACGATCCTACTTTTACAGATTGCACTACGCTGGGCTGCTACTCATCTTGGGCTATCCGCATCGTGGATTCGTCATCTATTTACCTCCTAGGAGCTGGACATTACAGCTGGTTCTCAGACTACAAGCGGGACTGCGTCAAGAACGAAAACTGCCAGCAGCGCGCATTCGAAGTAGTTGAAAGCTACGATATCTGGGTTTACAACCTCTGCACCAAAGCAATTGTCGAGATGGTGTCCCCGCTACGCTCGGCAGCTACCATGGCGGCAGACAACAAGAACGGCTTCTTGTCTTCAGTGGTTGCCTGGCTTCAAGGCGCCAAAGAGACAAGTGGCACGCGTCAATTTGCCGGGTTTCAAGTCTACACGCCTGAGGATGTAGACAATCTGCGCCCTGCGGTCTCTTCTACCTGCAAAACCGCACTTACGCAGTCCATTGGATGCGACGACCTGGTGGAGGAGTTTTCTCAAGTCGGCCTGCGCACCGCCGTTGGCAACGAAACCTTGGCTGACTCTGTGTGTGATACAGGCTGTGGTGAGAGCCTAAACTCGTGGTTCACCAGCGTCAATGATGCTTGCAAGGGGTATACTACCGAGGACGGCGCCCCACTAACAATGATTGGCGGGCGAATGTATGCCGGATACAACGAGACGTGCCTGGTTGACAAGGAGAGCAAGGACTACTGCGTGGGTAAGTAATACGTTATCAAACCAGCATGGAACTCCTCGTCATCATCGTCTTCTTCTTCTTCTTTGGGTGGTATACTAACTGACCTTCACAACCAGATATCATCAGTGACTTTGACATGGTATCGAGCATAGAGGAGATGGCTGACAAAGACATCTGCTCCTATTGCTTTACATTACTGCGATCCACGATGCAAAAGACGGCCTACTCAAGCTACAACACTTTCTATGAGAGGGACTTGAAATACATCAATACTAGATGCCATACCGCATTCAACACGACCATTCCGACTTCACTCTTCCCCCCGGAACCCAAACCGCCCTGCGACAAGGACAAGGTGTACATTACGAAGGAAGGAGATACGTGCGACAGCATTGCGCTCAAGTACTCCCTTTCATCCGCAGCTCTTTACATCAATAATCCGATGACAACCCCGAATTGCAAAAGCTTCAAACCAGGGACTGAGCTGTGTCTTCCTCCCTCCTGCGCGGCCGTGTACACCATCAAAGAGGGAGACAAGTGCCTCCAAATTGAGATAGATCACTACGAATCACATGGCACCCATTTCATGGACATTGTGAGATATAATCCCTGGATCAAGCCAGGATGTGGCAACATGTGGACCTCAAGCGAAAACGCCTATGGCCACGTCATCTGCCTGGCTCCGCAAAATGGCAAACACACTCTACCAGGGGCGAGGCCGAGCCAGGAGGTTGGTCGTAAGAGCGATGGCTACGCCCGGGTCATGGTCGAAGTCCCCAAGGATGTCAAGATTGCCGAAGGGAGCACCAGGCGATGCGGACTCTGGCACACTGCAACCGAGGACGATAGCTGTTTGCTCATGACCTTTGCAGGTCCAACTTCCATCAGAATTCTCATGAGGGTGAACCCATCGCTGGGCAAGGATGCTGCCCAGTGCTCGAGCCACATAGTCCCTGGACTGACATATTGCATTTTCCCCATGTTCAACTGGGACTATTTGACTGACCTGGGGGATCCAGCGACAAAGACTGTCAGCAGCAGTACGCCTGCCGCCCCTTCTGCGACAAAGGGTATGTGGGCTCCGTCCTTTTCATTTGGCCTTGACTGGCTGTGCTGACTATTCGCCCCAGCCGTGCTCCCAGCCTTCAAACTCAAGTCCAACTATCGTCTCAATTACAAAGACGTGTATAATGACGTTAGCATCGCTAAGGATAGTGATGGCATGTGCATCAACACCGACTGCCGGGTAGGATCTCTGGATATTGCCGCGGAGGGTGTCTGTCCGGATGGCCAGGTTCAAATCAGCTACTGGGAGAATCCCGGCTGCTCGGGCAAGTGGTATGGCTACGGCTACACCAGCAGGGGAACGTGCCGCAACCTCTGGACGGATGGATGGAAGTTCAAGGCGCTACATCTGAGGTGCGCTGCTGAAAAGGACGACTGCGTAACCAAGGGGACATGCACGTACGAGCCAGAGCCAAGCAACGCTGTGTGTTGATAGAAGATATGGTACGCTGTGCAGGCACCTGTTGGCTGAAAAGTACCTACCTGATATTCGAGCACTCCGTAGCAGGCGCAACAGTAGCTCTGTCTTGGTCAACTCTGGTGCAACATACGCATTAGCTGCTGCAATGCCGCTTTCGTGGTTCACTTTGGCGGCGTACGAAACGGTGCCACTCTAATAACCTTAGCGTCCTACGCTTCCACGGTTACCGACCCTATTTCCACCACCTTTCCTCGACGCCAATCCTTGTCCAATTTCTGCCGCCTCCTCGTTACGAGTTTATTTGCTACCTTACGCATCCAGTATTGACCCTCCAGCCCGCTGTTGGATTTCCCCCTCAAGACGAGACGTCGCGAGACGTCAAGGTGTCTTTCGCTGCATGTCTGTGCACAACTCTCGAGACAAGACTGAAGTGGACGACTTCCTACTCCGTATGCCGCCTTCTGTTAGAGCCCGGCATCCATTGCCAAAGCATACTTTTGTATGCCTCTGGGACATTTTGCCTGCGACCGGCTCTTCTTCAACTGAACCAGACCTAATACGTAACGTGCCGGCATACCCACAAGCCAGCAGACAATATAATTGAATTCTTGGCGCTGACAGAGAAGCTAATTACTTGACATGAGCATGCCATAGTTTTGTGTGGCGGCTGCTCTCTCTTGCAATGGCGTCTCTACCGGCATTTCCTCCCATCTCGGCAGATCCTGTGGCAGCTTCTTTTCCCGACGACGATCAGAGGCAAAAGCTGGAGCGGAAACGAACATCCTGGTCGTCACTGGCGCTACTGGCGGATCCTTCATTCAATGCACACGTGCCCTATGCATGGGGCTTCACCATATACCGCATCCGCTTCGCCGGTGACTCGGATGAACGATTCGCTCAGGCTTTGCAGCGCTGCACGCAATGGGTAAAGTGGCTCGTTCGTGCCTCAAGATACGTGGAAGAAGGCAGCCAGAAATTATTTCCTGGCGATGTGACGGCGCCGCTGCCGCCTGCTACCGACGATCCGACCGACCACTTGGCAGACCACTTATTTAATGAGGTTATCGAGCTCAGTCCGACCGATTCCGAGGCAGTCGTCACCGGACCGGAAGGCCAGGAGGATTTTAGTGCCGTCGGACGCGCATTTAGCGATTGGGTCGCGAAACTAGGCGTCGATCTTGCGCTATCCAAGAACAACGCCCGCTACGACCATTGCCTTATCATCGATGAGAATGCACTCAGGTCCCTCGAGCTCTTACCTGAGGCTCTTCCCCCCTTAGAGCACAATAAATTACATAACCCTTGCAGCTATGACGCATTCAGTAGCTATCACCTCTCGTGGGTCTGGGTGCTGGATAGAAAGTCAAACGAGGCTTTGCTGGCGGGAGAAGAAACAGAGCCTGCGCCTTGGCTCCGCCTACGGGTATACTCATTCATGGAACTTTGGTTCGAAAGAGCTAAGGGCACTATTCCCCTCGACTGGCAGCGGCTCAAGGAGGAAGATAGGAGAAAGTGGGAGACTGTAGGGTGGTGGAACTCGTCGGCTGGCTTTGTCAATGGCGTAACGCGAATGACACGCGGAGGGCGAGGCCAATTATCCCAGCCAGCGTGAGGTTGGCTAACTACCTGTATTCTTCCTACAAGTAGTTTCAGCTTGCCGCGTATCTCGCGTTGGCTATCATGGTAATTTGAGCCTTTGCTCGTGTCGAGAATAATGGAATGTTTCATCATCACATCCCAACGCGTCTTTGCATCGGGGCGTGCCCAATTCCCAAATGTGCCGCCGTCGGAAGTTTGTCCATATTTCTTCTGCATGTATGCCATTCCTCACATGATGAAGAGACTTCCAATCACTTTTAGTGAGTTGACGTAAGCGTAAATGGCTTGACGGTGAAGTCATAAGCCTTGGCTGTCAAGCCGTTGACCACGAACAAGTTTTAGTCAAGAGCAAAGAAAGTCAAGGCAGCTCCATCACTTACGCCCGCATTCACCCGCTCCATGTCAGAAGCCAAACCCGCGACAAATGTCAGGTCAGTCAACCTGAGAGTAGGACAATGGAAGGCTGATTAGATTTTCTATAATATAAAAGGCCAAATTTTCCAAATTTTACCAGATGTTTTCAACTTTACCAGCGCCCTCTTGTATTCCAAAATGTCAGAGCGGGAATGGACTGGATGAAGCCTAGAATGACGAAGCAAAGGTGAGGACGGAAAGAGAACTAGATCGGTAAGCAAAGCAATTGATTTGTCGCCGGCGTAGCTCTCACGTCTAACGATAGGTCCTAACCGATGACCAAACAGAGCGACTGAGGCACTATTCCAACGATTAAGTCAAGAGGAAACCGAAGTGGGCATGTGCGACGGAGACCAAGAAAATTCTAGAATCTTTTGCTCTAGGAAGTCGGGTAGACTATAGAAATATCATGCTACAGTATCTATGCTTGCACCCTTCGCACAATTCAATTTGATATGCGCACTCGTTCTCCGTGTATTGCGAAAAGGGCGGCGGATCTATGTCGACACCGCACCATTTCGTGATCCGGTATGCTACCCTTTCTGAGAACGATTCATCTAGAGTAGGCGAGCTAAGAAAGCCGCAGCTCTTGCAACGTTGATGATAGACTCCTGCGTTGTACCGTTGCTCCGCATAAAGTCGAATGGTGATGGCAATTCTTTTGCTTGACCACCTTTTGTTTCTATATGACTTATTCAGATATGTAAAGTGGCCTATAATATTGGTGTCATACTCATCAATGCAGTTATCCCCGTCATCATCCTCGTGAGAGCTCAAAAGAGAAGCTCTTGGACAAGCACTTTGTCCACGGCATCGTGCACATCAGGATACATACCAAGGAACGGCATCTTAGGCGTCTCCCGCTCTCCAAGGATCATACCCACCTTGAAAATGATGACTTTTCCAAAGCCCACAGCCTTAATGGCATCCTCGACACTTTACTTCATCTTTCCGTATGGCAAATGCCGGCTTAGCAGCTTAGCCCCCCTGTATTCCTAAGCAGGGTTTGAGAATTAGGTCTTGATTTCTGACGCCTGGCTGCTTGGAATCCTTGGAATACTCGGTGCAAAGGTCATGACCGACTCCTACCAGTTCTACATCCTGCCGACTGCAGGTTGGATCTTCACGCGGCGTTCAAGAAGGCCGGCGGCTTGAAGCTGACGTTAACGATCATCCCAGCCTGTATGGATGTGTCGGTTTCTCTTCTGGCCTTGAGCTTCAACAGTTAGATCTTGGCCGGACGACATGACATAATTTTGACAGCGATGAACGCATCACTTCCGGGGAGTGCGCTCAGGATATGGCTACATACGTACTGCGCCAGAACCACCAAATACTGTCACCGTGGTGAACTTGAAAGGACAGTAAAATTGGACAGTGAGATGGAGTGTTGCACTCGGGCTCAAGGAAAGTTTAGCAGCAAGCTCAGCATGAAGGGAGGCGTTCAGCTGGGGGGATTATAATAGTAGTCGCTGGCAAGCAGCGCAATCTGGGTCTGGCGTTATGTGGGTAGCGGCTGTCAGTGCGGATTAGGCCAAGCTGGAGAGCTTCGAGGCGCGTCGAGGCTCGTGCAAGATTTGTTTATTCCCGCCTGCCACAGGTACTTCGTATGCACGCCTTAACCCGAGAGCGTGGGGCTGCCTGTCGCGGAGAGGTTCATCATCTGGAGGTCTATGACATCAGAGTCCAAGACATGGGACATAATCCCCATAGACCCCGCTTCGACGAATTTGCTTTACGAACCAGCATGAATGAAAGCGACCCTACTCTTTTGCCTGTTGCTTCCGTTACATGGAATCTCTCGATCGAAACGTCTGCCAATCTAAAGACTGGCTACCCCTGTGATGGCTGAATCAAACACTAAACCGGATTATGGGGAGAAGGCGGGCAAAAAGCACCTGACAGATCACGACACCCCTGATGCAAAACGACCTAAGACGAAAGAAAAACAATTAACAATGAAGGAATTCGTAGGCGATGGAAAAGAAAACAAAGACTCACAGGCCATGTTTGGAAAACAAAAGCCTGCCGAGTCGGCACAAATCAATAAGCAACTGGAAGGCAAGTTGAAGAATGCTGAGCAGCCCGGCAAAGAAAGCGACGTGCCCTCCAACATTCTCGAGAAGGGCATAATTTACTTCTTTATTCGCGGTCGGGTAGGCATCGGCGAGCCCCGCAAAGTAGACGACATTGCTCGCAGCTACATCCTCTTGCGCCCTATCGCCACGGACGCCAAACTCGGCAGCGGTATACTTGGCAACAGTGGAACGTCGCGCCTCCTTGCCTTGCCCAAGAAAGTTCTCCCGGCAGGCGGTCAGGACCGCTTCATGGTGTTCGTGGACATGGCGGATGCGTCGTATGACCGGGTAAAGGAGAGATTCTTGGCGTCGAACGATTACGAGACCAAGACAGCAGGGACACGACACACGCCTGCTGCGACTCCCGTAGGGGAGGGGGTATATGCTATTACAACGACGGGGAGGGAGAGCCACTTGGCGTATGTGAAGACGCTGCCGGAGAAATTGGGCGAGGTGCAGGAGAAGCTGGGTATCAAAGAGAAAGGAAGCTTTATCTTGAGCACCAAGAATCCAGAGTACCCGAGTCCGGCAAATACGCGACTCCCAGAAGGGCCGGATTTTCCCAAAGAGTGAGAACTAAGGACGCGCTCCTCACGCGAGAGCAACTAAGCTGATGCCTTTGTTTGAGTAGTATTTTGGAAGAGTTTCGCTCCTTGCGATGGCTCCCCTCGCGACCAGTCCACCTAGACTACGTCAACGCACAAGTTCTTCTCGTCGGAGAATCTTCGGGTATTGAAAAGGCCGTGGAGGCGCAAGAAGATAACCAAGACAAAGAAAAGAAGAAACCGCGCGAGGTCATGGAGAATCTGGAAGACGAGGATTTGGAGAGGATGAGAGAACTTCCAGGTGGGGAGACTGCCTCAATCTTTGCCGACTTGCATGCTCAGGCCAAAGACTACCCAAAGCTCCAAACGACATTCTAAGCACGTAATAAGTTTCGACTTTGGCCACTCATATGGCTTCCAGCAGTTCTTAGTGCCAATACACCCAAGATACACCACTACATGCAATGTTTCGTGCCTTCTCATCGTAGGTACGGATTTTAGTAGATGAGTTTGGCAGCGCATTTAGAGACTTTGCTTCTGTATAATTACTTCACTCAAGGTCAGCGGCGGGTCGGAAGAACTCGATTCATACAAAAAAGACTACAAGTGGTGTGATAGGCCCGAAGAGTTGAGGATGTGCGAGGGAAGTGTAGAAGATGGCACTGGGGAGAGCATGCTGATCACGATACGCTGATAACTGCCCTGATGGTCTGCCGCTCACGACGCGATCCATCGACTCTCTGTTCAGAAGTAAAAATGCAAGATTGAGATATGAGGTCTGCACATAAAGCAGCTCGCCGAGCTCGTAGGCGTCGGCAGCCGTGCTAATCCCCTATAATCGTTAAGTAATTTGAAGATATTTACTTGCCCGCCGAGATAGTGAACCCTCCATCCACGGTGATTGTCTGACCGTTGAGGTACTGGTTGCATGCCATAAACAAAACCGCCGAAGCCATATCCTCGTCCTTGCCAGGACGGTTGGCTGATACCTTGCTCTCGTACTTCTCCTTTTCTAGCTTACTCTTTTGAGCCTTGTCACTCTGGTCAGCCGTCAGTTCGCTAGGGAATACTCCAGGAGCGATGCCGTTGACCCGAATCTTCAGTCCCGCCTCTGCAATCTCCGAGGCCAACATGCGCGTCAAATGCACTGCTGATGCTTTCGATGCGTTGTAGCTGAAGTGGTGCTGCGCCGACTTCACCAGCCCCGAAATGGAGCTCACGTTGATAATGGTTGCTGACCATCCAGGATGGCGCTCGGTGCAAGCCTGGAGAGGGGCAGCATTGCAGCGCTGGTAAAGTATGTCGCGGCCACGTTCGTACGATAGACGTCGATCCAGTCCTCAAAGGCGGCCTTCTCCTTGCCGAAGAGGGATTTTTTCATTTCTTCAGCGGATCTGTTCTCCGCTACCGAGAAAGTCTCCCCGCTGATACCGGCATTGTTGACAAGCATGCTCAGGTACTCCTCTCGCTGTTTGATTTCGTCGTATAGAGAAGCGATACCCTGTTTTGTGGTGATGTTGGCCTGAAGGGGAATGATCTCTCCTCACGCATCTTTGCTATGAACTGCTGAGGCGCGATGCAGCTTTTCTTCAGTGCGTCCGCATATATACACCTTGGCGCCATTGGCTGCCAGAGTCTGCGATATCATCAAGCCAATGCCTGATCCGCCTCCTGCAAGACTGATGTTAGCCTAACTCACGCTTGACACATGTTACAAGACCGCGTTGGCTATACCGGCGACGAGGGCAACTTTGTCGACAACGTCGAACAGGGACTCTCTAGAAAGCTTATTTGTGTTTGCCATTGTCGAAATAGTCCTGTTGAATGCGATCTGAGATGCGGAGTTTCGTTGGGTCAGCAGACTGATGTGAGGTGAGACCTTGAAAATTGTCTCCCAAAGGGTATTATGAACATGAAGCGTGGACGCGACGTAAGTGCAATAGGATGATGTTTTAATATTCTTTGTGACAAATTGACAAGAAAAGCGTATTGAGCGCTGCAAGCAAGTCATGACGTCGTGGGAACCCAATGGATCCTTGCCACAGAGACGTAGGGAGCTGCCGTGACACTAAAACTTGCTTTGAATTCGTGATTTTCAGTGCGTAATGTTATCCCGCTCACGACGCAGGAGTCCTGGGTCCCATTAGACGTAATTAAGCAAAGCTACTTAAGTGAAGGTGAGTCATGGAGTGTAGAGGCAAGCGCGAAGCTTTGCTATTCTAATGGGAGGTAAATAAGGTTTACGAATAGTAATTGGTTAATTCGGAAATCTGTCTCCTTCCTCAACACCGTGCAGCGAGGGGATCGTGGTATTGGCAGGAAGCCCGCCGCAGGGGCGCCCCCCCGCGTAGGGGAAAAAGAAACCCCCTCTTAATGAGAATCGAATTCAACATCCGTACCTATAGAGGCTACGGGTATATATCATTGGGCTATAGAGAGAGCGAGTTCGCCGCGTTGCCTTTGGCTCGTAATAGTGATATTGCGGATGTGTAGAGTACCTGGGTACGTTGGTCCGAGGCTACGGGCAGCTTTGCTGTACCGTCATGCCAGCGCACGAACTGGCATCGGGTCTTGTTATGAGGACAGTGACTGGCCCAGTCACGCGGAGGTACGTACTCGGTAATAGGAGGCATCCGCCGGTGAGCCAGACCAGGAGCTTAACGTTCAGCTGCCAGGGATCGCAGGGTCATGGCTGGAATGAGCGCCGATCTTGGACCAGTTAAACTGGCGACTCTCCGCACGTCAAATGATGACGTCGGTCCCTTCTCCATACCACCTCCTCTCGCTCGGCTTTGCCTGCGATGCGGCCAAGGCAAAGAAAAAGCCGTCGAAAAAGAAGTCAAAAGAAAAGCGCCGGACTGATAACAACGCCCTCCGCCGATTCCAACAAATCTAGAAGATAGGCTGACACAGCATTTGACGGAACGACTTAAGGCAGGCCACACATACTGGGTGATCTAGCATAGTTGGTGTTCGTTCTAATGAACCAGGGCCCCTATTCAGTCACCGGGAACTGCTTTAACCGCTCAAATACGTCTCTCTTCTTAATTAATCTATTCTTACCCGAGACTGAAAGAATCGAATCGGAGTGCGAACGGATCGATGTGAGGAAAGTAAAGGACGATCGGGATGTCGTTGGAATTTCGTACGCATTACGTTATGTCTCCCTATAGCAATCTCAGCCCAGCGTCCAGTTAAAATGCCCCTGGCATTTGGGGTTTCCCCTCAATCACATAGCGCGTTCAGATCTTCGCTACTCCGTACAAGCCAGAATATTGAAAAAGATGCTCTCGAGATCAACACTGCGTGTCTTGCGGGCTACAATAGCCGCTCCGCCTCGAAGCGGACTATTGCGCTTCTAACCCCTATCGACCAGTACATCGACTTTACAAGGGCACAAGACCATGCTAGATGACGAAAATGGATATGGTTTCATCCGGCACAATACTAGGCCGGATAAGCCGAGAAATGTCGGTGTTACTGAGATACGCGGCCTATATTACTCCGTTATGGGCAAAAACTACCTATAGGATGTTCTAGACACGTGGGTTCTAAGAAACATACTGTATCAACTTGTTCGGCGATGTTGACGACAGCACACTAAGCATGGGCTACCACGTTGATGGCCTGAAGTTTGTAGGGGGCTCGTTCTCCCTATATCCAGAGGAAAGACTGAAGGAGCTCATCGACTTAGCTCACGAGCACAACGTATACGTCTCTACCGTACGTTGATGCATGGACGGAAAAAGACATGCCCTAACTATGCTGTAGGGCGGATGGATTGAACATATTCTCACCCAGTCCGATCCTCGCTCGGCTATGAATCGATATCTCTAACGTTGCAAATCGGTAGGTTTCGATGTTATCGAGATTTCAACAGGCTTCCTATCCCTCCCACCCGACGAGTAGATGCGTCTGGTTGATACAGTTCACAAAGCTGGCCTGGTCGCCAAGCCCGAGATCGGTATTCAGTTTGGCGCTGGCGGTGATACTGAGGCTGGGAGTTTGGAGAGTATTGGCACGTCCGACCCGTCTAAAGTGGTGAGTCTCGGTAAGCGCTTTATCCATGAGGCGGGAGTGGAGCGCCTCATGATTGAGAGTGAAGGTATCACGGAAAACGTGAAAAGTTGGCGGACAGACGTGATTTAGAATATTTTCAAGGAACTTCCTCCTAAGAGGGTTATGTTCGAAGCCGCAGAGCCAAAGGTGTTTAACTGGGTATGATATTTCGACCACTCTGTTGGTCTTTCCATTCTTTCCTTAACGCTACTTATAATTAGCGCTAACTCCTAGTGTGAAACAGTATATCCGCGAGTTTGGAGCTGATGTTAATTTGTTTGTGGATCACTCGCAGATTGTGCAACTCACATGCCTGCGGCAGGGCATCTGGGGCATGGCCGATACTTTCGGCAAGATCACAACGTTTCGTTGATCGGGCAGTTCTTAATTCACCCGTCACCGAGAATGTTCATCAGATGGCCCAGATCTAAACTACCTTGCGCATGAGCATGTAGCGAATGAGCCTCGCGCTCTCTTCGACGCTGTCATGGTCAGCATCTATGGAAGAGCTATGAGTAAATTGTTGATAAGTATGGAGAACATGCAGCTGTAGCACTAGTTAGCAGCATCATGGCACGGTACCTGGAGAAGTCTTATGGTCTTAAGTGACTGGGCGTCTCGTCCTGTGACATCGTCTATTTTGGAGCGATCCAAAAGCGTAATGTGACGAAAAATGTCGCTAGAGACAGGGCCAACGTGACTGTGAGGCAATGTTGGCGCCGATTACCCTTTCACTATGTCGCCATCATCCACCAAATGGCCAACATACCCACCGTGAGTGTCTGTTCACGTCATGTTGAATTTGCTAGTTATTGCGGTTGTTTAAATTGTATCATGTCCCTCTCCCAGCACAACTCGCCTGAGGAGGGCCTGGATCGCGTCCGTTGCACGCCCAGAAATGATCACACAGTGCCTAGTGCCTGAGAAGCAATGGCGAAACGGATGATGTCGACACGGCTCCCGCGCCACGGAGTGCAGCGTACAAGGCATCTGCGGTTTCGAGAGCCTATAGATGACACCGCCACGGAGTTGACCATTACTAACATTGCTAAGTGCAGTCGGCGCAAAGCCCGCGACCGGGAGCGATCGCGACCGGGCGACCCAGGTCTTCTTGTCGGGGCGTAAGAATCTGCAATGCTCGTAAGTTCCACGCCACCAGTCCCACACCCCTATGACGGTCGTGACAGTCCGCACCGTGCCATACAAGCTAGCAGAGATACTATAGCGCTCAAGAAGCCACCAAGGATACCGTCGTACCATTGGTCCTGCATCTAACCAGGCTTACAAGGCTGCTCTGAACATCGTGCTGCAGGCCCCGCGGCATATATCACTAGGCGCTCAACCTTTGACAATAATTGTGTTTAAGTGCTGCACTACGAAATGAATGACCTGAGGGCGTGCACATTAACGTTCCCTTTCTAACGGTCGAATTTTCTGCCGTCTTCCTGTGATGGCTGAATATGTAGAATTTCATTTTCGGTCTATATCTAACCAAACCAAAAGACGACTTAACGGTCCAACCGCACCCGCAACCACCTCTAGTGACGAAAGGCGTGACGACGGACACCGTCCTATACGATCCTATTTGTCTCTATGACCAATTGTTCTTTTTGGACTCCTTTCAAGCAGAGTTTTACAATGTGGTGTGCACATTAATGCAGCGACGACAAAGCGTGACTGATCGTCACCCCTAGACGGCACATTGAACATGAATGCGCATGGGAGAGAGGCGAGGTTTAGTCGAAATGAAGTGGATCTTTTGTGCCATGACACTATGTCACAGCCACTAATAAGATTGGTAGGCTACCCAAGACACAGTCAAAGAGCGCACCCTAACGGATGCCGGCCTACGGCAGCCGTCGTTGCACAATCCTACGCGGGAAAAAGTTTACAACTAATGTATTTAAGTGCCAGAGAACAAGACTTAGCGCGAGAGCTTCTTTCGTTGCCGATGACGGCTATTTGAAATTTTGGTGCGGGGTGAGGTTGTAAGAGAGAAAGCATCAATCATCTTGCTGCGACAAAAGCCGATCAAACTGTTAACTGGAGAACACGAAGGACACTCCAGATTGTCGGTCTAGCGTTTCAGGTATCACCTGCTGCTGACGTAGAACAGGGTTTACAGACACCACGCAGGCACGACAGAGGTCGCCAAGGACGGTCATTCGGTCGGCTGCGGAGATGATGTTACGCAGCACGACGAAAGAGCCCCCTTCTGGCACAGGGCTCGGACCGCGTCTTGTCCGTCTCGCTTCAACATAACGGGCAGAGAACGAAGAAGTTGCGCCTGCGCTACATGTACATGTACGGGTGAAAATATCACCAGAGATGGCAGCGGACAACTAACGAAGGGGTACGTTGGCAGGACAACTTTGCCACTGCAGTTGTTCAATGCCTTTCTACTGCAGGGACCACGCACAGACGAAGGGAGCTTATTGTGGTAGGCCCGTTCATACATGTACCTACCGTATCTCGCAAGGTTGGGTGCATGTATTCTGCGTGTATAGCTGAGATACCGAAAGCATTCCGTAACTCGAGTGCTTTTAAAATAACTTTTCAAACCCTATGATTGGTCAGAGAATGTAAGTGAGTTGAGGGATGCCATAATTGTCACGAGACTCGTAGGTTGGAATGACTCAGAAGCTAACGTGGATCGCAGCGGTTTGATGTCTGCCGGGCGGGATGGATATGTCTCACGGGCCTAAAACCACCTCACATCTGAAGCCAAAGTCGCCAATGTCCCAACGCGTCGACGTTACCGTGGCTGATGCCACGGTGAGCTGACACAGTGAATGCTCTTCAGCCCCTCAAGTCTCTCAGCCTCTGTGCATCGGAAACTTGGCTTGGTCGTTTCGGCATGCCGCCGCTGGCATGTCGCTATGTCGTGGATATCCAGTTCTCTACCACAAGCTGGGGACAAATGAAGAAATTAATGATGCAATCTCCTGGGAGCCACCGGACATCATCATCGTGGTCAATCCCAGCACACTCGCACTCACCACTCAATTCCTGATCACGATGATACGGAACGGAGAAAACAAGGGCCTTGATACCCTTCTTTGAAAGCATTAAGAGCGTACTGTTGTCGGAGCTATAATCTCGAGTACTCTTCGCAACCCACGTTCTCATTTATCCATTTTTGCCGCATTTATCGCAGCGCAATCTGTCCTACATTATCCCATACTTCGCGATAATCGTACAGCTCTCCTGTCATCCATCACTCAAGACTTCTGTGTTTTTCCTTTAGCCTCGGTCGACTTCCACTGCCCTGCGTCTTCGACACCCTGGGCCACATTGCCCACGCCACTCTCGACGCCCGTCCCAATAGATCCCAGCGCACCCCCAACTGGCTTGCCCGCCTCGCCTGTCGCACCGGAGACTGTGTCGCCCACGCCTCGCGTTGCTGCGCCAGTGACGTTACCCGCAGTGCGTGAAACCCCGCCAAGGGTATTGCCTAGCGTGCTTGTGGCGCCCTTGGCGACTCCGGTGACGTTGTCCCCAGCCGTATTAATGTTGTCGTTGTCCGACATTGTTGCGATGCGTAATGCTTAATATTTTGTCTTGGTATGTATTTGACGGTTGATTGTAGGATGAAACTTAGCTTGGGTGTGTATGCGAATGCCTAAGGAGTTCGACTAGATATATCTAAGAGCAGGAGTTGAACATGGCAGTAGCTGTCGTAGTGACGGCCAGCGTCAATCATAATGACGTTGCTGTGATGTAGCTGAACTCCATTGCTTTTTTCATTTGCCAGTTTCATCGTCCTGGATGTGGCGAGATACGAGTAATGCCGGAATCCACCCCCTAATTGTCGACGCCACCTCCGACATCGCAGTTCGGGCGTATTCAGACCCAACCCAAAATGCAAGTTATGATCGCTACAAGTTGAGGAAGGGGCAAACACTACAAAAGGACGCGTCACCGTACACGGACCAATGGCTACTAAATGACGGACACGACTGCTCGTAGTACTGTAGTACTGTAGTAGTACCAAGCAAAACGTGTGTCCGATGAAAGGAGGCATTAAAATGTGAAAATGAACTATTCCATGTTGATCTACAGAAACGACGTCATTTTTCGAAAAGATGGTTGCGCCATACATTACAGTTACGGCTCTCCCCCGCTGCGTTTGACCCATGGAACCTGGAAGCTTCAGTACGGCGATGGCGATGACAACGCCTTGTATATCCTATTTGCGACTTGGCCAGAGAACTATCTCAGCAGCCTCCCTAAACTGCATGGTAGTCGCGGAGTCGATGAACTCTATTTGGAATTGCGGCAGCCACGAATGTTCTTGGGCGACTGTTTCCGCGGCTGTGGCGCGCGGCGGGTAGGTCTTTGATCCTGAAGTTGCAGGCCCCGACAGGAGAGAGCGCTTGTGCGAGCAGCTACATCCAGTAGTGTCGAGCAATGCACGAGAAACAGGGTCATTTTCCAGTCCGCCTGGGCGAAATCGGCCTTGGATTTCGCCCAGGCGAAAGCCAAGTTCGACAATTTACGACGAGTTGCTCCACGCGCCCTAGACCCATCCTCATCAGCTTTCCAAATGTCACCGTCGCCGCCGCTAAGTCGGGACAAGAGGAATACGAGTACATGTAATGGGACGGTCTGTAGTCATGGGGCTAGTATATATATGGAGGTCTCGGCTCGGCTCCCTCCCAAAGACATCTACGTTGTTTCGCTGTCTCGCCAGCCTAGATATTGCGCCCTGTGTATGCGTCGAGGACGTCGCAGTTAATGAGTTTGCCAATAATTGCGGCCGGTAGTGCATTGCTTGTGGTTACACTCTGAAAATGGAAGGCGTATCAAAGAAGGCGTGAGTTCATTCACCCACATAATCCAACCTCCAACAAGAACCGGAAGTGCTGAGCCTGGTCCAGTGTTGCGATATCCAAAGTGTTCCGATTTCTCGTTGGCCCGGAAAAGCAACATGAAGAGACAAGCCAGAGTTCACGATACGTTCTGCCCTCGCCGCACATCATTCCCCTGTCCTAGAGATGCACAACCGGCCAGGATCCAATGATCACAAGCCACGCTCTGGCCCGCTACCTTATTTGACCCTCCATTTCTGCACGTCATGCCGCACGACTTTGCCTTGCCAAAGGTCGCGGCCTCGCATCAAGACTGGTTGGTTACATTCTTGGCGGTTTTCGCACTGCACATCGCTCTCAGGCAAACACGTGGGCACCAAGCCGCGGCAGATCTACAATGGTCCGGTCCGGAGCGAAACAACCATCCCGGGAGTTGACTGCGAACGGGGCCATTCCACGGTGAAAGCACAATTGGACAGAGCCAGCCGATCTGAAAAGGTTCCTGCGAATCACATGGAGGGCTTCAAGCCCACGTCGCCTCAGTCAATCGGACCGCCGTGATGGTCAGGCTCGGATGCGCGGTGGGCCATACTAGCGGTTGCATTTCAGGAGAGCGGACTTCCGCAGTCCGTCAAGTTGCTCTCGCGATCTGAGCATGGTGACGACGCTACCTAGCGACGAGGTTGCGGTTGCAACGAAGTCTTGCCATGTACCGATGCGCGATATCGCATCTCAGCTACACCTAGTCCCCCATCTTTAAGGCTCTTATCTCCACATGATGGGCACATCAGCAAGCGACCTTTTGAATTAGCCTCTGCTCTGATCTACCAACGACTAGCTAATACCGGCCACGTCTCAGTCCCTGGCAAAAACGGGGCCGAACTTGTCTCATGCATGTCGACGAGCCCTTCAATTGCCATAGCTAATCCGCTGGTTGGGTAATACTGTGTGACGGCGAGCGCAGGTACGCAGTCACCTAATTCGCTATGACCGCGGACAACGTAAATACGAGCCAGCCTATAATAGGGGTAAAGCTCGTCTTTAAAGCGGCCTCGTTAAGTAAATCTCTTATACAGAAAGACAAGGCTATTTTATGTCGTTCTTTATATACTTAAAAACGGCCTAACGCGTATTGTGTAATAGGTTGGCTAACTACCTATATTCTTCCTATAAGTAGTTTCAGCTTGCCCGTATCTCGCGTTTGTTATTATAGTAATTTGAGCCTCTGCTCGTATCGAGAATTATGGAATGTTTCATCATCACATTCCAACGCGTCTTTGCAGTTCGCGAAGATGTAAAGGTGTCCGTCCGCGCTCCGGGCCAGACGGCGGCGAGTACGGAGCACTTGGGCGATAATAAGTCATCGGCCTGTCAGAAGTGACCAAAGCCTTGCCCCTCTCGAGGGCAACGTGGCGCGCGGGGCCCGCCAGGATGTATTAGTTCGGCGTCGCGAATCTCGGCCACCGTATCGATCTTATCGATAAGAGATTGTACTGCCCGAAGAAAAAATATATCCAAGACCCTCGAACTTTGCTGGCGACCGCAATCAAGCTTCCTGCCCCACCTCTCTCAACTTCGCCCGCGAAGAGACTGCTGTCAAACATGGCTGACGATGGCATGCTTCTGAACTTTGAGCTGGGCAGCGCGCCTTTCAAGCCGCAGGTCAAGTTCACAGGAGGGCGATGGCGGGACAGGAAGCGTGCGGAGAAGAGTGCTCGACTCGCATCGTCCCGCCCCGCGGCAGACAACAACGCCGACAACGAACAGGGATCGCCTAAACGTCGCCGCGTGGACGACGGCTCCGGCGGCCATTCGAGTTACAGATCTGGTCCGCGGTCTGGCCCTTCAAGGAGACATGATCAGGACGGCGACTCCGCCGAGTTCGCAGGTCAACACAAGACCCATCCTTCCGGCGGCCACGGCGGTGGATCTCGACAGGTCATTTCACGACTCTTCTCCTTCAATCCCGAACAGAAGACAACGGCAACGGCTGACGAGGAAGAATGGGTCGCGCCTCAAGCGACCAACGCGCCGTCGGATGTTGCCAACTTTGGGTCGCTCACGCTTTCGTCGCGGCTCGTAGAAGTTTTGGCGAAGATGAACTTGGAGCGGCCGACGGCGATTCAACAAACAGTCATACCACACCTGCTGTCGAGCAGCGCAGATGCCTTTGTGCAAGCAGAAACCGGCTCTGGTAAAACATTGTCATACCTGCTGCCCATGATCCACCGCGTCTTGCTTCTCAGCGGGTCCGCGGCCACCCAGCAGATCCACCGAGACTCTGGAGTCTTTGCTATCATCGTTTCGCCAACACGAGAGCTAGCCAAACAGGTGCACACCGTACTTGAACAGCTGCTTCGGCCCTTCCCATGGCTTGTTTCTACCGCCATCACCGGCGGAGAGTCCAAAAAGGCCGAGAAGGCGAGGATACGCAAGGGCGTCAACTTCCTGGTCGCTACTCCCGGTCGATTGGCCGATCATCTCGACAACACCAAAGCTCTCAATCTGGGCACAGTGCGATGGCTGATCCTCGACGAAGGTGACCGGTTGATGGACCTAGGTTTTGAGCAAGATCTGAGGAAGGTCATTTCCACGCTGCGGGACATCGCCATCGTGACGAAGACGGAGAAGGGAACACCCTTCGACGGCCTTCCCGAGAGGCGTGTTACGGTGCTTTGTTCTGCCACGATGAAGATGAATGTGCAGAAACTTGGCGAGATGAGTCTTGCGGATGCGACCTTCTTGGCGGCTGAAAAGTCAAACGGCGAGCAGACGAAAGAAGAAGATGCCCACAAAGCGCCTGCGCAACTACATCAGTCGTACACCGTCGTGCCATCGAAGCTTCGCCTGGTCACGCTTGTCTCGTATCTGAAGTGGATCTTTTCTCGTCGAGGCCGCACTATGAAGGCCATCATCTTCATGTCGTGCGCCGATTCCGTCGACTTCCACTACGAAATTATGCGGCAGCCAGACGATTCGGATCAATCAGAATCGGCATCGAAAGACGCAGAGCTGACCTCGAAGACTGTGTCCAAGGCGGCATACCTCACCTCCGCCGCCAGCCCCGAAATTGTCCTACACAGAATGCACGGGTCACTCAGCCAGCCAGTTCGAACCGCAACTCTGCGCTCATTCTCGGCGTGCAAGTCACCATCCCTTTTGATAACCACTGACGTATCGTCTCGTGGACTCGATATCCCATCCGTTGACCTGGTCATCGAGTACGATCCGGCCTTTAGCTTCGCGGACCACATACACCGTATCGGTCGAACGGCGCGTGCAGGACGTTCTGGTGAAGCGATATTGTTCCTTCTGCCTGGATCGGAAGAAGGATACATTGAACTACTGAAGACCGCTGGATCTTCTTCGGCACAATCGTACGAGGCGGTTCTCAAGAAGGGGCTGCTCTCCAAGTTGGAATTTCCTGTTGAGACGCAGGCAACACCAACAGATGGTCAATCCTATCATGACAAGGCGGAGACGATGCAACTTCACTTCGAGCAGCGTCTGCTCATCGACGCCAAGCGGCTAGAGTTGGCGAGAAACGGTTTCAAATCACACATCAGAGCATACGCAACGCATGTTAAGGATGAGCGAGTTCACTTTGACATGACACAACTTCATTTAGGGCATGTAGCGAAGAGCTTTGGTTTGCGAGAGGCGCCAGGAGGTATCGGTGCCGGTATTGAACGCAAGGCCAAACGAGGCCCATCAAAGGGCACATCAAAGGACCATTCCAAGGACCGCGATGGAGAGCAGAGACCTGCGAGGGATATCATCAAGCAGAAGAGCATGATGTTGATGAAGGGAGCTGCGGACGAATTTAATATTGGCTAGGATGCGCAGCACAGCATTTGTCGTAAGGTATATAGCGAAGATTATTATTTGCAAATTGAGAAACCCCCCATGCGGATCCCAAAAAAAGCGCCCTCCCTCAGTGCAAACCGGCCGACTCTATCATACATAGCTTTTTCGTTCTCTCCAAAGACTTTCAATACTTATCAAGCTATTGATTTACCTACTGACTTCGCAAAATAGTCGAAGCTACTTCGGTATGCATTTGAATTGTGTTTTGTGAGAATTTGAAGAAGGCCGGGCGAAGCTCTCCGATAACCTCCACGTCCCACATGAGCTGTTGCAGTGATTGTGGCGCTTTTTCTGGGCCCCCCTCGCCCCTTACGAGTAACTCCCTGCTTGGACTCGATCGCCGATGATGCCTTTTCCATTGTCACATGCAAAAATAATTATGAGAATCGAGGATGCGATTCGAGCTCCGACGCATCACACTGACGTCAGGGGGAGAGGGGGGGGATGGGTGGCGAACGCCCCATGTCTCCTATATTAAGGTCCAACCGCTTCCTAGGCTTTTAGATCCACCAGTCGTCTTGTTCTGTGAATCACTAGAACATATTTTACAACTGAGAAAAAAAGAAAGCTTCTTTGAGCAAGACTAAATCGCGACAATGTCGAGCAACGATAAAGCCGAGAACACCGCCAACACCGCTGGCGACACAGTCGCCGGAGCTGGCAAGTTCGTCACCAGCACACTCGGCAATGCCGTTGGTGGGGTTTCGCGCACTGCGGGCAATGTCACCGGCACGGCGACGCGGGGCGTGGGCGACACTGTCTCCAGCACGACGGGCAACATGGGCAAACCTGCTGGTGACGCGTTGGGGTCGCTCGGGACCGGTGTTGAGAGTGGGCTGGGCGGCTTGGCTAAGGGGGTTGAGAACGCGGGGCAGTGGAAGTCGGGAGATGAAAGAGGAGACTCGGGCAAAGCTTGATGGGTGTACAACAGACTTGGGAGTTATGTATGCTTACAGACCGTGGCTCACGCCGGGTACCGTTTTTTCACTTTCGACAGTAATTGACGAGATATCATCTGTTTCATAAGAGTATTCAAAATGGCGTTTGCAAGGACTCTCGCATTGCGAGGATACATATGTACTACAGAGAAGCTTCGAGGCATCTATTCAGCGTCTTCTGGGAATAGAGAGATCGCTCGGGAGGTGATCGGGAGCGTATCTGCTGGATCATAGCTTTTCAAGCCTGGCGGCGCAAGATCAACGCGCCGCACTCCGAAAGCAGCTCCGGCGGGCCTCCTTAGACCTGCTCGGCGCCCCAGCCGGCGTTGTCGGCCTCGCGCATGTTGCTAGGAGGCTCGATGGCCGGGATGAATTCGAGGACGACGTAGCCGATGCCGACGATGCCGACGATGGCACCGGCAATGTTCTGAATGACCATTTCGCCGAGGAGCAGACAGCCGATGAAGATGTAGACTGCGCGATGTTAGGGCCTGTGCGCCAGACGATAAGGCATTGAACACGTACATGCACCTCGTCCGATGAAGGAGAAGAGGAAGGAAGCGTATCGCGAGATCTGGGGAGGGATCTGGAATTCTACGGTGTGTCAGCAACGCCAGGCGCGCGAGCTTCGACGCGAAACAGAGGGCCATACCCAGGAGCGCTATGGCCAGGCCAAAAACTATCATGTAGGCACCGACAACGATGGTTTGCCTGTCAATTGAGAGTCAGCAACATGTCTGCGACAAGTATCTTTGCTCCAGGTTGGAGGCGACAAGGCGGCAGTAAGCCTCGGCATCAAGGACTCGGCATGCCAATGCGGGTTTCGGAACGTACAGCTTGAAGCCAAAGATCTGCGCGATACCGCCGAGAACGGTGATGGCGGCGACGACCAAGTTGACGATGCGGCTGCAAGAATAACCGTCAGTCTCCCGGCTCAACGGGCGCGGCGAAGGATGCGGCGCCTACAAGATGTCGGAGAGCTCCATTGTAGCTGCTTGTAGCTTGCTGGCGTGCGATGTGCGATGGCGACGGAGGGCAGCGTGTTGGTAAGGTCACGGAGGAGATATAGGTAGGCAGCTGTGCAAGCGTGATGCTGGACGATGGCGGCGGGATGCGTGTCGCAGGACTTGGTTGGCAGGTGAAAAGTCGACGGCTGGCGTTACGTCGGGGACTGACGTATGGCGGGTATTACCTGGTACGGAGTAATTGCGCGGAACCCAGCACGTTAGGGGCTGGGTGAGGGACCGCTCGTCAGCCACCAAACCCACCGGGCCTCGTCACCGCCTACCGAAGGCGGACGTGCGACTGCAGAGCTGCGAACGGCCGACCTCGGTTCTGCCATGAAAGAAGCTCTCACCTTTGGAATTGTCTCTTCGCTTGCTATGGAGCTTTATGTGTACTTCCAGCGATAATTGGCGGTCATATCTCCTACGCTACGGTACTATCTATCGTGGCTGGACTGTCTAAGGCTCAAAAGATCCCCGGCGGGCGACGGGATGCTCTACAGGGGCTGATGCTCCTCTGTTCAGCAAAATGATTGTCCTGAGTCTGCTCCGCAGGGCGACTCCCGCATCAGGGAGCATCTCTGCAAGAAGAAGCAGCTGTCTGGCTTTCAAAGCAGCATCAAGTAGACGGCAGATACACGGCCAGCCCAGCGCCCAGCGCGACCCTGGGCTGGACAACATCCGCAACATCGGCATCATTGCCCATGTCGATGCGGTACGCTACGCTATTTGTCGGGATACCAAGGTCGTGACTGACTGGCGAGCTTCAGGGGAAAACCACAACAACGGAGCGCATGCTCTACTACAGCGGCATCACACAGAGAGTCGGAGGTATGTACCCGGTGGCGCAATAAATCGCCGTGTGCATGTACTTGTTGCTGATCTATGTCAGATGTGGACTCTGGGAACACTGTGACAGATTTCCTCGAGCTTGAAAGGGAGCGAGGCATCACCATCCAGTCAGCCGCCATCACGTTCCACTGGCCACTGCCAGCGAACTGCCCGCCAGGGACGCAGCCCAAGACGGTGAACTTGATTGACACTCCTGGCCATCAAGACTTTAGATTCGAGGTGGACCGATGTCTTCCGATCCTTGACGGCGCGGTTTGCATCATCGACTCCGTCAAGGGCGTTGAGGCGCACACCGAGCGCGTCTGGGGTTCCGCGCACGAACTCAGGATCCCGCGCATCGTGTACTGCAACAAGTTGGACCGCGAGGGCGCATCATTTAAACGGGCCGTGCTTGAGATCGGTACCAGGCTCAAAGGCTGGCCTCTGGTCTGCCAGATACCTTGGTGGGACAAGGAAGAATTTGTTGGCGTCATCGACATTATAGACGGCGTGGGATACCGGTGGAAATCCGAAAGACAAAAGTCTCGGTACGGGCCCAAGGAGCTGCAGGCATTACTCTCCAGCTCGAACCAGGGTCTACTTGACGAAGTACAGCTCGCTAGACAACGCTTGATCGAGGGTCTGGCAGATTTTGACGATGCGGTCATGGATGAGTTTCTGGCGGAGAATCCCAATATTCCGGGATCACTCTTGAAACAAGGAATCAGACGAGCAATCCAGAGTGGAGAAGGCAATGTCATTCCGGTGTTTGCGGGGTCCAGCTTCCGTCACATCGGAGTCGAACCGCTGATGGATGCCATCGCGCAATACCTGCCAAGTCCATCAGAACGACCTGATGTGGAGGTGCGGGTTGGCCCAGCCAAGCATCAACTCGAGGAGCTCCTCGGGGGTAAAGACAAGAAGAGCGAACGCAGCAACGTTGCCTCGGTAGCATCCGTGTTCAAGGTTTTCAATCATCCAAAGGAGGGCGTCATCAGCTATGTGCGCGTCTATCACGGCACCTTGACGCGCAACGCTTCCAGCTTCAACACCAATCTTGGGGTCCAGGAGCGGCCCATGGGGATATTACAGATCTCAGCGTCAAAGGCGGAGGATGTGCAAGAGCTTCACGTTGGGCAGATTGGTGCTCTGCGTGGACTGAAGCGAGCTCGCAGCGGAGACACCTTGATCACGACCACCAACGGAAAGCAAGTCGTTGACAGACTCCGCCATATCCAGATCAGGCCTCCGGAGATTCCGCCCCCTGTTGCGTTCCTCCAGGTCGACCCGTACGGAAACGTTGCCGCACAGCAATTGCAGGTGGCTCTGGAGAACGCTTCCCGCGAAGATCCCAGTTTGCGATGGAGCCGAAACTCAAAGACGGACCAATTCACCATTCAAGGAATGGGCAAGTTGCACCTAGATGTGTCCCTCTACAATATGAGGCAAAAGCACAAGATAGATGCCGAATTCGGGCAAATCGAAGTCGACTACAAGGAGTGTGTGACGACACCAACAGCACCACAACATACCGTATTCGACCGTCCGATTGCCAGCAAGCCCGGAAAAGCCGCATGTACAGTAGTGCTGGAATCGATTGAGGAGCATGAGCTTGAGAGCTTGCTAGAGGACGGCATCGAGAGAGATGGCAACATCTTTCAGATCGACATACCGGTGTCAGGAGATCCCGCTGCGTTGCCATTCGATTTGGAAGAAGCCAGGCACCAGCTCTTGAATGGAGCCATCGCTGGCCTGGCCCGAGGACCTCGACGAGCTTCCCCCATTCACAAATGTCTTGTCAAGGTTGCGCTTGACACTTCAGACGGCGCACTTGAGAGCCCGACGGGTGGGCATTTCAGCAGCGTCGCCAGAGTAGCCGTGCAATCGGCGCTTCGAGACGCTTTTGACAAGGGCCAGATTGGCGTGCTAGAGCCCATCATGCTTGCACATATAACGTGCCCGGAGGCAGCGGCCGGGACGGTGCAGCACGACATCATAGCCGGCGCTGGCGGGCATATTCTTGAAGTCAAGGACCGGTCGGCAGAGTCGACGGGGGATGAGCTCATCGATGCCTCCAAAATCTACGCGCCTCCCGATCCGTACGAGTCGGTGACGTCGCTCAGGGGAAAGCGGTCGACGGCTCGCATGGTAGAGATTGTGGCCAAAGTCCCGTACAAGGAGATGCTGGATTACGACGACCATCTGCGGAGCAAGACGGCGGGTCGCCACTCGATGACCATGTCGTTTGACTCTTTTGCGAGAGTTGTCGGCCACAGAGAAAAGGGGCTTTGAGCAGATTGAGCCTCACGTCATCGCCTGCCCGCCAACGGCTGCACCTACCAATTGCTCGGATGTACGATTGATATGTACGATTAGATATAGATGTCCAATCTTATGGGGCTGCACAACTGTGGCATTCTCCAAGCACTATAATCCCAATGGACTACCTAGGTAGATTGCAGTCTTTTTGGACACTCTGTCTTCTGACATGATGAAGACTATTGCGAATCACGGGACTTGCTTTTTGTGCTGGAAGGTGCTGTCGTGACGACTGAAATGAGTGCGGGAAGGAGCCTGCGACCACTGCATCTCGCCATTGAGCAAGGCCTTCGCATCCCTCGACATATTGCTTCTAACATGCACGTCCAAAGATAGGAGGGAGCGATGAGCCCGACTTCACGTTGCCGCTCGACTAAGGCTTCCCTCATGTTCAGAGGGGCCCTAGCCGTGAGGCCGCTTCGCGCGGGAAAATACAGCTGGCATTCTCCAACTGGCACGCGGGTTGCCTAGCGCCAGGAACCGCGCCCAGCATCTGCGAGCCACATGCGTTCGACGCCACCTGCGCCGAGTCCAACGCCAGGTACGGAGTACATCATGGCTGGTGCGAGTTTCTTGTCGCTGCTCGGCTCTTTTGCGGTTCATGACGCAACACGGCGTGTCCAGACGATTGCGCAGATGAGGCATCTCAGGCACAGCGCAGGCTCGACCGCCCCGCTACCATCTCAGATCAGAACAAGCATCGGTCGCTGGAATGACGGGCGACGATCCGGCACGCCTCACGAAGATCTCTCCCGGACGCCGTTCGGCGCAACCATCCGGTCGATCAGACGTCGCGTGCGAGTCATCGAACGAAACGAGTTTCGACCCGGAAGCAGTTGTTGATGAGCTGCCATATTGCGCAAATTTTTCTGCAACTCATGTGTCATAGCCTGACTGAACCTTTGCGTTTAAATGAGACGCTCGGACAGTGGCACGACGGCGACTTTGGGCTGAGAGCCTGGGGAAGCGACTAGGGCCCAGCGAGTCGTGGGGCCGATCGAACCCAGCCCAGTTGCATACCAAGCACGCTGTTGTCCTCGGCAACACCCTAATTAACAAGTTCGCTTTGTGGGGGTTCCTTGAAGCCGACTCGGGGCATCAGTCGACCCGTCTGGCTTTGGAGCGCTGCTATGGCACGACGGTGTGATCGACAGGCACCGGCCGGGGAGTCAACAACATCATCAACATCAGCAACAGCGGCAGCCGAGCGGCACAGTACCACCTCCAAGCTAACGCTCGTAGCAGCTCATTACTGAACTCGTCTTCGAGTGCTGCATTGGCGCCGGCGCCTGTCCGGTTGAACGTGCTGCTGTTTTATTGCGTCGCAGCCGGCAACCAGCTGAGGATAAGCACCATGGTCAATAATTGCTTCTCAGCCCTGGGAGGCGGGACTGGAGAGATTTCATGTTTTCATTTCAACCAGGGGGGCGTCCCCATCACGGAGGCGCTTCATTTCGTTTCGAGTGTCTCGGGCGCGGGATTGGTTGGCGCAACCACCAGGGGAGATGAGCATTGACACCCTATTGGAGGCGGTCTCATGCTAGTCCCCGGCTCCCACGATCCACCATCCATCGGCCTACGAGGGTTGGAGGGCTTCAGACTCCCGCCGGGGAGCGCCCAACGCAATATCCCTCCCGTCTGCCGCCGTCGCTCATTCTCGTCAACTATCGTCCACCTCTCGGCTTCCTTTTTGCCTTTCAGTCGCTCCTTTCGCCGCGTCGCTCGTCACAAAAGAGCTCGTTGCTCGTCACTTACAAACTTAACCTTACAGCAGTCACTCTTTCACTCGCACGAACCTACACTCGCTAGCGCGACGACGACGCGGGCTCCTACACGTACTCGCTCTGCTCCAGCGCCGATCAACGCCAGGTTCCGCGGCCTCGACTTGGGTATCGAGGTTTCGCGACGTTCCTGGTGTTGAATCGTCTCGTTCACCAGGTCGATCAGCCTTGCGCACGAAGTATTAGGCGAAAGTGGATATTTCACCATGAAGTTCTCTTCCGTCCAGACCTTGCTGGCGTCAGCAGCGGTTCTCCTGGCTGCTCCCGGCTGCGAAGCCACGTCTACCCATCGACACGCGCACAAGCTGCTGCGAAGATACAACCATCATCCTCATGCCTCCACCCACTCCCGCGCGGAAGTGGGCCTTGTCGAGAACGTGAAGCGCGGAGGATCGTGCGCTTTCCCAACCGACGACCCCAATCTCGTGGCTATTACTCCCAACTCGAAGAACGCTGGATGGGCTATGAGCCCCGACCAGGAGTGCAAGCCCGGCAACTACTGCCCTATTGCTTGCAAGCCGGGCATGGTGATGGCTCAGTGGGATCCTGACTCGTCATACAACTATCCCCAGTCAATGGTAGGCTGCCTTTGCCCGTCCGGCCTTCCCTACGCGTCGCGCTGACATGCGTTCACAGAATGGCGGATTGTATTGCGACCAGGACGGCAACATTAAGAAGCCATTCCCCAACAAGCCGAACTGTGTAGAGGGCACTGGCTCTGTCAAAGCCATCAACAATTGCAAGAGCCAAATGTCTTGGTGTCAAACTGTTCTGCCCGGTAACGAGGCAATGCTCATCCCTACTGTCATCCATTCGGAAGCCACCATTGCTGTTCCCGGTACGGACTACTGGTGCTCAACTTCTGCGCAGTAAGAATAACCCCTGTTCTCTCCTGCAAAATCTGTCTAACCTGGGGCATAGCTACTACATCAACCCTCCGGGCACCGGCGCTGAGGGCTGTGTCTGGGGTGACTCGAGCACCGCTGTTGGCAACTGGAGTCCGTTTGTTGCCGGTGCCAATACCGATTCCAATGGTCAGACCTTTGTCAAGCTTGGCTGGAACCCAATCTGGCAGTCCTCGAGCCTGAAGAGCAACAACCCCAGCTTCGGTGTGAAGATCGAGTGCCCCGACGGCGGGTGCAACGGCTTGCCTTGCCAGATCAACCCCTCGGGCGGAGGCCAGGTTGATAGCAATGAAGCGGCTGTCGGTGCAGGTAACTCAGCTTTCTGCGTCGTCACTGTGGACAAGGGCAAAACGGCAAACATCGTCGCATTCGACGGCTCGGGTGGCAGTGGCGGCAGCAGCAGCCAGCAGCCTTCTTCCAAGCAGCAGACGCCCACCTCGCAATCCACTACGTCGCAGCGGTCCACCACTAGCACTACGCCTACGACTACGTCTGCCTCGTCGACACCGACGACGACATCAACGAGCTCCGTGCCCACGACTACGTCGCAGTCGCTTACATCTTCCTCTGGATCAACAGCCACAAGCACGACAAATCAGGCTACCGTGATGCCCGGTATCTTCCATGAGAACGGCACCACGTCTTCCGTTTCGGCGCAAAACAGCTCCATCACGACATTTGGATCTGCCACGGGGACGACATCGAGCGGTGCTCCAACGACGACGGAGAAGAAGGGAGAGGCTGGTCGGCAGCAAGGCAGCGCCGCCGTAGCGGGCCTGGTTGTCGCCTTCATCGCCGCCGCCTGCCTCTTCTAGACGAAATATTCTATAGCTTCAGCTTCACTTTGGCCAGCCGCTCACACTTAATTCTCTTCATTGTCAAATGTTTGACGACCGTTCTCAGCGCTGCTTTCCCCCTTGTTCAAGCAGCGCTTCGCAACATCCCTTCACAGTTCGGCTGACCACCATATTGCACCTTTTATTTCCAGCGGCTGGCATTACCTAAGATTCTTTGCAAACACTTTTCCACAATATCGCCTGTCGACGGCGCTTTTCTCTTTTATTTAGTTCTTGTGTATATAATCGACACAAAACTATCGGCGATAGTGTTTGCCTCTATGACAACGGGGCCGTGGTTGGTTGCGTTCTCGAGGTCCACCACCAAACACACCACGCACTTGGGTCTTTTCACTCTAAGGCCTTTTTTACGGCATTTTTTCAACTTTTACTTGTTCTCAGTCGATACCCTTTGAGCATCGGAGATTCAGGATGGAAAAGGGGGGGACGATTATTTTGGCATGATTCATGTGGCAAGTAATGAAGAGAGAGTTTTCAAGAAGCCTCTAAGAGACACTTTTGAACTTGTCCCTGACGAGTTCAAGCTCGCCTGCTTCTTACTTCGTATACCAGCTTCTTGTGATGGATGAGATCATACGCTCACGAAATTATGCTTCCCATGGAGGAGCCTTTGGATATGGCGAGTTACACCTAGGCCAGAAATAGAGCGAGTCTGATTTCTCTACATCCATAAAGAGCTTCGCTCTGCTTGTAAAATTTGTCCTTGCGTAAACAGTGTATACTCTATGGGTATCTGTCATCTGCCGAACCTCGTTCGGACGGCGTGATGGGTACTTCAAAATTGCAAACCTCTCCCTTCCTATTCTTCTTCCCCCTCTGTTCTGAGGGCTCGTCCAAGTCTCAGCTCTTCACCCACCCGGGCACAGTATTTAGATCGATTTCCTCCTCGTACCTCCTCTCCTGAATAGCCTGCCAGACCGGGGGCCAGCCAGCCAAGACTGGACCCTTTGCCTTGGCGCCGATGATGGCGAACCTGCCTTGGCCGTGGGCGATGAAGCCGTGCATGAGGTTCGCCTGGATCAGCGTGGCGAGCATCATCTCCACATCATGTGGCTTCACTGGGCGATTGCCATATATCAGGCCTTCGTTGGGAGACAGCTTCTTCGGCCCTCCTGGAGGGGGGACCAGTGTGGTTTCGGCGGTGACATGAACGTTGCTTGTGACGGCCTGAAGGAAGAGAGGGTTGAGGTGTGCGGGTGGCTGGCCACGGACCACCTGGCTTGATGGCAGCCAGCCTTCGACACGACGCTGGCAATACGTCGCGACAGTGTAGAGATCCGCGAGGTCCAGCGTCGCGGCTTTCCGGGACATTGCGTCGGCCGGGGGCACGTATGTCAAGAGGAACGTCTTGCGGGCGAGGGACCGCCACAGCAATGGCCGCAGACGGTAGCTGAGTTGGATATAGATGCCCTTGTCCCAAAGCCACGACTCGTGCGTGGCAATATGCTGCTGGAACTGGATAAAGTTTCCGGACCGGACGGCCTGGCACAGGGGCAAGAAGACGACGCTCAAGCCCTGCGCTTCGGGCCGCTGTAGGAGCTTTGCGGAGGGGAAGCGGCCAAGGAGCATGTTGGATGTGATGAGGTAAGTGAGGATGCTGGTGCGGTGAGAGGCGAATTGGGAGGGAGTCTGGAGGTAGGCTTGCTCGAGAGCGAGGGCAGCACGCCTGTAGTGGTTGGCTGAGAAGTTGAATCGTCCCAGGTAGTAGAGGTAGGCCACTTGCTGCGAGGCTGGATACAGGCCGAGGGGGGGCGAGCTGGACGACATGTTGCGAAAGATCATGGTCGCGAGATTCGTCTTCCGGCACTGCAATGCCGTGTCAGTTTTTCCAACCCTGTTCCTCAATGGGAAGCTGGCGGGTGAGAGAGGGTTGAACCTACAGCAAACAGGAGTTTCAGCGTGAGGTTCGCGAACATGTACACGCCCTCCTTCTTGCCCTCTGGCTTGCGGCCTGCCGAGCGGTCCATCAGACACGTCGAGAAGAACTTCTGGATAATCTCGGCCGACGTCTCGGCCACGGTCTTGCCGGAGCCCTCTTCGTCCCTGGCGCGGAGGCGGCGCGTCAGGTCCGGCCGTCGGTTGAGACGCATGGTGAAGCGCGAGAGCGACTCGCATAGCGACATGCTCAACTGCAGCAGGATGTGGCCGTACTGGGGGTGCGTGAATGCCGTGCTGCACGCGCTGTTTGAGACGGCATTGTCAGTTCCTGCTCGCTCCCTTCGCTAGCGGTGGGCGTGCAACTCACGTTAGCAGGGACGTGAGCAGCTCATGCGCACCCAGCAAGTCGTCGTGGTTGATGTCCCGCCAAAGCGTCAGGTACGTCGTGATGAAGGTCTGGAAGCTGGGCCAGGCCGTGGCCTGCCCGTCGCGCACATCGTCCTCCTCCGGCAGGCACTTGTCGACCACGTCCTCGAGCTTCTTGTTGTCGGCGTACTCGCGGCGCAACTCCGTCGCCATGTTGTGGTACTGCTGGGATGAGTTGGGTTCGACCTGCAGCCACGAGCGCAGCAAGTCGCCACGCTGGGCGCGGACATGCTGCCGGATCTGCGACAGGAACTGCGTAACGAGCGACATGGCACGGGAGGTGACGCGGGAGCCACGTTGCGTGACGTTGGCAGCTTGCGGAGCTGCGATGTGCAAGCACGGGCATGAGAGATCCGCGACAGAATTGTGATGGAGCCAGGTGCAGGGTAGTTGTTTGTTGGCGGGGCGCCGCTTTGAAGGCACACACGGCGCCTCTCAGCAACTGGCCGTAACAATCGATCATTCAAGAAAAAAAAAATGAGGCGGTTGATTATTGAAGGTGATTAATATTGAGAGCAGTGGCTTGGCAAAGTTGAAATTGTGGCATTGGTTGTCTGGATCAACAGCTGTCACGCGATTACGCCTGGGAGGTGAATTCACAGATCCATGGATGTTACCTGAAATCTGTAGTGACCAAGTTTCACAGTTCAGCTCACACAGCTCACGCATGTTTGTTGCAATGCTCGAGGTATTCGCCTACATAACTTTCAAGTACAAAAAGTCCATGACGCTACATGCATTCATTCCCATCCCTACACAGACTCTACCCGCTGGACAACCATCGCCGTAGCGGCACCACCGCCGTTGCAGATGGCGGCGACACCGTACTCACCAGGCTTGAGCTGATGCAGCAACGTCGTCAGGATGCGGGAGCCCGAGCTTCCGAGAGCGTGTCCCAGCGAAATGGCGCCGCCAAGAGGGTTGACCTTGGCGCCGCCGAGGCCGAGGATCTTCTGGTTGGCCAGGATGACGGCGGCAAAGGCCTCGTTGAACTCCCAGATGGCGACCTGGTCCTTGGTGATGCCGGCGCGCTCCAGCGCGATGGGCACGGCCTTTGCGGGGGCGACGGGGAAGTCGACGGGGGCCATGGCGGCATCGGCGTAGCCGCAGATCTTGGCCAGGACGCGGGAGCCGGAGCCGTACTGCTGCGCAATGGCCTTGTTGCCGAGAACCAGCGCGCTGGCGCCGTCGTTGAGGGTGGAGGCGTTGGCGGCGGTAACGGTACCGGTGCCGTCGCGGACAAAGGCCGGCTTGAGGGTAGGGATCTTCTCGAACTTGACGTCCTTGAAGCCCTCATCCGTGTCGATGACGACGTCGCCCTTCTTGTTAGGAACAGTGACGGGGACAATCTCGTCGGCAAAGGCCTTGTCGGCCCACGCCTTCTGGGCATTCTTGTACGACTGGATGGCGTACTCGTCCTGCTGCTCCCTCGTGATGGAGTGCTTCTTGGCCGTGTTCTCGGCGCAGTTGCCCATGTGGAACTGGTCGTAGACGTCGGTCAATCCGTCCTTGATCAGGCCGTCCTCCATCTTGACGTGGCCGAAAGCGGGCAAGCCGCTGGCACGGGGCACGAAGTAAGGGACGCGCGACATGTTCTCCATGCCACCGGCAATCTGCGCCTCGGCGAGGCCCATCTGGATGTTCTGGGCAGCAAAGGCCACGGCCTTGAGGCCCGAGGCGCACACCTTGTTGATGGTGATGGCCTCAATGGACTGAGGGAGGCCGGCGAAGATGGCGGCCTGGCGTGCCGGCGCCTGGCCGACTGAGCCCTGCAGGACCTGGCCCATGTAGACATCGGAGATCTTCTCGACGGGGACCTTGGACTTCTCGAGGGCCGACTTGATGGCAGCGGCACCCAGCTTGGGAGCGGGGACGGATACGAACGAGCCATTGAACTGCGGGCAAGAGTCAGCTTGACGGCACAGGCAGAGAGGGCGCACGAGGTGCAAAGCGAACCTTGGCCGTCGGCGTCCGGGAAGCGCTCAGAATGTATGCATCCTGGAGCTCCTTGCGCAGCGCCGCGCCGGAAGAGAACTGGCGGGCGGCTTTCACATGCCGGGCGAGCTGGCCCGGCAACCTGGGCGATCTGAGCTGGGCAATAGGCATCTTGGAAAAACAGGCGAAAGACTTGGTTTCACAGGGCCAAAGAGAAAATCGCAGGCAGAGCTGAGGGCGGAAGGGAAACACGACGTCAACCGAGGATGCCGCAGTTTGTAAGAAGAGGTGGCGCGGAAGTGTCACTGCTCGGTACGCTTCGGCTTAGAGCGGGGGCGCCCGGCATTCCGGGGAGCGCACGGCGGAAGTTCGGAACCGAATGAGGCAGGGCCCGGCTCACCAGGCGTCGTCTGCGTGCACACGCGCCGAGCAGCGCCGGCTCTAAGAATGGCTTGCAAACAGCTGCACTTGCCTCGTAAAATCCGTGATGGCGACTGCATCATCAACTTGTCGCAAACGGGCGATGAAAGCAACTCCTTCATACCGCCTAGGCCGAAGGAGTGGTTCGAAACGGTCCGTGCCGGCACGCCGAGGCATGCTCAAACCGCTGCACGCGACATGTTCCGCGACTGATGCGACATCACGTGACATAAATGTGCAATTGCTCGAGTTCGCTCTACGAGTATGGTGAACAGGTGCGGAGTACGTACCGACGGTAGTTCAAAGGCCCAGTGATTGGCCCGCAATCAGCCCCTCCGTGATTGGCTGACAGTCAACTCAGTCAGAGCTCGCCACGGTGCATTGTCCCAGGACGCTCGATGACAAAACGCCATCTCCTCGACGAGACACCATCCGAGACTCGTCAATCCTTGAACGCCGCGGGCCATACACAGTCGAAGCTTCCTCCACGAAAACGCCTCTGGCTGCTTCTGCTCGATCCAACCCCCTCTTCTTCGTCTCCAGATCGCTACCGGCCAGTTCGGTGGACTCGCCAAGATGTCCACGGCAGCTCGTCGTCGCTTGATGCGTGACTTCAAGGTGCGCAGCTGCGGCTCGCCTCCTCGCTCCGTGCCCGGCTAACTCTTCGGCAGCGCATGCAGACAGATCCGCCAGCTGGTGTGTCCGCGTCGCCCATCCCGGATAATGTCATGACTTGGTTTGTACCCCTTGGCCCGAATGCAAGAGGCATCGTGGCAACATCATGGACTTACCCGTTATCGAACAGGAATGCCGTCATCATCGGACCCGTCGATACCCCCTTTGAAGATGGCACATTTAGACTGGTGATGCAGTTTGAAGAGCAATACCCGAACAAGCCCCCCCAAGTCAAGTTCATCAGCCAAATGTTCCACCCCAACGTGTACGCGACGGGCGAGCTCTGCCTGGATATTCTGCAGAACAGATGGAGCCCCACGTACGACGTTGCCGCTGTCTTGACCAGCATCCAGAGGTATGGCTCTTGCATGGAAAGCCCAAGAGCTCTGGACAGCATAGGCTAACACTGGCAACAGCTTACTCAACGACCCCAACACCGGCTCGCCAGCCAACGTCGAAGCCTCGAACCTGTACAAAGACAACCGAAAGGAGTACACGAAACGAGTGAGAGAGACGGTGGAGAAGAGTTGGGAGGATTGATTCGATCTCTGGGCACTGTGGCGGGTCGACAGGATCGAGGGACAATGGATCGTCTATACTACGACGCTGCGGATGCATGATTCTCTGCTGCCACCCTGTGGTCTGGATCCTTATTCATATCGGAGCAGTTTGCGGGCGTTTTGGTGCAAGGTGTTGGACTGATTATACCATGGGATGCGCTGGACAGAAGCGAGGCACGACTGGCTACGGAGTACCTGTATCACACAATGTTCTGAATTCTCTAGCAGCCTGTTGTTTGCACTTTAGAGGTAGCGGGAAAGGCCATTGTTGCTGACGCGTGCGCTCGCCGAGCCAAGCTCTGTTCATGCCGGTGCGGGGAGTGGTGCGAAGGGAGTCGTTTCGCATGATCAAATCTCCGGCTGCAGCCCACCGCAATTTGGACGGCCAAATCAAGCCAGCGTTGCGGTGGGAAGACTGCGTGAAGTCATGTGCGAAAGGGAGGATCTGGACAGAGGCAGTCGATGAAAAGGTGTATGCCACGGACAGGTCCCTGATATGCTGGGCCGTGCTGCTGTCCGTGCGGCGTTGGAAGTGTCTCCCTGTGGCAGCAGAGGCGACGCCAAGCAGAAGCTTCCATAGGTATCATGCCGAAATGTGCATGATGCCGGAAGATGCAACAGCGTCGGTAAAAGAAGAGGCAATCTCGGAGCGACTCGTGAGCACCACCTGACTCTTCCCAATTTCAGTTGTGATGAAGGGGACGTACGGACCAAGGAGGTCTTAGCCAGGGGCGCAGACGGTCGAGGTGGTGGGTCGACAGCGCCAAACGCGGAGCCCGGGCTACCTATCGCAGCTCACAAACAAATGGCTTCAGGTACGGACTAATACCTAGGTACTCGTACTGTGGGAATCGGTTTTGTAAGTCCAGGCACCCTGCTATTATTATTACCTTAGCTGCTCCGTGGCGCGGCTCCCGTGAGCTTCCCCCCCAAATCAGCGCGTCCCACCACTCACTCCGTCCGACACTTCGCCAGTCAACACCACAGCAGCCCAACGCCTGCAGCCTCGGCTGTGCCTGTCTCCGTCTCTGTCTTGCAACCCCCTTTGCTGCAGACGCGTGGCTTGCTTTTTGCCGACTCACTTCTGGCCCTCACCCCGGCCCTCTTCTGCACCTGGCGTCGCTGTCTAGCCCCTCCGCTCCCTCGGAGGCGTCATCGCTGCCCTTTGGCTGGGCCCTCACTCCTCCGGTCATCGCGGGCTGTCGCGTCGAGAGCCTCATCGCGTACCGCCCCTGACCCGACGTCGATTCCGACTGCGCACACCCGCGCCTCATGACCACCACCTTACCGCGACACCGATAGCGTCATCATGGCAAACAGCATCAAGGTCGTGGCCCGCTTCCGGCCCCAGAACCGGGTCGAGCTGGAGTCGGGCGGCAAGCCCATCGTGTCCTTCAACGGGGACGACTCGTGCACTCTCGATGTACTACGCCCCGTCCTGTGCAATGGCGTGCTTCTCGTTGGCTAACAGCGTGTTTCCAGTCCCGGGAAGCGCAGGGCTCCTTCACCTTCGACAGGGTCTTCGACATGGACTGCAAGCAGCAGGACATCTTCGACTTCTCCATCCGCTCCACCGTCGACGATATCCTCAACGGTTACAATGGCACAGTCTTCGCCTATGGCCAGACGGGCGCTGGCAAGTCATACACCATGATGGGCTCCAACATCGACGACGAGGTCGGGAGGGGTGTCATCCCGCGCATCGTCGAGCAGATCTTCGCCAGCATCATGTCGAGTCCCAGCACAATCGAGTACACGGTTCGCGTCAGCTACATGGAAATCTACATGGAAAGGATCAGAGACTTGTTGGCCCCGCAGAATGACAACCTTCCCGTGCACGAGGAGAAGAACCGCGGCGTCTACGTCAAGGGACTGCTGGAGATCTACGTCTCGAGCGTGCAGGAGGTGTACGAGGTGATGAGGAGAGGAGGAAATTCCCGCGCCGTGGCCGCCACAAACATGAACCAAGAGTCGTCACGGTCTCATTCGATTTTCGTCGTCACAATCACCCAGAAGAACGTCGAGACCGGGTCTGCGAAGAGCGGTCAGCTGTTCCTGGTGGATTTGGCTGGTAGCGAAAAGGTGGGGAAGACCGGCGCCAGCGGACAGACGCTCGAGGAGGCCAAGAAAATCAACAAGAGCTTGAGCGCCCTGGGCATGGTTATCAACGCCCTGACAGACGGCAAATCATCGCACGTACCCTACCGAGACTCCAAATTGACGCGAATCCTGCAAGAGTCTCTGGGTGGTAACAGCCGGACGACCCTCATCATCAACTGCTCCCCCAGCAGCTACAACGATGCCGAGACCCTGAGCACTCTGAGATTCGGCACGAGAGCCAAGTCCATCAAGAACAAGGCCAAGGTCAACGCAGAGCTCAGCCCCGCCGAGCTCAAGCTGCTGCTCAAGAAGGCCCAGGGCCAGGTCACCAATTTTGAGAGCTACATCTCAAACCTGGAAGGGGAGATCCAGCTGTGGCGCTCCGGAGAGTCGGTTCCCAGGGACAAATGGGTGCAATCGGTGTCTACCGATGCTGTTGCGGGGGCCAAGGCCGAGGCTAGGATGCCGCGGCCGTCCACACCCTCACGCACACCCAACGAGAGCCGATCGGAGACCCCTGCGATCTCGGATCGTGCCGCAACTCCGAGTCTAACCCTGGAGAAGGACGAACGCGAGGAGTTCCTGCGCCGGGAAAATGAACTGCAGGATCAGCTCGCAGAGAAGGAGACGCACGCGGCCGCGGCCGAGAAGCAGCTCCGCGAGACGAAGGAGGAGATGACCTATCTCAAGGATCACAACAGCAAATTGGGTAAAGACAACGAAAAGCTCACAACGGATGTGAACGAGTTCAAGATGCAGCTTGAGCGACTTGCGTTTGAGAGCAAAGAAGCTCAGATCACCATGGATGCGCTGAAGGAGGCCAACTCGGAGCTAACCGCCGAGCTGGACGATGTCAAGCAGCAGTTCTTGGATGTCAAGATGAGCGCCAAGGAAAACGGCGTTGCTTTTGACGAAAAGGAGAAGAAGAAGGCGGAGAAGATGGCCAAGATGATGGCCGGCTTCGACCTTGGCGGCGACGTCTTCAGCGAGAACGAGCGCTCCATCGGCGAGGCAATCCAGCACATCGACACCCTGCACGAACAGAGCAAGATAGGCGACAACATCGCACCCGACGAGTTTCAGACACTCCGAGCGAAGCTGGTGGAGACGCAAGGCATTGTGAGGCAAGCAGAGTTGTCCATGTACGGGGTCTCGTCGAGTGGCCTGGACGCTCGTCGGAGACAAGAGCTCGAAGAGAGACTGGAGGCATTGCAGCAGCAGTACGAGGACGCCCTGACGCGGAATCTGAGTGACGGCGACGTGGAAGAGGTCAAGGCGCGCCTGGAAAGTGCCTACGCAAACCGGCAGACGTCGCAAACACAGCTTGTCGATGACATCAAGACAGAGCTTGCTCAAAAAGCGGCCGAGAACTCGAGGATGAAGACGCTCATCGAGGACCTGCAGCAGCGAGTTAAGACGGGCGCCGCAGCGCCCATGTCCAACGGCAAGACCATCCAACAGCAGATTGCCGAGTTCGACGTGATGAAGAAGAGCCTCATGCGGGACCTGCAGAACCGCTGCGAGCGCGTCGTCGAGCTGGAGATCTCGCTCGACGAGACGCGCGAGCAGTACAACAACGTGCTGCGGTCGTCCAACAACCGGGCGCAGCAGAAGAAGATGGCTTTCCTGGAGAGGAACCTGGAGCAGCTCACCCAGGTCCAGCGCCAGCTGGTCGAGCAGAACTCGGCTCTTAAGAAGGAGGTTGCCATTGCCGAGCGCAAGCTCATTGCGAGGAACGAGCGCATCCAGAGCCTGGAGAGCCTCCTGCAGGACAGCCAGGACAAGCTGGCGACAGCCAACCACAAGTAAGGACCCTCCCCCGCCAACGTTTGGAGAGTTGATTGCTAACGAGAGTTTCTTCAGGTTCGATGTCCAGCTTGCCGCTGTCAAGGAACGCCTCGAGGCGGCCAAGGCCGGCAGCACCCGCGGACTCAATGTGGGCGGCTCAGACTTCAACTTCGCTACCGTCGGCAGCCGCATCGCGAAACCCCTGCGCGGCGGCGGCGGCGATGCGCCGCCCGTCGTGCCGACCATCCAGTCCATGCAGAACGAGGGAGCCACCAGCAAGCGGAGCAGCTGGTTCTTCAACAAGTCATAGACACGCATGCGCATTTGCTTTGGCGAGGTCCCGGGAAGAAACGATTAGACCATCATACCCCTCGCGGCACGGCCCCAGTCAGGCCTGCCGTTGAGAATCCCTTGTTTTCCTTTTTCTTTTGCCCTCCCACCTCGATACATTTGCGGGCCGTCCTCCGTTCTCATTGCCCCTTTTTCTGTGCCAGAGCTCTTTTGAGCAGACCATGCAACTACCAGAAGACCAGCCAGCAAAATCATGTTTGGATTTACGACACACCTTGTGGAGGGGGAATAAAGGCGTCAGGAAGGGGGGCCGATTATGGCGCCGCTAGATATGGGTACAGCATGGCGATGGAAGGAAAAGGGAGGGCTACGGCGCGCGGGAGACTTCGAGAATGACTTGGCCAGGGGAGGAGCGAGAGTTGTCCGACAGGCGGTTACGACCGTAGATCTCACGCACGAACCATAAAGAATTGAAGCAAGACCAAAATCTTTCGCTTTGGCGTAAGGAGGAGTCGTGATCATTTGTGTTGCGAGGACGCTATGCGAAGGGAGGCCAATCTATCCGTAACTGGTACACTGAAACAAAACCTGTTGATATCCAAAATATCCCACTACCGCCGACCCCAAGAAATTGACCATGACAAGCGATTTCGCGAGGCAAGAAGATTGTGGCGTGCATAAATGCCGAGGACTAAGCTCTTCTGCAGAGGACATTGTTCGTCACCCGATGGCCGGTGACTGTGAAAATTTACCCGACACGGTGGGACTACCTCGTAAGCAAGAACCACTGGGGCACCCACAGAGCAACAATGAGGGCGAAGGTAGCGATGAAGAGGAAGAAGATCTTGACGTAGAGGGTGAGGAGACGGCGCCAGGCGGCCGGGCTGTAGGTGGCCCAGGCGTCAGTAATGGTGGCGTATCCGCGGCCGCCAACGACTTCGGGCTCGACCTTGCCCTCGAACGAGCGATCAAAGGGGATGATGGTGCTCTCCTCGACAGGGAGCAGCGAGGCCTGCACGCGGACGAGGATGATTTCGGCGGGCATGATAAGGAAGATGGAGCAGGCGAGGGTGACGAGAAAGACCAGGGTGGTCTTGCCCATGAAGGCGCCGTCGGCCTTGACCGGTTCGGTCTTGCCGCCGACCTGGAAGCCGGGCACGTCGAGGTTGAGGAGGGCTCCGAGGAAGATGGGGATCCATTTGCTAAGTTCGGCAGCAAACCAGTAGAGCGTCACGGGCTTCCAGGTAGCGTCAAAGGTACGCTTGAATGGCGGTAGGCGGTACCAGAAACGACGCCTCGAGGGCTCCGAGATGACAATGTGCACCCAGGCGGCGCTGAACTGGACGAGGGCGAGCGAAGCGAGCAGCGTGGCGATGGGGGTGAAGAAGCCTCCGAGGGCGGCCGCGAAGACGCCGGCGAGGAACGTCGTCATGATGCCCTGAGCCAGGGCACAGGCCAAGCCGCGGAAGTAGGCGCGGAAGCCGCCGTTGGCGAGCAGCAGACGGTTGATGGCACGCAGCGACGATGTGACGGTACGGGCTTGACCACCGGTGGGCTTTCTGGCGTTACGGTCTGGCTCGTCGACAGAGGTGGCGATGTCGAGGGGGACGGGCTCGTAGGCGGGTGGATTCTCGTCCTCGACCATGGCGAAGATGGGGAAGACGCCCTTGATGGTGTAGGTGAACTGCGAGGGATCATTTAGCAGCGATGCTCACTTGGCTGGATAATACGAGGACGTACTATGAGGCAAATGGGGATGAGGACGATGAAGTCGAGCAGCAAGACGAGGAACGACCACGGGGGAAGCTCGATCTTGGGCGTCTTGTCGCCGGACATGGCGATGGCACGCCCGACCAAGCTTGTGAGCTCCATGGCGGCGTCGACGGTGCGATGCCTTTTGTGGATGATGTTGGTGTCAAAAGATTCGAGTGTCCAGATGGCCGATTCGAAGAACCGATGAAAGAGCGAGCGACACGGGCACGCGGAGAGAGGAAGTGAGGCGGCTTATGAGAAGAGATGAGACGGCCGGAGTACGAGCAGTGTGGGTGGGGGCCGTGGCCAGGTCTAGGCGGCAGCGGCGGCGTTGTCAGAGACGAGCCAACAGAGGCCATCGGCGGGCGGCACAGCCTCTCCCACTCACACAATCGCTGTGCTTACGACGACCCGGCACGTCCGTCCGCGCTACTCGAATAGCCAACAGGCACAACCTAGCCTTGCCACACCACCAGCGACAAGGAGGTACCGGCGATTGCCTCTTCGGGACCGAGCCCTGCGGTGTGCAGGATCCTGCGAAGGATTCGCTTGGATCATGGTGCGTTTGAGGTCCCTTGGGTTCCGCCGGGCCTGGTGGGTGTCGATGAGGCTCTGCGTGGAGCTGCTGCCGCTTCTTCCATTGTCGGCCGGATACGATGCCGGAAGAGTCTCGAACCGCGCCGAAGCCATCGACGCCGGCGAGTGTGACTGATTGATTGATTCGCCTGCAATTGCACAGCGTCGGGTACGGCTCCCTTTGCCGATGGGCGGGATCAGCGGTCCGTCGACAGCCCGGGCCGTGGAGGCGTGGCAACGGAACTTCGTTGCTCGTATCCTACAGGTAGCGCATGCCGTGTGGCTGATCGATTGACTGATTGATTGATTTGACAACTTTCGTTGCATCGACGCGAGCCGGTCGCTTGGAGCCGCAGGGCCCGTCCGCTGGCGCCGCCGCAAGCTTCGGGCAGGGTCCCGCCGTGGAGCGCCCTAAAAATTAAAGTGGCGACGTCATCCTGATCCGCTGCTGGGCCCCTCTGCGCGTACTGTACGAGTACAGCTTCGGCGGCAAGCTGGAGCTTTCTTGTAGCGGGACGAGCTGCTGTCGGGACCGTCGACGGAGTCCGAGCATTTCACGACCATCATTGGTAGCTAGCCTTTGCTTCCCGTCGCGCTCGTTTGCCCATCATGGCGGCGCCCTCCATCCCCAACCTCCTCGGCATGCGGAGCGGCGGCCGCGGCGGAGATCGAGGGGGCGGCAGAGGGGGCGGCAGAGGAGGCCGACGCGGTCACAAGGACGCTGACTCTTCGGCCTCGGGCGTCTCCCCAGATGCCATCATCCAGGACACGGACACGGATGCCGCTGTGTCGAGGCTGAGCATGGTCGACCTAGGCTACTTCCATGACCGCTATGCTCGATACTTTGTCTCGGGCCCGCCCACCAGACGGCTGCCCATCATCAACCGAGGTATACTCTCACACACTCTCTCGCTCCGGCTTCCTTCGTCATGCTGCGGCGCTGACACGTCCCAGGGACGTACGTGCGGTCTTTGGCCTTGGACCTGATTGTCGTCGCTTTCCTTTCCGAGACGCACTTCCCCGAAGATGGCAGGCCGAAACAGATCATCTCCCTCGGCGCGGGCACCGACACGAGACCATTTCGGATGCTCGAGACGCCCAACATGGCAGGCTTGATCTACCATGAGATTGATTTCGAGCCTACATGCCGGAAGAAGCACCGCATCGTCCAGTCCACGCCAGAGCTGGCAAGATCCTTGACGGAGCTGGACGTGGCCGAAGACGGCTCCTGGAGTGCCAGGCACGTCCAGGGAGGCAGTTATCACTGCCACGCAGCAGACCTCCGCACCATGCACACAGACTTTGCCTCGGCACTGCCCGCCTCGATTCGAACCGACGTGCCCACGCTCATTGTGTCCGAGTGCTGCCTATGCTATCTCACGGAGCAGGACTCGGTGCGTGTCTTGGACTTCTTCCACTCGCGCATGAAGCGTTTGGCCATCATCCTCTACGAGCCCATGCCCATGGACGACGCTTTCGGCAAGGTCATGGTCTCGAACCTGAAGGCGCGCAAGATCAAGATGCCGAGCCTGGAGCGATACAAGGATTCCGAAGCCCAAGAAGGCAGGCTACGGGACGCCGGATTCTCAACGGTTGGCCACGCGACGATAAAGGACACGTGGGACCAGTGGATAGACACCAAGGAAAAGGAGCGGCTGGACGTTCTCGAGGGCTTGGATGAGGTGGAAGAGTGGCACCTGCTGGCGGCGCATTACCTGCTTGTCTGGGGAAGCAAGGGAGGAGCTGGGTTTGGCAAGTTTGGGGAGACGAACATGAACATCAAGGGCTGAGGAGAGGGGGCAACTGTGTCGGGCAACAAGATACCATGGAAGCGAGGCGGCTTGAAGACGACTTGGTCGAGTTACCGCAGTTGAATAAGCGAGCCGTCAATCGCTCGCTCGGCGATACCCGAGGAATGCACTAATCGGAAGTTGTAGTCAAAAGTGGGACTGCAGTCACGTGCGGCTAGCGTTCATTTGCGTGCATAACTCGTCTGAACAGTGTGAGGCGGGGCTTATGCAAAGGAGCCATGAACCTTATGCCGGCGTTCCAAGGCCAGTTCCGACGTCGCGTTGCGCCATTGAGTCTTTCATCAGCATCCGTCTCGCGGCCCGAATTGGGAACGATAGTCTGCGTACAATCACGAATTCCGGTGTTACTTCTTGAGATTATCCGATTCGCGACACGTCTGAGCCAAGAGCCTTACCGATCAACACCCCATCCCGACGCCCAGTGAGGCTGCTTTATCCGCATTCGCCGGAGGAGTTGCGCGCTACCCACGCTTGGATGACTGGTTCGTTCAGGAGTGAGCGTATTGATACTCCTTGCCGGAGTTGACAGCCAGAGACGGGATCCGGCCTGACTGCAGAGCGTCGGATTGAGGGAGGTGAAGCAGACGTGGGTGCACTGTCTGAACGTTGGCCGCAGAGATGGCGGACTCCAAGGACAACAAGGCGTACAAATATCGCCAAGAAATCAGCCAGGTAAGCCACTTCCCGCTCGTGATCCTCTTGTTCATCCCGTGCTTCTCCGGGCTTTGTGTGTGCGATGTTGGACGGGCAATCGGATGGTCGGCAACTTCATTTCGTCCGGTCAATGATTGGCCGAGGCTTGCAGCCTTTGACTGTACCACACGGCATAACGAGCTTGAAGGAGGAGCCACTCATGTTTGACACGGCGTGCGAAGCAGAGTACGGATGAAATGGCGAGAATGGTGCTAACGATTTTCAACAGATGATGTACGTCTCTGGCGAGACGGCGGAGCCCTCTGTTGAAACTACGAGCATCATTGAAGACATTGTGCGGCAGCAGGTGATAGAACTGGTAGGGAACCTCACCATCCGCGCATCGACGGCTTTACTCCTACTAAACTTTTGCGTGTAGCTTCGCAACTGCACCGAGCTGGCCTCACGACGTGGGTCCAAGTCCATCAGCACCAATGACCTCATCTTCCAGATCCGCCACGACCAGGCCAAGGTCTCCCGCCTCCGCACGTTCCTGTCGTGGAAGGACGTGCGCAAGAACGTCAAGGACTCGGACGACAAGGGCGCCGAAGGCGACCTGGCCGCGGGCGACGACCCCGTCGGCGGCGTCGTGGGCGGCGGCGGCCCCGTCGACGAAGCGGCCAAGAAGAACAAGAAAGCCAAGATCGGCCTGCCGTGGGAGCCGGCGTCATACTACGCCGTCGAGGTGCCCGAGCGCGACGACGAGGAGGACGAGGACGAGGACGAGATGAACTACATCACGCTGCAGCGCCTCCGCAAGGCCGACGAGCGCACAAAGGTCATGACGCGCGAGGAGTACGTGACGTGGTCCGAGTACCGCCAGGCCTCCTTCACCTGGCGCAAGGGCAAGCGCTTCCGCGAGTGGGCCGGCTTCGGCATCGTCACCGACAGCAAGCCCTCGGACGACATCGTCGACATCCTCGGCTTCCTGACGTTCGAGATGGTCGCCACGCTCACCGAGGTGGCCCTCAAGGCCAAGGAGCAGGAGGACCTGGCCCGCGCCCAGAGCGGCGCCGACAACGCCGGCACCAAGAAGCGCAAGCACCAGCACGGCCTCTTCGACCCCCCCAGCGAGGGCAAGACGCCCATCGAGCCGCGCCACGTCCAGGAGGCCTTCCGCCGCTTCCAGCAGCGGCCCAAGAAGTCGCGCGCCATGCTCAACGGCACCAAGCTGGTGCAGCACACGCCCCTCAACATCATCTGAGCGGCCGGCCTTCTTCGTGTTCGCGCGCATATATGTAGGGAGTCTGGGCTTGTTCGACACGGCTTACGTTGAGCCTCGGCGTTGGTGGGAGCACGGTTTGCTTTTGCTGGGTTTGCTAAGGCGCGGCCCTTTGTCTGGTTGATGTTTCGCGGTTCAATCTGTTTGGTAGGATTTGGATACCCATTTCAGGAGTTATACAGCGGAATTCCGCAACGTAATGAGAGCACGCTTGAAAGCCAAACTTGAAATTTCCTTCTTGCCCACGCCACCGACTATGTTATCATAGAAATGCCGCGCCATGTGTGGGTCGAGGCTACAATACAAGATGCACACGAACCCAACTCAAGATACGTAAACAGCCGTTCCGTCGGCGCATGCTATGGCCGCGGCGCCCCAACCGTAAACGCCCTTCTCCTCACAACAGTGTTGTCCCGCCGTAGCCTCGTCCTTACCCTCTGCAGACTCGCGGGTATACCGTCATCCTCGCCCTCGCTGTCGGTATCCGCGACAGCATGTTCATCCGTCTGCGCATTACCACCGCCCACAGGTGTCTCTGCCCATTGTGACGCCGTCACTGCCCTCCTCAGCGTCGTGGTGCCTCCCAGGTCTTGCGCTGAAAGCGGTGCAGTCTGCTCTTGCTGGCTCTCAGCCGCTGATGACCCCGACTGCGCCGAGCGGATCTTGGCCATGGTTTCTTGGGCCGTTTCGACATGTCGGATATACTGGCGGTAGTTTGGTCGTTCCAACAGGCCGCTCCGGAAGGCGTTGACGCCCACCAGTAGCTTGACCAGCTCGACGAGTTCTTCGAGGTACTCGACAATCTCCATCTGGCCAGCCGTGCTGGCATTCCACGACAGGAACTTGCGTTCGGTGATTAAATTGGCCGTCCGCTCATCCAATTCGGTCCTCATATCGGTCTTCTCAACGACATCTGAAGGGCGAGCCCCTGGCTTGCAACTGACGACATGACGGACGCGATTGATCAGCCGCAGTTGCGCCAGCCGAGCCGATGGGATAAATTGCGGCAGTGGTAGCCACGTCGTCAAGGCCTCGTTGACCGAAAACAAGATCAGATCCATGCTAGCAGCGACATTCCTTCGGTAAGCGTGTACCTGGGGGTTGAGATCCTCCAAGACAGAAGAGCCGTACGCTCTACGAAGCTGCACCACGTTGTCCATGCGGTCAATGATCTGGTGCAGAACATAGACGATTTCTTCGTAGATGGGCGCGACCGGCCTGAAGCTGCCCTTGAGGCGCGGCTCGCTGAGGCAAAAGGGGAGAAACGTCTCCGCGGCGGCGAGCGCGCCCTGTGCCTTGTCGCGGGCGTGGTTGAAGCGCGAAAGAAGCTTAAGAGAGCGGATGTTGGGACACTCTGGCCCATCGATACCTACAGCCAGAACGGCTTCCATTTTCTGAACCTGACGAACCGACGCGGAGAGTGATTCCACCAGACGGTCTCTCGCCCGAACCGGATGAATGGTGATTTCGACCAGCATGGCGACGAGGCCACCGATGAGGAATGCAACGAGGCGCTTGTAAAAGACCTCGTACGCAGTTGATGTAGCATCCACGGCAGCTACGCAGACGATGTGAGCCTCAAGCGAAGAGAATTAGGGTTCGTATGACTTACCTAGAGCGACGACTACCATTGAGACAATAGAAATCATGCCGGCCTTTACAAATTTTGTCGCGATCTGGACGTAGATGGAGGGTAGGATCCCGATCAGCAAGATGGCAACCACGGCAACACGATTGCCTCTCCCGATGACGTCGGCGACATAGCCGACTGTGCAGCCAAAAACCACGCCAAACAAGCGAAGGGCGAACATGAAGAGTGAGGTGCCAATAGCCACCTCAAACACCAGGATGAGCTGCATAGGGGCCCAGACTCCGCGAACCTCGGCGTACCACGCGTTCAGCGACGGCACAAATGCCGGCCAGAGAACAATGTAAACCGCAATGGCCAGCTTAAGAGCGTAGTCGAGATCGTCCGAGTTTTGCGCCCACTCCAAGATGTCGGCTGCCTTCGCCCTCGTTCCTGCAAACCAGCCAGTACCCGGCGCTCGTGGATTCCGCTTGGGGCGCCGTTGAGGCTTGACTGGCTTGACTGATTTTCGACTTTCCTTGCTTCCGGTTTGGCCAAATGCAACTTCCTCGTCATTCACCTCCTTCGGTGGCTGCTCGTCGTTTGAAGCCAAGCCTTCACTATGCGTCGAAGATGCTTTTGCCGGATCGTCTTTGCCAGTGCGGGCGGCTTTCTTTGCCTTCTCGGGCAGAACCATGCCATCCATCTCGCCTCCGGTAGAGAGCCACTGGCGAATGCTCGAGTACTGAGGCATCCAGAGTCGCGAACGGCCATGCCGCCGTTGCCGCTTGCCAACGAGGTATCGCGCGTGACGCAGCATCTCCAGTACCTGGGCCGCCGAGTCGCGAAACGCAAGGATAAAGGATGATATGAGGAACGTTTCCATGCGAGGCATGAAGTCCACGTGGCGTCCCTTTTGATCCACGGAAGCTCGTCTGACTTCCTCGGAGAATCTCAAATCGAACAGGGCAAGCGCATCACTGAACTGATCGATGCGAAGGTCAATTTCCTCAAGTGGTATGCCCTTGGGTGCAAGGGCGCCTGAGGGAAGCTTTGGAACATCGAAGCAGTACGCCAGGCACGACATCAACAGCCTGACTGCGTCGTTGAACGAGTTGAGAAATTCTTGCACGGGGTCGTGGATGCGCGCGAGAATTGACTCGAGGATCTGCGCACTGCCAGCCTCCATCTCCCTGACAGGCTTGACACTGTCAACCTTGTCGAGGCGGCGGTTCTTCTTCTTCGCCTTTGACCTCGCTTGTGTAGAGAGACGGAGCGGCTCCGTCAAAGTGGTTGGCGTCATTGGGAGGTCCTGCTCTTCCTTGTCCGCCGATGAGTCTTCCGTGTCATCATCCTTGCCAACGACGACGAATTTGTTCTCGCAGGCGCCGATGAGGGTGATGACGTCTTGAACCATGCTGGTCATGTACCGCGAGCTGATCGGCTTCATGGCCATAGGAGGCAGGCACGAGATGGAAACCTCAAAGTTGACCTCGTCTTGGGCCGCCTTGCAGCGAGAGAGCTGCTCTCGCAGTCTGGGCTTCTGCTCGGTGAGATGCGCCAAAGTGGTGAGGTGAGGAGGAACGTCAGAAAGGCTGGACAGGCTCCTGACGGCGTGAAAGGGATTCGGAAACTCGGACAAGAACCTTTTTAAAATCCCCATCTTCACGTACTTGCCGTTTTTAACTATGGTGTGTTTCGTCGTGACAGCACGGAGCAGGGGGTGCTGAGCCTTGTCCTGCTCCGAGTCGCCTCCGGGCGTCACAAACCAGTGGATCGCTCTCGTCAGGGTGTCAACCGTGTCTGACAAGGTATCGATCGTGGACGAACCCAGATAGCTGCTGGAAAGCTCCGGGAATATGGCGAGGTTGACGATAATCAAGACACCAGCACCAAGGAGGATGGGGGTGTAGATGGTGGTGAAGAGAGAGGCACTGGCAACGGCGGGCAGCTGTACCGTCAACAGCCCGGTAATCAGAATAAAGAAGACAAGGCTGAACAGGCGAGGGCTAGACGACCGCACGTAGCCGTGAATCAAGACGCAGACGAGTAGAAAGAGGGCCCGGATGGCGTAGGCGGCGGGCGAGTTGCTGGCCTCGACCAGACTGGCCAGGTACAGGCCCAGCAGCGACCAGGCCAGCCCCAGCATGGCTCCAAAGAGAACCATGACCAGGGTCTCGACCATGACGCCCATGCGCTGGCCCGGGTTGGCGAAGACGGCGACCATGGGCGTAAGGAAGGTCGAGTGAGTCTTGAAGGCGGGCAGGATGGCGATGATGACGGCGATGGTGCAGGCGATGAAGTACTTGAGGATGTGCTGCCACGGGGCATTGGTCTGCCAGTCGCCCCAGACGACGGTTATCAGCCGCCGGAGAGGCTTCGAGAATGCCATGGCGGGCAGATGCCGGGGGTCGATGGCATCTCAACGGGCGACTGTCGGCTCAACGAGCTGGGCTGTATGGGGCGAGCTGTATGGGCAGGCGAAGAGACAGTGCCGTTCAAGTTGACAGTGGCCGAGTCGTTGACATTTCTCCGAGGAATCATCAACGGCACTCGAGTGACGCGGATGGGGGACTGCGCATCGAGATGTGAACGCTTAAGCAAGGTGAGGTCATTTCTGCTTGGAGGGACCGTTGGTGGGGCCGGGCGGCCTGCAGTGGCGCGCCGCGAGGTCTTGGCTGCGATCTCGGCATGGGCATTGATAGCGCTGCTGTCTGGGCTTGACATCCTGGCGCTCTGCCACATGCGATTCCCTGGACGTTTCCCCTTATTTCTGGCGCATATCGTCAATTGACCCCTTACGCTCGTCGCATCAAGCATCCAATGTAAGCTGCAATAGTTGAGCCACCCGTGCGCACCGGCCAGGAGCCACTGGTCGCCGGCAACGGCGGCAGCATGCATCGACAGCCTTGCTGCACAGCATGTGCATGCGCAGAGGCAGAGAGAAGAAACATGGCCTGGCTTACGAATAAAAAGAGACAGATTCTCATCCGTTTGATAACGCATGCACTGGTTTGCATGTGTAAGACGCCCCGGCTCCCCGCTTACAGAGAGACCCTCCGGGGGGGCCGTTGCGATCCAATGTCCGTAGCCTGGCCAATGACATCCCGCCGTCGCCACGGCTGCCCCGCGACGTCTCACGACATGGCACCCAATTTCGACGACACTCTCCCCCACGACTTCGAGCCGTCCGCCGAAACCCCTCCAGAGTCCACGGCGCCGCGTCGCGACTCTCCCTCCCGCTCCTCGCATCGCCATGCTGTCCTTCATCCTCATCCAAAACCGGCAGTTCGTGTTCCCTAATCAACCCGCTTCGCCCGCCGCGACATCAGCTAACCTTCTCTCGATAAAGGGGCAAGACGCGCCTCGCCAAGTGGTACGCCCCCTACAGCGACGAGGAGAAGATCAAGCTCAAGGGCGAGGTGCACCGCCTCGTCGCCCCCCGCGACCAAAAGTACCAATCCAACTTCGTCGAGTTCCGCAACAACAAGGTCGTCTACCGCCGCTACGCGGGGCTCTTCTTCTGCGCCTGCGTCGACACAAACGACAACGAGCTCGCCTACCTCGAGGCCATCCACTTCTTCGTCGAGGTCCTCGACGCCTTCTTCGGCAATGTCTGCGAGCTCGACCTCGTCTTCAACTTCTACAAGGTCTACGCCATCCTCGACGAGGTCTTCCTCGCCGGCGAGATTGAGGAGACGAGCAAGCAGGTCGTGCTGACGCGCCTCGAGCACCTCGACAAGCTGGAGTAGGGGCGGGAGCGAGCATGTGGTCGGCGGGTGAAGGGAAGCGGTTGGATTTGGGAAGCATCATGGAGAGCTAACTTACGGTCATAATGGCGGCGTCTGGGAGAATATCTGTATGCCCACCACCCTGGGGACGAGGCACTACGGACGGCGTTTTTGGCGTACATCGAGCAGGCACGCTCTGAGTTTAAAGGAAATTAGAATAAAATTCGCAGCGCGCGGTCATATCGATCACGACCATACCACTGAACCTGTTGTTCTCTACATTTTGCTACTTGCCCTCCGGCCCTTGTCTCACTCCGCAATCGTTGTGGCCACGTCCGCCGCCTTCCCCTCGGCCATGTCCTCGACGGCCGTGTCCTCGTCGCGCATGTCCTCGTTGCCCATGTCCTCGTCGCGCATGTCCTCGTTGCCCATGTCCTCGTTGCCCATGTCCTCGTTGCCCATGTCCTCGTTGCCCATGTCCTCGTTGCCCATGTCCTCGTTGCCCATGTCCTCGTTGCCCATGTCCTCGTTGCCCATCTTCTCCCGGGCCGCCTTCGCATCCATATCGTCCCACATTTCGAGCGCCGTCTTCCGCAACGGTCGTCTGGCCGATACGCTTTCTCTGTTCAGGAATAACGTATGGATCAATACCACATGTTCAGAGTCGTTGACCATCGCCTTGGCTGCTACGTCTAGCTCGATCTCAGCGTCCGATGCCGTCGGATCTGCTGGAGATGTGCTGCCACGTGCTTCTACGTCAGTGCAGGACATGGCAGCTGGCGAAGCCATCGACTCGGAATATCCTGGCTCAATGAGCACTTCCGCGGCGCGAATTTGAGCGCAACTCTTCTCGGTCATCTGTTTTTTCGATGCAGGCTCAAGCGCACTGGCCAGCGCTGGCGACCGAGCTGCGCGCTCCATTGCGATTTCTTCTGAGACTCGCTCGAGAAATTCGTCGGCCTCCCAAAGGGCATCTCTCTCATCTTCGCTTGTCGGATCAACAGGCATCAATTCGGATTCATCGTCATCCTAAGTTTGCCATTAGCTCCATATAGTGAGGGCAGCATTGTACGAGCTTACTTCTTGCTAAGGCGACAGACGACCGTCCATGAGATCACCTCGGCTGCGTCCAGAACCACGAGCTCCTGCTGCCAAGTCTAACAAGTCAGCTGCTTTTCTTCGCGATTCAGACAGAGGGAGGAAACAGGAACTGTTGCCTGGCTTGCCTTGCTTGTCGAAATCGAAATAAAAGCCCCCTGAAGTACCCAAGGAAGTTGAATACTGCTGATTTACATCTTGAGTCGACGGGCGATAGGAGTTGGTATTTTTGCCGCGACGGGAAGGAACCGATGACTCGTGTTTGACTTGATCCATCATTGGAGTGCGAAAGCCCGAGGATGAATTTGAATCATGCACAACGTTTTTGCGAGGACAGATTCCGCTGAAGTGATCTTTGGCGCCGCAGGTCTTGCATTCATCCTGGGTTGCTCTATCTGAACAGTTGCAGGAGTTGTGGCCTGTGGATCTGTCAGAATTGGCGGCAGACTCTCGCGGGTTCGCCGGTTACCCTTGATGCTGCACCGCCCGCAGACTCCCTTGACTGCTTCGGCCCCGTTGACATTGGGCGGGATGTCCTCCAATGCTAAATCATCATCCCAAGTCGAGGTCGCGCTATCCATGGCAGTATCCATTCCGTAATCTGGGTATCGACCTGTGGGCTTGATGGGAGCAGAGAAGTCTTTCGACTTATCAACGCCAGCCCGAGCTGAATGCGAATGAGCAGCGGTGCCCATGCCTCCAAATCCGTTGAGGGCTCTTTGAACGGTAGGGGTGGGAATAGGGGACAAGATGTCCACTTCCATGGCCGTACCGTAAATTTGTTCGGGGTAAGCAGCGGAAATCTCATCGTAGATGGCCTGTCGCACCTTGCGGACCTTTTCAGCGGTCATGGCATCGAACCATTTGCCCAGGGAAGTGAAAGCAGCTCGCATCCAGGTCATGAGTGCATCCTCCTTCTTGCAACCGCGGCTAGCCAAGTAGTAGCACCAACGCCGGATTACAAGCGGATATGGCACGTCGGCTCCGCGAATGGCTTGCTCTTGAAGCCAGATGGCGTAGATTGTGGCGATGCTGGCAGAGGAAAGACGGTATTGAGCGGCAGTGAGACGACGTTCGAGCTTCTCCTGACGCATGGGTCCGAGATCCGTCAGATTGCGAAGTCCGTTCAAGCCAACGGCATTGCGGAGATTCCATAGAATTTGGTCGATCGAGTCCATGATGGCAACTGCGTGAAGACTGCAAGAGGTTTTGGAATCGGATCCGAATTGCAAGGGGGCTGGAGAAGACGGGTGTGTACTAGGAGCAGCGTGCAGAAGGCAGTGCGGAGCATTTCGATTTTGTAAGGAGACTGACGGAGGATCAGAAGTCGACAAAGAGAAAAGTGACAAGAGAAAAGTGAAGTTCACGCGAAGGGGCAGTGACGCACTTGCCGTTAATGCGCGTTGCGAAGCCCACGTTTACGCGGTAACACCAAGACCACATCAGCGGGACACGGGAGGAAAGGGAAAGGCGTTTCGAAAATTCGGAAAAGAACCTAGAACGCGTTGTTGCTCAAGAACGCGGTGCGCGGCAGCGAACAGGGTGCTACGAGTGGTGAGCGAGCGGCTGTTCAGGGCAGCTGACCGGTTGCTGGGCTCGCCAGGGTCTGCTCAGGCACTCCCAGAAGCACCTATGCGAGGAGAGGGGACGGAACAATGCTGCAAATTCATCCGCTACGTTCAAGAACCCTATATCATAAAACAAAAGCTCTAACCGACATGTCCGGAGGTGTACAAGAGCCCCTGGCTCCTCCTAAACTCCTCCCAAATCATCGCTTCTTGAGCGCCGCGAACCTCCTCTCCAGGTCACTGATGTCCGGCACCGCCCCTTCGGGCTCCTTCTTCTTGGCCGCAGCCTCCATCTTCTTGTTCGGTTTCAGCTCCACAGACCCCAGCGTCACCTTGGGGTGCACGTTATCCGTCGTCATCCTCGGGGGCGTCACCAGCAGCGGGCTCTTGGGGCCATCGAAGCCCTTTGGCGGCGTTGCGCGGTCCATCTCCTCCTCGCCCTTGGACAGCTTCCTCTCGGCCGCGAGCGGCGTGCTCAGGACCTTCTGCGCTTGCCCTCCCGAGGGGTTGTCGTCGTCAGCCTCCTCCTCGTCGTCTATCAGGTCTGGTGGCGGTGGCGTCGCTCTTGACCCCCTGGGCCAGTCCACGCCGTACGCCTTTGCAATCTCCTCCAGATACCCCTGGACGAGCTCCGCCTTGGGGGGCTCGACGCTGAGCTTCTTGATGACCTTCTCGTTGACCTTGCCGCCCGTGTTCTCCATCGCCTCCAGCACAAACTCCTTGCCGTACTTGTCGGCGAGCAGCAGTCGCACCGTCGCCAGCTCCTTGATCTCCGTCTTGGGCGCCGCGTAGATGATGCTCTGGATCGCCTCCTCCAGGCCCGGGTCGCACACGGAGCCCTCGAGCAGGCCCGCGCGCGCTAGCAGCAGCTCGCAGTACAGCTCCAGCATCTCGTGCAGCTCGCTGGTGATGTCGGAGCGGATGATGTTCTCGACGCGGATCGTGGCCGAGTCGATCTTGCCTGCCTCGAGCAGCTGGGCCATGGCCCTCCGGTGCGTCTTCCCCAGCTGCTCGTCACGCTGCTGCACCATCCGCAGCCGCGCGATGGCGAGCTTGAGCTGCACCTTGAGCTTCGTCTGCGACAGGCGTTAGCGACCATTGCGTCACTGATGCTTATGGCGGGGTACTCGGAATTGGCGTACCAGGAGGGTCGCCTGCGGAGCCATGACGAGTGTCTTGGTAGATAGTGTTGAGGGCGCGCAGACTGTTGTCGCAATGGTGGACGGGTTGCAACACGGAGCGGGAAGCAGTTCGGAGCCGACGAAGACGAGGCAAAGGCAATCGTCAGCTCCAGGCAGGCGTCAATGCCCGCCGTCCATGTGCCAGCGTCTGTAGGGGAGTGACCAGTAGCTTCATCATTGCGGGGCACAGCACCCCACCGCGGCTTCTGCGCTCCATGGACGTCTCGTAATACATGACAGGCACCCGTGTTGCCCGCTTCATCGCGTAGCACCCATGTAATTCATACAAAACATCATTTTTAACATATCGGCCACGCGAGCGCAGCCTGTATGCCTGTCTATAGTCTCCCTGCTGACATCCTTGCCGAGGTTGCCGGTATCGACCTGGCCTTGCCGTAACACCGTGCAAATCCCCGCTGCAAAACAGCTCCAGATAATTCCACATAGAATCCTTCATAGCCACGTCAACGCCCCAATCCAATGCCAAATTCCTGAATGCTTAGAAACCGTCTTATCGCACAATGCCAGCCTGAGGCCTCGCCGACAGGCCCTGTACGTCTGCCCGCGAGCTCCCCGCCAGCCGTCTACTCCATTTCGGTATCCTCGACAACGGGCGGAATCCCGTCGACGGCTTCTCCTTGGAACACCTCCTTGCCCTCGTATGTCACTCGCCGCCAGCCGCACGCCTCATTACTATCCTTGATCCACTCCATTGTTGGGAAGTAGTGGTCGTTCTTCTTCATGGTGATGACCCACGGTACACTATCAAACGTCACCGCCTTGAGTCGGAAGTCTGGTGTCTGTTAGCGCCGAATGCACAATTGCGAGGTACAACAGTGGACTTACAAGTATTGTCAGGAATCTTGCGGGTGGCCTCGATGAATGATTCGAGGTCGGGCGTCGGCTGTCCGTTGACATGCGTGATGAAGTTTGTCGGGGCAACCCCGTACTGATATGCGGGTGAGCCACGGATGCGGCTGGACACGTATACCTCGCTGTGCAACTTGCTGATCTGCTGGCGAACTGCCTGGTGCGGGCGATGCAGAATAGCACCGCAGAATGACACGGCGTGGTCCGTCTCCATGTCCTTGGCGGCAACAGTCGGCAGCTGCAGGTGAAGCTCCTCACACTCTCGAACGATGACGGCGTCCAGGACCTCGTTAGAGTACATAACGTCAAAGTCTGATATCGTGGTGCAAATCTTGCCGTTCAAGGTCAGGACAATGTCGCCTTCGAGGAGGCACACCGGGTGCTCGCCCCGTTCGAAGGTCCTCTTGCTGACCATGAACAGCTGGTGGTGTGACCGATTCGCCTGCGTCACCTTCTTGATCCATTCATCCGAGACTCCCATCACGCGGGCTTGCGACATCTGGACGGATCTGAACTCCACCGACAGCATACGCAGCTGAGGAGTCTCGCCCTTTTGGATGCTCGAAATGACGGGCAGCAGAGTCGGCGTGCCCAGTCCCAGATAGTACTCCTCGTCCCGCTGGCTGCAAGGCGATCGCTCACCGAGGTATGAGAGCCAGAGAGCTTGCACGGTTCCGTCTGGAGCCACGAGAACGCCGCTGTTGCAGGTGGAGCCAAGGTTACTATCGATCGTAATGGCATCAACGTTGACCGCTCGGTATCGGGGGGCTCCCGAGTTTGCTGGGATGGCGACGGCCGTGATCTCAGTGACGGTGGTAGCGCCGTGAACGACTCGTCCGATCCTATTGTAGCCCAGGAAGTACGTCTTGGCACCCTGGGTGAGGTGCTCGCTGCTTAACCGGGCGCTTTTGACGGGGGCATCGACCAGGGCCGGGTCGTACTTGATGATGGCGTAGTTCTGGAGCGGATGCAGGAAGAGAACCTTGGCCTCCACGATGATGGAGTCTGCGATTGTAACGGTGATATCACAGAGGTCGTAGGGAACAATCGCCCGGGAAATGAGAACGATGCCCTTGTCGGCATCAATAACCAGGCCCATACCCCACCTACGGTTCTTGGGGAAACCATCCAGCTTAACCGGCATCGTGCAGTTGACGTGGACAAAGCTTCGGATCAGGTCGGCGATGCCAGGGTGCGGCATGTGGTCCAACTCGATGAAAGAGGCCGAGCGTCGGACCGGGGCCACGGGCGGCAGCGGGTCTCCCAAATCACTAAAGTCCCACAAGCCGGTCTTGTCGTTTCGAATAGCCATCTTCATCTTCGACGACCAGTGACGGTCGACGTAAATGACGGTCGTGTTGAGCGTATGAAGGTCTCGCAAGTGCTTGTAGGTGACGACGACCCTGGCCCGGTCAGGAATGCCCTTCATCACGTCGATGAAGGTATTGAGATCCGGGACTTTCTTGTGGTCGACAGTCTGGATAATCCATCCATTGTCAGTGTTGTCGAATCTGAACGAGCCAGCAGACTCGCAGACATAAACTCCCTTCACGGGGACCGCGTAGAGCCGAGCTTGTTGGTAGGAGAGGTCGTGGAAGCTCGCGCCAGCCACTGTGACGAAGCGATCAGGCGTGATGCCGTGGAGATCTCCGACCTCAACCTCTACTTCGATATCCTGGCCGCCGCGTTGCAGCTGGATCTTGATTGGCTTTCCAACATTCGAGTCCAGAATGTCGTCCAGACGAATGAACTGCGTGATGAGCTCTCCGTTGATCTTGATAACGACATCGCCCTCCTCGATCTTCTGGTGCGAGGGCCCGGAAGGAAGCACAATCTCAGCCACTAACATGTTCGTCTCGTCCGGGAACGCTTCTCGCATGGCAGCCTCCCATTGCGGGCTGAGACCCAGCCGACGGCATTCGTCAAAGGGCTTGAGCAGGAACTGACACTGGATATCGCCGCGAGTGACAGGCTTGCCCTGCTGGATGCACTGAAGTGCACGCAAGGGACGGTCCAGTGGCAGGAAGTAGTCCGTCGAGGCGCCGTCTGAGCGACCGCCGGCCTGCAAGGCAACCGCTGAACCGTCTTTGCTCACGACGGGACTGCCGGAACTTCCTCCGCTGGCCGCGGCGTTGGCCTGGTAGTAGCACGTGTTGAAGTCGCTGTATCCTTCGCCATACTCGGGTGCGTTTCGGTCCAGTCGGCTGATGACGCCGGAGAGGATACTGAGCTTTTCACCGGCATCGTTACCGACGACTCGAATCTCGACACCAACTATTTAGTGGTTTTAGTAAACAATCTTGAATTCGAGCGTAGAGGACGGGGTGCTGTAGCGCAAAACCTACCCTTGGCTTGATCTGGGCTCAGGTCCAGGCCGTCAACGTGCATGTACTTGATGGCCTTGGGATCGTAGCGCAGGATGCCGAAATCGTGGACAGGGTCGCGGTAAACGGGATAGCAGTCGACTTCCTCATGATTGTCGAAGACGCAGTGACCCCAAAAGGGTCCTGCGCCGACAACATGTCGGTTTGTCAGGATGTATCTGTGCAACGAGCACACGTCAGCGATGAGCCACGCAAGCAGGAAGATTGCAGATGTTTGACGAACCCTCGTTCCGAGTCGACAACGAAGCCCGTTGCCTCACTCGTCAAGGCAGCATCGGTGTCGAAAGAGCATGTCTGACAGAAACGAATGGCGACGACGTTGCGAACGACTTTTTGGATGGTGTCCTGCCACTCGCCGAGGCTGCCTGGCGTGTCGATGTAGAGGGGAGCATGGAGTTCCTCTGACAGTTCAGACTCGTCGTCGTAGACCTCGAGGTCGGGGGTGTTGTCGTCGGCGGAGAACTTGCCGTTGACAGATCTCTTCGCAGGCGGCGCGTGGCTGGGCGAGGCCAGGGCTTTTCTCTTGGCCGCGGCCGAAGCTCGTGTGCCGTTCATGCTGGGCGGTCGGGTGCAGTTTCAGGAGTCTCGCGACGGGACCGGGGGGCGTCGCAAGAATCCGGGAGAGGCTCGGTTAAGTAGTGTCGGTCGAGGAGAAACGCGACGCGGGATCGTCGGTATGCGCCGCTGCTGGCAGTTTTGCACTGGCGGAGAGTCTTGAACCGTGGTTGCAGCGCGGTGCGTGCTGGGGCGGGTTCCAGCTGCAGGCTCGCCGGGCTCGTGATGATGTCGTCAGCGCGGCGGAGGGTGGCAGCGCATGCAGATACGGAAGGATAGCGCGCCTGAGGGAAAGAGACGCGGTCGGCGGCGCGGTGATGCTAAGGGTGGTGGATGGACTGGCAGCCCATGTGATGTGAGTCTGGGGAAAAATGGATGCAACTTGGATGAAGCCGGGTGGATCAGCAGGATACAAATTGCAGCCCTCCACTCCTGCCTGGGCGCGGCGGCAGTGGAGCATGGATGGGCCCGGGCGGACTTTCCTGCCCTGCCTTGCCTGTCAATTAGTGAGCAGCAGCAGCGTTCCCGGTTGCCGGCTCCTCTCCTGCCTAGTGGAAGAGTGGCACAAAGGAATCGCAGGTACCTACCCGCAGCGCCCGCCCAGCGGCAAAGGCTAGGTACCAGCGGCGCCTTACCTAATGACGGTCGATGGGCGGAAGGGGCGGACGGAACGAACCTCTTGCACGCCGCCCAAGCCTCCTCCAGTGGGTCTTTGTACTCGTACACGCTTTGATTCAGGGTTCACCTCGAGGTTTGCTTTCAGGGTTCACTTTCAGGGTTCACCTCAAGGTTGCAAAGAGCCCACCCGCCAGTTGCATGGGCGGCTGGGTTACGAGCGCGCACCTGGATGGAACCGGTTCGTCCCTCGCACCCCCACCAAAGCCAGGCCCAGGAGCGAGCTCCGCGCTAGAGGCGTCGACCGACTGGCGACGTGCGTGCATGCGCAGATGCTGCGCAGATGCGGCGGCGAGTCCCATTGTGCCCTCGCTCTCCCCGCCTCTGCCGGTGCCCTGATGGTGCGCTACTCTCGAACTGGTGTGACAAGACGTCTTGCGTCCAGCCCCATCACTCGACGCACTTCCTTGAGCACAGCTGCATGTCTCAGTCGTCCACCAATGCGGCAGCAAGAAACGGCGAGAACAGGGTGCTCCGGTCCCTCTGCTCCGTACCTCTCCTCTTACACCGTCACTCCCATCGCCTTACTCCTTCGACGGCGCAAACATGGCATCCTGGCATCTCGGCACCCCAACGTCTCATCAGAGACATCGGCAAGGGCTTGTCTACATCAGTGGTGCAACTGTCCTGGGTTACGAGCGCAGCAAACCATACCGTCACCCTTGCCGAGGTGAGTGTGCCACGCTTCGTCGCTGAGTTGAATCACTGCCGCAGTAGAGAAGGCCCAATACCTCCAACTCATCATCTGAGAGCTGTAGTGATGGATATGCCCGTTTGCCCTGGTGGCGCGGCAGCAACCATCGATCCGCAACGTACCGTGTGTAAGGCCCTTCGATAGGCCCCTATAGCTGGGTTCTCGACGTGTGATCAATACAAAGTGGTGGGTCGACATGCAGGAGCGTATCTTGCATGAGCATGAGGCCATCGTTTCTGCGCTGCAAGCTACATCTACGACATGTATGTAAATCACGGTGTGAGTCTGGTTTTAGTCCTCATGCACCCACGACGTTCCATTTTTGACAACCTGCAACTTTGTAAATGCCGAGTCTGAGACGTCACCAGAGTTTCGCGTAGTGTAAGGACACGAACGCGCTCATGTCTACCGAACAGCCTCCAAGTCATTGACGAGCTCTCTGAACTGTTACCAAACCACGCAAGTGATTTCGACGTCCCCGTGGACAGCGACACCCCTTCAAAGCAAAGCCAAGACCCGCAAGTGGGTGCCAAAACAACAAAGGAAACCTCGGCCGTCGACTCTGGCTACCGGGACCAAATCGAGCGTGACAACGACTCTGAGGAGAGTTAGATTTCTGTGGCACAATCGTAGTCCGATCCATCATTGATGACTACATCTGCCTTGTCGTCAGAGGCAGCTTTCTTGGCCTTCTTGGCAGCGCTGTTGCCAGCCGCACGAGCTGTGAAGTCGACGTCAGTTTCTGGGAAAACATCAGATAGTGTCAGTTCGAGTGGAACAACTTACCAGCCAGGCCTCGCTTCTTGGGCGTTGCAGCTTGTTTGACGTCAATCTCGTCCTCGTAGTCGCTGGCGCCGGGAGGTACGAGAGGCGACGACTTCTCGGCTCCTTTGGCTCGACCCTTTCGTGCTATCGTCCGTCGGATCAGTTTTTGGTCATGCACTTCGAGTTTTAGAAGGAACTTGCGGGTAGATGGCTTGGGCTTTGTCGGAGTTCGACCATTCTCGCCATTCTCTGCGGCCTCGATCTCTGAAACCTCCTTGTTGATCTTGGTCCACATGTTCTGCAGCGATTTGGTCGTGCGACCTGCCATGTTGATTTTGGACCAGTTCATCGTCTTGCCATCGCCGCGAAGCTGGGCGATGATTCGAAGCAAAAATTGAAACTATGGCAATGTGAGCAGCTGCAAGAACTCCAAATGAGTTGCAGTGACGCACCTTGGCCTCGTCGGTCCAAGGCAAATTCTTCTCGGGAGTACCTTCGTTGTCAGACATTTCTGGTTGTTTGAAGATAAGATGAAATGGTGATTTGATGTTGAGCAGTAAGAGATAAAGGTGTAGAGCTTAACAGCACGGCCTGAGCTTGTGGGCAGTGATGAATAGGACGGACTGGAGCAGAATGTGGGAGGTGTGGCTGGGTGAGGATGAAAGAGAAGAAGGGAGAACAGCTGTCAGCGGAGCATGTGCTTTCAATCGTTGGAACGGCCGGGCGCATTGATCTGGGTGCACTGTGAATCAGGCATACATTGGCGGTAACAGGAACTTGCTCTTATACCGCAACCACCGCAGGCAGAGATGCACCTCGGCCACACTCATCTGCGAGGGCAACGCTGCTTTGAACGAGTGGAACAGCACATGCACTACCTTGACTTTGTGGGCAGTCAGCAGGGGGAAACTACATGTTTTTAGTGGCAAGCAGAAGTTCAAGGTTCTGTTGTAGGTGAAATAAGTGTGGCATGATGGAGCAGCAACTCGTCACAAGAGGGTGTTGTCTCCCCTGTAATAATGTTACAGGCCTGAACGACTTGCGCTTCCTTGACTGACACTTCATGTTTCCCCAGCGGCAACACAACAATGACTCTGCGCAGAGTCCTGCTAAGCCCAGTAAATGGCTAGGTTAAGAGAAAGGCATATTTTCTCTGAAGCATTTTGTCAGCCATGTATTTGTTCGTCTACCGTGCTCGATCCGCAACTTGCTGCATCATTCAACATGTTGGGTTTCTTGCAAGTCAAATCTTTCTTAATTCCCCGACACTCGTTCTGAAGAGGCATCGCCAAGTAGCATTCTTCAGGCTTTTCCATGTACAGAAGAAGCGTTCAACTAAAAAGATACAGGTTCCCTAGAACTCTTTTTAGGAACAAATATGCATGACCATCTTTTCTAGGGAGGTGCTACAAAAAATAGCACTCTCGCAAGTCACCTCACTCAAGGCATGCTGCTATGCCAACCTTCACTCGCAGATCCAACTTCCTTCGACATTACCTGTATTCAAGTCTTAATGGAGCGGACCTCAGTAATCAGGCAAGATACTTCAAGACTTCCAAAGCATAGCAAGGCAGCTCTTTACCCTGCACAAGTCGTACCGACGCAGCAACCATTGGCAGTGATGTTTTTGTGCTACCAGGTTGAAGGGCACATACCACGACTAGTATTTGTGCACTCGAATCCAAATCCATCCAGTTCCCAGCCATCCATACCCTGACGTGCCGAGTTATCGTTTCGACTCCAAGATGAAGTAGTCGCAATCGTGAACTTGGGTATCGTGTGTGATGAGGAAAGCAAAACTGCCGAGAATATCTATACGCAATTCAAAAGAAGCGCAAATCGTCACCCAGCTCTCCCGTCCGCGCCCCCGACCCTCTAAAAATCGTAAATGATTTCACTTCATCTTTTCTCTAAACGCCATGAATTCTCGAAAACGTTGCTCGTGGTCTTGGCATGAAGCACTCCACCGCTGCCGAACTTCATTGTCCTGTTGAACCCAATTGTAATATTCCTCGATGTCGCCGTCGCCGCGGGCTCCCAAGAATCCGTAACCTTTTGAGGATCTCATTTGGGCAATATGAGCCTTCCGCTCGGCAAAGTGATCGACCACTTGGCGGTTAAAATCGTCCCACTGCTGAAGATACCTCTCAAACTCCGCGAGATACTTGCTCCATGATGCCATATTTGGCTTCATGCCTTCGATAGCAACGGTGGGCGGAAGGCGAGGTGCCTCTGGAACCGTAGGAAATACCAAGTGTCGAGCCTTGGGCAATTTGATTGGCAGTTCTTCCGACGGCTTACTCTCGAAGGGTAAGTCATCCTCTAGGTCTTTCATCGACCCGAGTCCGGCCTTTTGCTGAGCAAACGGGGCAACGTTTTTCAGGTCGGCGAAGTTGACTCGGAATTCCTCGCTATCTTCGGACCCAGCCGCATTTGGATTGATGGGAATCTTTTCTGGTCGCGCAGGTCCGGCTTCATTCGGCAAGGAATCGACGTTTCCAGGTCGCCATTCAGGCCGCGATGGCTCAACATGAATGCTGCGAGCGCTGCCGGGCTGCGGTGAAGGCACGCTTGAGACAGGTGGTGGCGAATCGATATCCATGGCTTGAGGGCTTTCAATTCCACTAGACTTCGTTTGCGCATTCCGCCCCTGGAAATAATAGGTTTCATCATCATCGCTGCTGATGTCGATGACGGCAGCATTTCCTACGGTCGGCTTGGCCTTGGGTTTCTTAGAGTTCGCGCGACTCGGTCGTGTAGGCGAGGTTGATGCGCCGGGTGTTGGTTTTGGCACAAAGGTCTGCGGCCCGAACTTATCACTCCACCCATCGGCGTTGAAAGAGCTTGAAGATGCTTCCGGTTGAGGCTCAGCGTTGACACTCTCGGCTCTTTGCATGGTTGGCCGCTTCTGGGGAAAGCGGCGATTCCCGCGGCCGCCAGAGAGAGGTCGAGAAGTTTGAATGCCCTCTTGCTTACCGTCACCGGCGCTGAATTGCCATGTATTGGAACCCTCATCATTGACAAACTGCGTATTGATGTCATCGATGCTGGACTTGGCAAACCGGCTCGACTCTGTCGAGGCTGATTGTTGCTCGAATGCATCATCGCCGGATGATAAATTGAAGCTATTAGTACAAGACATGTCAGCAAACTCCTCTCTATTGCAGCCCGGGGCTAGGTCAGCGTGCGGGGATATTTCTCTCTTGGAATTCATGCCAACTCCGATATTGTTTATCAAGCAATCGAGAACCGCGTGTTGCTGCTTCTCGAAAGAAAGAGAGCCGAGACTACTCTGGGCTCCACTAGGAGCCAGGCTTTGCGCGAACCGTTTGCTTGACACGCAGACACCGGCGACGTATTGGTCATGAATTGTCCGCCACGTCGTGTTAAACATGTCGGTGAAATATGCACCAGTTGTTGCAGAATCTGAACGGGAAAACGATTGCTCATTGCGAGGTGTGTCATACATTGAAGGTCTTTTACCAGCTTGGGATCTAGGGCCTGAGCATGACATTAGCTCCGGCGATACGGTAAGAGGGCGAAATAACTCACCTTTCTCGGTGTTTGGTACTTGATCTGAGTAAGGTGTTGGATCGTGGTTGGCATCCGTTTGTGATTTGAAGAATGCATCCGTGTGTTGATTAGGCGCCTCATCGGGGAGCCGTGACCAACCAGCATTCTCCTTGGGCAAGTTTTGATCCGGAATCGCCCCCTCCCTGCGTGAAGACTTGGGGACACTGGAGCTACCATATGTCTGTTCCCTGGAAGATCCATCATCTGAAGGGGATGGCCCGTCGCGACGATGCGACTCCCTGGTGCTCCTCGCGCGGCCCAGAGGAACTCCATCAAATGGGTCTGTCTTCTCGCCTCCATGGGACGAGTACGGTGAGGCTTGACGCGAGTCTGCCGCATACCCGTCTCGGTCTCTGAATTGGCTCAAAGGATCAGGCATAGCGGTGGGCACAGGCTTCCGAGGTGGAGGCCGCGGTGCTGGTGGACGCTCTGTGCTGGACCTTGTGTAGTAGCTCTGGCCTGAGACCGAAGGTTCATCGCCCGTATCTGCCGAACGAGGCTGAAAGCCGGTCTTTCTCGCTCCGAAAGAGGCCTGGGCACGTTGTCTCGCAGACTCGGAACGGGGAGGCGGCGGAGGGGGAGTAGGTTGCGCCGGTCCAGTCTCACGTTGTGCATTCTTGGCGCTTCCCTGCGACTGGTTCTTGCGCATGTTCTCGAAGGCACGAGCAGCGTTTTTCTTGGCTTCTGAATCAGCCGCCATCTGTTGCTTCGCAGTAGGAGGAACTCCATTGGAGAACCGCGTCTGCCATCGTTGTGCTCCCGAAGTGGCATTTCGTGCCGCAGTGTTGCGTCGGGGCGGCGTTGGAAACTGCTGGCCGACATCCGCCCACGGGTTGCCTTTTACCCCCGAGCCGCCCATCCGGTTCGGCCGCCCAAGGGTCGCATCATACTTTGCCTTCCGTTGCGGGTCGGAGAGAATCTCATGGGCTGATTGGATGACTTGAAATTTGGAGTTGACCGCCTCCTCTTGGCCTGGATTTCTGTCGGGGTGGTATTTTAGGGCTAACTCTGTGTCAGCAGATGTCGCGGTCGCGGTTGGTGAAAGTGCCTACCGAGCTTTCTGAACTGCTTCTTTACTTCTGAGATATCCGCCGATGGCGGCAGTTCCAGGTCACCATAGTAATCCCGTGTGGGTGCCATCGCTGCCTGACAGGACTAGTCACCAGCGACTACCGCTCGGGAGAAACTGTTCTAATCCCAGCGACCTTGCACCAAGCACCATATCAAGGGAAGTCGAGCTTGGCGAGACTATTTAGCTTCGAGGCAAACGGTTTGCCTTGGACCGGCTTCTGGCTGTCTGAGTTGAGAATTATGCAGAATCGCGATGATGTCTCGTAGCAGCAAGAAGATATCAAAGTAGCCCTTCTCGTCTAAGATTAAATGTTGCTTGAATCGAGTGGATCGCGGTTCCTGAGCTGCAGCTCGTGTTAGCCATGCGCCTCGATCGTTGGATGAACCTGAGAACTGGACGCCGAATTGGGACGGTGAAAGGAAAAGCCAGCAAAGACGAAAGGCTTCCAACCAGCGTACAGCATGTGTTCGTACGGTTTAGGCTGCCAAGAAACAAAGCATGCGATCCTCGACTCAGGCCCTGGTGGATCGTCTTCAGACGAAAGCTTCCAATCAATCATGCTGCTGCATATCAAGACCCTTGGTCAGACTGCGAAACAGCGGTGCTGCTGCGGCGGAGCGGCTTGAGAAGGACGTGGCCAGCATCGGGGAGAAACGTCTCCCGGGTTTCCTCAGTGGGAGCACGGCAAACAAAGAACTCGCGCTTACCGAAGTCACATCAGCTGGAGACGCCTGCGACCGGATGTATCATGAAGGCAGCGTCGAGATAATGCGGTGGGTGAGGTTGCAGGGCATCAAGCAGCGGCCCAAAGCTCGTCAGACGGCTTGTGGTGGTTTGTGTACTCTGCGACGAAAGGTGCGTGCCGCGGTGGATGGTGAGGTCGACCTAGCGGCCCATCGTGGGACCCGAGCCATCCCCGCGGTGACGCAGCGCGGGCCGGCTAGCAGGGGCTGTGCCTGTGGCTCAGCTGCCTACGAGGGCTGCCTCTTCAGGGTCCTGCTCCCCGCCAAACTTGGAACGCACTGCTGGTGGCGCGCATCCACTGCTCAAGCTCAGCCCAGACCTCTAGGCTGCTCAGGATTGCGAGACGGGTCGGCGGCGAAAGAGGCTCTCTAGCTAGGTAGGTACCTATTGCTAGCAAACGAGATCGAGAAATCGCGAGACGTGATCGGGGCTAGCGGGCCTGGGCTTTCGCCGTCAGCTTGCGATGTGCTCCCAGTTTCCCGGTTTGCTGTCATCTGACGCCTCCCGGACGTATTTGCAGCCCGCCATGCAACCCTCCTCGAGCTGACTTCAAGCCACTGCTAGCCTGATATGCGCTGGGACTCTCTCGAGGTCGAATGAACGTGCTCCGTACTCTGTCCGCAGTTGCCTGCTTACGTCTTCCCATGAAGCTCCGGTTTCTTTCTCTTCGCCGAGCAGTATCGAAACGCGACTGCTCCGTGCTCTCAAGTTCATGCATTACACGCCCGTCGCCGGATACATAGGCACGCATTGTTCAGTTACTTAAATCTTCCAGTCGTTCCACAAGTGGTGACTCGCCAAGTGTCGGCGCGGCAGTGGTCTGGTCTCAGTCACTGGCTGCGGCAGGCAGCGCACTTCCAAATACTCGTCCACTTAGATATGGCCATAGCCAGCCTTCGAATGAGCATTGGAGAACAGAATCAGGCTCGCTCTTTCGCCGTCTGCTACAAAGCTGCAATCTTCGCTTTATATTCAGGCGCTTCTCCAGTAACGATACAGCCCTGCAATACTCATAAAGAGACCCTGAGAGTCCGCTATTTTCAGCTCCCCTGAGCTGCCTCCTCGGCCGCCATCTTGGCCTGCATCTTCCGCCGTGCTGCCAAGATCATCTCGTCCCGTCTCCGCTGCAGCGATGCCTGCCGTTCGTCTCGGTTTGAGCTCCAGCCCTTGGCCTTCTTGTCTTCCTCTTCCGCCGCCGACAACTTTCCTTTGAGGTTATACCGCGTGATGAGATCGGGCTGCCCCGGCTTCTCGGGATGTCGCGTCGCCGACGCCGAACTCGCGCTGTGCACCGCTTGACCGGGAGGAGGTGGCGGTTGAAACGTGATGGGAGGCTGTCTCCGTTAGCAATTGTGGTGGCAAATGGACTGGGCCAGCAGTGTAAGCTTACGGTTTCCAAGCGCCCGGCCAGGATCCGTTCGGTCGTGTTTTGTATATTGCCGCCGTTGCGCTGCAAGTCCCAGAGGATGCTCCTCCTGTCCGCTTGAGGGAACATTTGCTGTATCCGCTCCACGGCAACCTCTCTCGATCTCAGGGCTGCCTCTGACGGTCTCGTGGACCTCGGGACGGGAGGTCCGGAAAAGAAGAGGTAGCGCACTATCAGCCCAGACACGACCAAGATGGCCGCCAAGTACGGCAGCGAGATCTGCTCGTTGGCCATGTTGTGTCGTCGTCTCGTGCGAGGTCGCAGCAACGGGCACTGCCCGGACCGACGTATCGATGCGCGATAAGGTACAACTAGCAACGGCTCTAGGTAAGGGCGTGCAGCGGTACTTTGGCGTAATACGGACTCTGGTGCCGCGCAGCGGAGAGCCTTCGATGGCCGCAAGTCGGTCGTGAGGGTTCAGGCTCCGAGATGAGGTTGAATCAAGGTCGGGGATGCGTGGTGCTATTACACTGGAGCTGTAAATGCAGTGGTGGAACCTCGGCTAATCCTGCGCCACGTCGGACGGCGGGGCCGTACGACGACCGGCAACCATCCATCCCGAGGCCATGTACGGAGTAGGTTACGGGGTACAATTACGCTTAGAAGATGCCCCGTTTTGAAAGGATCGAGAAGCCATCTTCTTTCACTGCCTTGCGTCTGTGCCTGTGGGATGGCTCGCAGCCAACGCGCATCGCGCGGGGGCTCTGCACTACCGTCATGTGGTGAAAACACGGCTTCCTGGTCCACCGTATCGTCGATTGCAAAGCCAACTCGTCGGCTTCATGAGCCATACCATACACAGCGGCAGGTCTACCGTATATAACCCGAAAATGCATTCCAAGGCCCTCTGGCCGCCGAACCCATTCCCAATGCCGCATGTATGCTAGCCCCTGCCCCTGATGGCTGAACGCCGATAGTCCAGTAGACCGCTCTGAAACCACCCGTGCCTAGCTTTCATTTCGCGAGCGCACGTCCCACTAATAGGCCAAACCCAGACCTGTGTTCCTAAGACAATGCCGGCCCTTGGCTCAATGTCGTATCCAGGTCACCATAGTGTAGAGTGAATTCTCTCTGTGCGCAGGTCGTTAGCTGAAGTTTTGTCATTCAAGGGGTCCGGCAACCATACTCGATCTTTCCGCCAGTTGTTGGTGTCCCACACGATGTAGTACCCTCGCTCGTGGTTGGGACTCAGAATCTGGGGAGTCATGTGCTCGTCCTTGGTGAGCCAGACCTGCAACTTCTTGTGCCACCGCCAATTCCTAGAATGCCTTTTGCGCGTCAGAAATACCCTTGCCTTGAGTCAGGATACGGCTGCCACTCACAACTCCACAGCTGCCATTTGCTGCTTGACGTCGGCCGGGCAGCTGTAAAATATCCAGAAAAGCGTCTCTTCGTTGAAGCTCTGGATCTTGCTCTCGATGGGTTGGACGTTCGTCACACTATAGCAGTCGGGTAAACGGAATTTGCTGGAAGTAACCGTTGGCCTGGGCGGTTGTTCGTCGAAAAGGGAATATATTTGCGGGGAGATGAGCCTGAAACCGTCAACATCATGCACATCATCCATCCATCCAAGAAGAGACCTACTCTTGAGAGCCCATGTCAACCCCAAGCGTGGCCGGATCCATGCCAACAACCATGGCGTGAAAATCCGGATAGTTGTTCATCAGAGTCCGGAGTCCCTTGATTCCCCATTTGTCCACCGCCGGCATACCCGCAAGAGGGTCAATGACTTCAGGGGTCTGGATGTCCTTGTCGTCTTTCGACTTGCCGGTCGAGCCTTCCGTCCAAATGGCGCCTAGAGGATTCCGCATTTCGCCGGCTGGTGTTGTTCCGTCCGCTGCAGCAGAAGTCTTGCTGAATCCATCATCCAGGGATGTCGTTGACTTCTGCCTGGACTCCTTTGCTTCTTGTGGTCGTGAAGAATCTGACCAGTCAATGCACTGTCCCCCCATCGAATATAAAGGGCCGATTTACCTGAACCTCCTACACCTGGCGGCGATCGCGCTTCGTTGGCCCGGCTGTTGGCAGACAGGGCATTTAACAACCCATTGCCTCTGTGGGCTTGAACGTGCCCTGAGCTGGTGGACTGCGGAGCGAAACCTATAGAAGACGTCAGGTTGGCACCACGCTCTGATCCAGTGTCGCCGTTGGCAACTGTGTTCAACGGGTGGAAGTCATCGACATTGCTCAGCTGCCGCTGAGAGAACGCTGACATGCTCCCTTGGTTGCCGAGGGGGAACGAACCTTGGTTGGATGGCATACGGGATGATCCAGGGCTAAACATATCGTCCTGCCCCGCCTGCTGCGACGAAACGGGCGTGGCCTGGTTTCGCTGCATAGGGCCGCTGAGACTCCTCGTTCCAGTAGAAGACCACATCGAGGCTTGGTTCGCCGTGTTGAGTTGGGCATTGTTCGACAGGGACGGAAATTCTCTAGGGAAATATTTAGCAGGCTTCTTGGTCCAAATCACCGGCAGTGCGAATGCAGCAATGGGGAATGGGGGGCGTGTTCTGCAAGCAAGAAGAGGCCAAGAATTGCAAGATACCCCTTCACGACGGCAGAATAGGCCAGGCAACCCAACCGATCGGGAGAAGCGGTTCGGCTCGCCTTGTCGTTTGCCTTTCTGGCGACTTTGACCTTGTTTGGCATGGTCGGAAGGCCTCACGATGGCTGGTCTCGGGACTTGAGGGCGAATGAAGGAAAGCAAAGCAAGAACGCGGGAGGTACGTACGACAGGTCCAGGGGTGTGGCAGGTTGTGACCCGCTCAAGCTCTGCGCGAAGCTAACGTTGCTGCCCATCTGACGCGCCTGGTTTTGGAAGCCAGCACCACCCATGGGGACGCCTCCCCCAAAAGCCCAGCCGGAACTGTTGTTCGCTGTCCCCCAACACGCCCAGTCAGCCGCCATTCATCAACTGCCAACTCCGCAACTTGGGGTCCTGTTCACGCCATACCGATTTTTCCGTTTGGCAGCCGACTCGACACCGATCTGCCTGACTGCTGGGGCTGCTGCTGGCCGCCAAAGTTGCCAGGCATGCCCCGTATTGTTTGCGGTACCGCTCCTGTGGTTGGGCCGTCTTGTCAGCATCCAAGCTTCTCCCGATCAGCCGCTCAAAGCGCAAGGGCATATGCAGTAGAACCACGGCAGGCCCCCTTATTGCCATCGTTGTTGCGCCACATGCGATTCACCACATGAATCAATGCCTCGACGCCGTCGTAGTAGTGTCTCGCGTGGCACTTCGATGGTACTCGTCGCAGGTGCGCACCGATCGCGGTAGAGGCGCTCCGGAGTAAGAAGTGTAGTGTAGGCGACACTTTTAGACCGGCCATCACGCTCGCATGTGCCGTCGATTTGTGCGCATCGCTGTCGTCGGTCGAATTGGACGTCGTGATGGTGGGGAGCCTCGAGGCTGAAGCCAAGCAGGGAAATCTGGGTTGGTCCTACCTGGCCGATTCATGACTATTCTGCGTCGCGCCGACAACAAGCTTGATCCACTGCGTTGGTGGTCTCTAGTATTCGCAGGACTAGTCCTCCGTCGGTCGGTATTCGCGGATTGTGGTCCGTCTCGTGAGAAGATGCGATGCTGGGTGGATTGATGGTGTCGTCGAGGGAAGGCTAGCAAGGCTTAAACCCACCGCAACGCTGGCCGGAATCAAGTGGGTCCGTGCCGACGACAAGCGCTCCAGCCAATCAAGCGCACAATTTCGCTCTGGGGGAGGTCAAGGCTGCGCGCGTTATCTCCCAGCCCAAGGACGACGAGTCCATGTGACGATTCACGAGTCGGACGTCGCCCTCATCTCAGGCGCGGTTTCTGGTCGACGAATTCACGCAGACGGGGAATGCTTGTCTATTGGATTGCCTGCCTGAAGCTACCCTCAAAATCTATATCTGCTACTTGCCGCCCGATGAAGACAATCTTCCCCTCCACCGGATGTGTTTCTTGATCGCCCGGGGCATCGATGAGTTCAAAAACCTCCCTGACGCCCTGCAACATCTTGACATCCCCATTTTGGAAGGTGAGGCGCCCCTTGGAGCGGTGGATCTCGAAGTCGGTCTCGCCCTCGCCCTCTGCCCGCGGGAGCGTGTTGTCCCATAGCACCGACCGCAGCCACCGATCAACGTCGTCAAGCTGATCCGGCCGAAGGCGCGGCACTGGTATGGATATTGTCGATATCGTCTGCGGTGGTCAGTCAAAACAGAGGTACGCAATTCGTTGTGTTGTCAGCTGGGGCTCACCGGATCCAAGTGACTATGTCCCTTGACTTTGGCCTCGGATTCTTTGAACTGGTCGTATGCGTGCAGATCGAGCAGGAAACCCTCCAACTGCGGCACAACGCTCTTTTCTGTTACGTGCACTTTTGCGAGACCATTTATGGACTCGATCCTTTCTTTGACCCGGCGTAACTCGTCCTCACTTACCAGATCTGCCTTGTTTATGACAATGACGTCCGCATGGGATATTTGGACATGTGCCGTCGTCATCAGCGGGCCATGGTGATCGTGCTCCTCGTGACCGGCCACTTTGCCAGTCGGGTCGTCGAGGCTTCGAAGAATGTTCTTCGCATCAACCAAAGTCACAATTCCATCCAGGTATATCGTGCTTCCCAGGCCGTCGTCTACCCAAAATAGCGGCGCGAGGTTTCCAGGGTCGGCCAACCCGGTTGTCTCAAGCAAGATGTAGTCGAAGGCGCCCTTCTTCTCCATGAGAGACTCAATCGCATTCACGCCTGTATCCCTGCAATAGATGTTAGAAGCGATCTAGCCTTTTTGTTGGGCGGCGTACTTGACAGAGCAGCAGATGCAGCCGTTTCCGACCTCCAACCACTCCTCGACTTTCTCGTCCCCCTTGTTGACCGTCAAGGACTTTTCAATGTCCAATGCTATGCCAGTGTTAGGCCATATTCATCGTGCATTAGCCCCTACTCACAATCTCCAAATTCTAGCGTGACGTCAGCGCAATTTCTTTCTCCAATAGCTGGGGGTTCTCAGACCATTCATGATAACGGCGATCTTCTTGCCATGTTGAGCTGTGAGGATATAATTCAGCAGCGTAGTTTTGCCGGCTCCGAGGTATCCTAGTGGTCGTCGTAAATCACGCGTGTCCGTTAATGTACATGCCTCACTTTACCTGTCACTATGGTGATGGGAACCTTCACTGAGAGTTCCTCATCCTGCGTCGGCCCCGCAGTGACAACCAGCTCTGGAGGGGCATCATCGTCGAAATCCATGGTCCTGGCGTGGGCACAAGCTGCGCAAGGTGTGTTAAAGAAGGAAAAAGTCGGAGCTCTCTAGCCGTCCGCTCATCAAACCATTGCCTGGAATGTCGATAACGCACAGTAGACGTATGCAAGATTCGCCTCGACAGGTGGATCGTCAATCGTAGTTCAAGATGCTCGAGAAGCCGTTGTCGCGAGGCTGCCCCGCTAAGCCACTGCATGCACTTAGGCTGCGCTGCCACCCCCAGCCAAGCCACGGAAATGCACCTATCGGGCACGGACCCGTGCTGCTTCCCTGAGCTCCGCTTCTACGAAGCTGGCTTCACCTCGCAGTTCCCAACAGCTCTCTCGTCGCCAAGCAACACCCCCTTGCCAGCGACGGTCCAGCATCCCGACTGAATCGATCATGGCGCTGGCACCGAGCTCGCCTCGCTTGCCGAGTCCGCCGCCGCCTGCAGAGATCCAGATCACCCCCAACTCGCCGTCGGGCGGCGCGATCGTGAGTCCGCAGGCAGCGCAGATGGAGCAGACGGCTCTGGACGCGCATTCCCACAGACGCATACATCCGGGAACCAAGGCGGCCGACATGGCAGCTGGGCCGCCCCTGGTACCCTTACATGAGGCATGACGAGCCTGCCCCGGGCGTCCAACGGGCCGCAAAGCTAACTCTGCCGCAGTTGGATTCGGCCTTTCAGCTTCAAGAGCATCTCGCAGCGTTACACTACCACCATACGGCGTCTGGCACGCGTGCGCTCACGCGCGCAACTGCCCTCCAGCTGGCCCAACCGCCCCAGGGCATCGACCGCACGTTGTGGCTCTACGAACTGTGTCGCTTTCTCATATCGCAATGTAACTCCCTTATCGTGGGCTTCCTCTTCGATGCCCCGCCGTGCAGCGCCAGCACGTGTCCCGAGATGCGAGCGTCCGAATGGCAGTTCTTGTGTGCCGTCCACGAGCAGCCCAAGAGCTGTTGCGCCATCGACTACTGCTGCCACACGCTCGACTGGGCCGCAAATGTCGTTTCCGACCAGAAAATCTTCCCCAGCAGATTTGTTGTGCTGAACGACCCTCATAGCAAGAATGTTGGGGTCAAGAACCTGGTCAACGTCTTCCGGAGATTGCACCGCATATTCGCGCATGCTTGGTTCCAGCACCGCACCGTCTTCTGGACGATTGAGGGCCAGACAGGGCTATACGTCTTCTTCAAAACGGTGTGCGACCTTTACGACTTGTTGCCTGCGGAGAACTACAAGCTTCCGCCCGAGGCAGAGGGTCTGGAAGGGCCGCCCCCCGAACCAGAGTTGGAAAAGTCACCGTCGGCGATTTTAAAGCCGCCGCCGTCGCAGCAGCGTGAAGCAAATGTCGAGGACGACAACTTGCATCCGGCTCGCACGAATACTCGAAGGCATATCAGAAGCAGCCCTTCCACTGGAAGCGCGGTGACGACCGTGCTAGAGGCGGACGAGGAAGAAGGCGATGGTGTCTCGAAAAGGATGCGAAATTTGCACATCTCTAATGCCGATGAGGAGCCTGAAATGGGCGACGTGCCGGTCATCGTCGAGCAGTCTGTGATGGGGGCAGCCGCGCAACCAGCCGCGTCAATCCCGAGTGCTGAGTATGAGCCGGCCGCCACGGGAGATGCATCGGACGCTGATCAAACGGTCGTCGAGGCTGCGGAGCCAGAGGATGCGGGAGATGGCCCTGTTCAGAGCGGGGCGACAGTCGAGTCATCTGAAGAATCCGCACCTGCCGATGCCTCAGTGCTGCCTGAGAGTACTGAGGAGGAAGAGCTGCCGAAGTCTGCACCATCATCTGATGAGGCAACGGAACCTCCGAAACCGCAAGACGCCCCGGCGGAAAAGATCGCTTCTGACGAGAGTGGCTCTGGGCTAGGTGATGAGAAGGCAGAGTCGGAAGAAGCATCAGCATTGAAATCGACGCAAGAATCAGAGGAGACAAAGTAACGAAGACATGCATCATACCCCCTTTGGAGTCGGCGTCGGAGTCGGCGGCAGTGGTTGTTTGAGCACGTCGAATTCTCAGCCGACAAAGCGAATTTGTTTTTGTCAGCTTCTTGTCTCTCAAAGAGACCTTTGTATATTATAATTAATGAAATGGAAAGCGTCCGACTTCAGAAAGTGGAATACCAGCCTCGCGATGAATGCACTAATGGTGATGCTGCAATGGCGCAAGTGCTTGTACACAAACAACTTATTCTTGAATTCTTCTCCCTCTACACGTTTCGCTAATCTAACCGAGTGTGCTCCATGTCTTGTCTCCGATCAGTGTCGTTCCTTGTGCGTCTCAACATCTGGCGGTTAGCATCAAGAGCGAATGCAAGCGCAGCTCGGTATACGGCACGACGTTTCATGAGGAATTCGTCCCGCACTTGCCAAGGAGGATCGGCTCGGCAGAGCTGGGCCATTCTTCAATAAAGAGAGCTGAAATATTTGCCGCATCCCATGGGCCATCTGGTCTCGATAATTGCATCCTTCCGTGGTCGGGCGAAGGCAGACTACACATAGCTTATAGCAGCCCGGAGTCTCTTCTCTTGTCACTCGCATCGGTGCCTTGGCAATCAATCCCAAACTGGCAATCAATCCCAAATTTTGCGAACAAATGCCTTACGTCTCGAAGGTTCTCCTGCTGGGCATCGGCGGCGGCGGCGTTTCGCTCGTCCGCAAAGGTCCGGATGCTCTGCAGGATGGGCGACAAGCCCTCCTCGTTCGGAAGCCACCAGGTTGCGCACGAAGGATCGCACAGGACTTGGGCCATCCTCTCTCTACGAGCCTTGGGATGTATGCACCTAGCGATCACATTAGAATTACAATCAACAATGCGGAACGAAACGTCCTCTGGGGTATCCTTACCCAAGGATGTCGAGGAGGGCAAATTTGCGGCGGATCCACGTCTCATGTCGTAAATCTTGCGGGAGAAATAGCACCGAGATCGAAATGCACGGCTGCAGCGGGACCAGAGAGCCCTTCGGTTTCAGAGGCCAAAGCTCGACGGACTCAAAGTACTGACAAGCTGCATAAGCGTGCTTGCCCAATTCCATGGCCAGCTGTGTCCGTGGCATGTTTGCCGACTGGGTCAGGTGCATAATTTGGATCAAGTGCCACTCGGCGGATATGAGCGTCGTCGAGAACAGTGGCGGTTTGAAAAGAAGCCCAGGCTTGTACGGATCAACAATGTCCTGCATGTCGGCTGGTTTCCTGTACGAGAAGTCTGTAACCGCGTATCTCGGATCCATCAAGGCCGGGTCCCATGAAGATTTCCATTCCATCAGCCTCTGGGTGATTCTGCTATGCTCATGGCTGAAATCTTCGGGCTCAATCTGCTCTCGTTTTCCGCGAGCGTACAGCATGGACATGTCGTATGTAATCAAACGCAGGCGTGAAGCTCGATCCTCAATTTTCCAGCGCAGATCTCCCGGATAAGCTTCCACTTGGGATTGGTTGAACCTGGCCATTGCGATGAACCACTCGTGGTGAAGTTCGGTTGGGAAGCCTCCCATGATAGCCACGTAGTTGTCATATCGGCTATACCAGTTGAGGCATACGCGCCCGACCGCCGTGTTCATGACATTTTCTGGCGTAAAAACCTGAGTGATGATTCTCAGCGCAGCCTTTTGGTGTCCCATCAGATTGACCCAATCGCCAAGGTACTCCTAATGTACGGTTACTAATTGCGATGAGACCAGTCAGGTTCCAGAGCACTCACCTCTATTGCTGCAAGTTGCAGTATGGTTACCAGCGTGGGTACGTTGTCTGTTTCCTTCCGTTGAAGACAGCCAAGAAGTAGCGTAACACTCTTGTTGTAGTAGTATAAAAAATCATGAAGCTCTCCATGGGGGTTCTGCAGCGCCGCGTGGTATGCCGAGAAGCTAACCAGGGCATTCAGCAGAGGCTCGTGTCTGGCAGCCATGCTCGGCAGAATTTTGACGAAGAAGTCATCTGCATCGTTGGCCTGGTTATAGTGGTAGTGCGTAATGTTTTCGAGAAAGTAATCGAGATAGGGCTGAAGTGTTGGGCTGACGGAAGTCATTTCTGAGATTTCCTCCCATTCGTAGGCCATTTCAGTTGAAGTCAAGGGAGGCGACAATCCTTTCATGTCTTCTTGTGACAACGTCTTTGAGCTGCGTCGGCCGTCGTGCCTTGTCGCGCCGGAGTTCGCCAGACTCCTGGCTCCGTATGGCTCTCCCGTGAGCCATTCCGAAGGCGAAGATGATTCCGTTTCCTCTTCGTCAAGAATGGTTTCGAGCGATTCTTCACATTCGGGGGCGTCCTCATCGTTCCCTTCAGCCGGTCTTGGGCTATGTTTTCGGGAAGATGAAGTGGCTTGGTTTAATTCACGTTGTCCCGGAGCCCCTTTCGGAGCAGCCGCATCTGGATAGATACAATCACGGCTTCCTTTCCTGCAACCTTTTTTGAGTCAGCAACGTCACATGCGTAGGAACAACCAGCTTTACGATCCAAGCTTACGTTCGCATGTTGGTCGCGTTTCGTCGCACTAAATTGCAGATTGTTAGCCATGTGGAATGCGGTAAGTCTGCCAATGTCCAAGTAATGACTTACTTTGACTCGTCTGCTCCTGCACATGAAGCATCCAGATCTAGTTCTACGGTGCTTCACGACGTCTGCGCCCGCTCCCGTTCCAGCGCCAGATTTTCTGCGGCCTTTAGACGGCTTGAACGCGTTAAGCAGAACAGGCTCAGGTAAGTTCCCAAGGTAGCCAATATTTTGATACGCCCCTGAAATGGATGAACAGTGCGAGGGCGTAGATGTTTGAGATCCGACAGTAGACGGATTCAACATAATGGGTTTCGCCGTGGGAAAGCCCTCCGCGCCAGAAGTTGAGGTCAGAAAACGGTGATAGTAGTCGCCCATGACGAACGTTTTCTCTACGGCTAGAGAATTTGTCGTGTCGATGAATTGACGATTGCCTAAAGACGTTCTGAATAAAACTCCAAGACTCTTTGCATACTCATGTCGGCATAACAGCAAATGACTGTAGGATTTTCAGCATCGGAAGCTAGCGAGTGAATTCAAGCTAAACACCGGTGGGATTCAAGCATCGAGGCTGTTATGAGAGAAATTTGACCAAATTCACTTGCCGCAATGTTCAGGAGGGCCAAGCGCAACCAGTTTGCTCTTCCCTGTTTGAGAAGGATCAAATCGCCCACGAAGGACTGCTTGGGATTAGTAGTTGGCCGGTTTCGGTTGTACAAGTAGTTTCGGATCAAGAAACGATATAAAGCGTGCGGCTTGTTCAAAGCTTTTCGAGCGTTTGGCGATGATTCAACGCGAGTAACGCGTCCGCGCACAACTTGCTTATATCCCGCCCGGAATCAAATCCGCACAGTGGGAACCAAGAGGATAATGGATGCCAACCCAAAGAAGTTTCTTGAAAGAACGTGGCAGGACGCCCGAAGCAAAGGCAAGTTTCTGTCACCCCAGCCCCGATGAAGACGTCTATCAACGGCGCTCTTGGCCCTCGTCCGCACGTGCAATTAAGGGCGGAAGTATTTCAGTGTAGATGCGGAAGACGATTGACTCGAGCATGCAGATTGCTGGGAAAATGTTTCGCCGTCAGATAAGCAACAGCTGGACCGGTTGATGAACAAGAGACCAGACGTGATGGTTGAGTAACAGGCTTTCAAGAGGACACGGTGTGATTGGATGGCCAAGAATATACGATCAAACGTATAATGGCTTGCTCAGAAATCGATAGTCTCCAATATGTGCAGTGGTCAAGAGAGAGCAGCGGACGGCGTGGTGTTGATCAAGGGTGCACAGCGGCGCGGAAGTATTTCTGGTAATTATGGATGCCGTTGTCCTCATCAGGCCTGGCCCGTCGTCGATCAAGCGAAGGAGCTCACAGGCACCAGCCGTTGGGCGGAGATTTGACGGGGGATCCTATTGATAGAGCTACCTCGAAGGATTTCTGGAGTGGCTCTTCGTCGGTGCCTGAGACAAAGAGCTCCCACGGAGCCCTGTCAATCGACGTGAGAAGCAGAAAGGCGAGGCAGAATATGATTACGCTGCAGCAATACCAGCGGTGGCGGCAATTTCTCCGAGACGTTTGGATGCTGAACAAACAAGACAAGAACTGGTATCCAACGCACATACGAGTAAGCTCGATAATAGCTCACGGCCCGACCGAAGGGGCTAAATAAAGCCCGTGGCCGATCCAGACGATCAGAGACCAGGGTGAATGTGAAATGAGGACCGGCAATAAGAAGTTAATGGTGCCATGGGCTTCCACGTCTGGCAGGGCGCGGGGCAAGGAGATCATTAGAGGCTTGTGATGACAGCCATGAGGAGAGAGGCACTTGCCGGGGGGGGGCTTGTCGTTCCCTCTAGCCTATCCGGTCCGGATGGGGAACTGACGGTGTCGAAGCGGGATCTAGGAGAGTGTGTACTAGCACTTGTGGACTTCGGGGTCCTATAATGGCGAGCTGAATTGCTATGAACTGCACCGAACGCGGAGGTTAGGACGCAGAGCCACACCTTAAGCAGGCTGAGCCTACAGGTGGATAATGTCGTCTCAAAGGTGGACGCGATTGCGTTGCGTGACGCGGATCTGGTACCAGTGCGTTTACATACGTCGTATCCCTATTGTCCCTCTGAGCCCAGGAGTCATGGGCTCTCGGCCATGTAGGTAAGTTGGTACGTGAATATGACCACGAGATGGTGGGAGTACTCACACATTCTTTATTCCAAGAAGCCATGCTCGTACTCGTACTTGTACATACCCCTAGTAGATTTAGTAAACCCGCCGAAGTCGAAGAGTGGCTCCAGCAAGATCCCAACATGAGCAATTGGTCTCTGCCGGCAGCGGGCTCGAGAAGATGGCCTGCCTGTCGGTGGGCCTCGGGGGACACGGGGCACGGCCAGGTAATTGCTGGGAGCAGGGATCTCCAGTCGAGCGTGGAGTTGCGGATAGTGATGCAACGCTGGGGCGCCTAGCCGCTCCACAGAGCTCGGCGAGAGCAGGTGGAGAGAGCCAGACTGAGGGCATACGCCGCTCCTGGCTGATACCTGTCGGCGATGCGATCGTCAGACAGCTTCTCGGACCAGCCATACCAGGGCAGCTGGGCCGCTTGTGCAGATACTGTGCATGTGACGGGCATACCCAGCGTCACATACACGTCGCAAAGGATGGAATCGATTCTGAGACGTGACTTTGAAGTAAACACCCTTCCCACCCGTGCTCCATAAAAAAGGTCAACCACGAGGCTGCCTAACACGGAAGCACATGCCGGCCTTGGCCTCGACAAAGATTGGGTGTGGCGGCTGGCGCCTGCACGGTATCCGAAACGGGTTGGTCGAGTGTTCGTTGACCCGTTGCTGCACTCGTACGGGCCGCGAGCCGGCGACCCGTCATATTCATGCCTCGTGAGAATCGTGCCAGCAACTTTGACAGCACTGGGATGGCGCGCTTGCGCGAACGGATTTCCCGCCGCTGAGGGCCTCCACTGGTTCGCTGTGCACTGCATTACGCGGGCTTCCCAACTCCCCTTCGGATCACGTAGGAAGACTGAAAGGGCGACTGGGCGGCTCGTTATATATATCCCTACCCTGGGCTTTGGACGACGTCGACAGACTTCACAGGTTAGCAATATTCCATCTGGGCCACGCACGTACTCGTAGTCAGTACCTATTCGTAAGGAGTGCAGTACGAGGACATGGAGTTGGTGCATTGGAGATCCTCGTCCATAGCCCGGCCCAAAACCCTGCTCGCCGCTGGAGGTCCACGCGAAACTCTTCTCATGTCAATGCCGAGTCTGGCTGTGCACAGGCGTGGATCTATCCGCGGCGTGGCAGCGTGGCAGCGATGCCACCGACCCCCTGCAACAAGAGCTAGAGATGCACCCCACCCAAGGCTAAGCAGAGTCTTGAGCAATTGTACTCGTACTCTCAGGAGGACGGCATGGCGGGTACGGGTAGGTAGAAGAGGCAAATGGCGTGCGTACGGCAAGAGCCAAGCGTACTCGGCGACACTCGAGGCTTGCTCGTGCCGCCCGCGGGCGTCGTGGGCTGTGTTCGTGAAGCAGCGGTGGGCTCGGGGCCAATATCGCCGAGGGATGGCTGACGAGGGCATCGGGGAGCGACACCGTCGGATGCCGCCCAGGAACGGCACCCACCACTAATAAGCTGATTGCTGTCGTTTGGCTAGCGGCGTTCCAAAGATTGCGCCGGCAGGCGCCGAGCCTTGTCAATTACTCGTACCAGCTGTGATTCTGGCATGTGCGTAGCCGGCTGCATTGCAGGGAGGTTGGGGGCGGGTGGAAGAAACGGCACGCATTAGGCCAGATCTGCCCGTACCCGTCCTTTGCCCTGAAGACGCTCGATACCACTGTACCAGTACGACTGATGGTGATAATGTGCCATGTGGGAGTTTGCGGGACCTGGAGCCAAGGATGCGACTGTGGACATCGGGTGCAGGGGCTGCATCGGGGTGTTGTCCGCGGCACGATGTCAGGCTCACGGCAAAGTACGAATGCCCAACAGAATACGTCGACGGAGCACGGAGCACGGAGCACGGAGTACGGAACACCGACCGCGCATGCGCTCCTTCCTTGCCGTTGAGCCGTCCCACCGCCTTCATACCTGCCTGCCTTAGCAAGCTTAGATAGCTAACATGCGGCGATGAAGGCAGGAGTCAGCCGCACGCGCGCCTACCTGTGCGAGTGCGGGTAGACTGCTGCCTCAGGAACCACAAACCAAGGCCTGGTCAGCAAACAAACCACCCGGGCAGTTCGTGTCGTGACGATACTCGTACTCGTACGTGTCGACTGCTGACATCGATGTCTTCGCGGAGCCCGACTGTCGAGCCAAGATGCGAGGGTCCGATCGCCGCCGAGCGCATGAGCAAGCCCAGTCGCCGAGCGCAATCCATCGCCTTCTGCTTCCCCGCCGCCAGAGGGCCCAGGTCCCATTCTGGCTGACGTCCGCGCGGACACCAGAGACGCTGACGGCCAATGCTCCAAACAAGATGCCCGTCCATCGACAACGGGAGCCCACGCAGGCTTGGCAGGCTAACGGAGACTGCAACACACCGAGCCACGTCTGAGGCCCCGGGAGTTCAACTCGTGAAGCCGCTGACGACTAGGACCATGTCCATCTTCTAGAATGCAGGTTGTATCCAAGCACCTGTTGCGATCTGCATCGCTGCCGCTTCCGTGTGATATACAAGCACACCGCGCATTCGTATCGTGCGTCACACCCGCCACATGTACTTGTACCATGCGGGAGAGACGATACTAAGAATCATCTGATTTTTTTATTAGCCCATATGCGCCTGTCGCTCAGCTGCGGTAACTGCCTGCTCCAGTTGCCGCTGCGGCGCATTCAGCAGCGGCGCGATTCCAGCCACCCAGGCCTGCTAGTCCTGCAGCTTGACCCAAACAGCCAGGACCACGAGCTAGATCGGGGCCTGGCGGTGTCTACTCTTGTAGCACGGAGGAGCGTTACGAGGAATGCATTCGGCGGATGGCCGACTTGCATGATCTCCGGTTCCAAAATTTCGAGCCCGTAGGGGCGCGATCTACAGAGTACAAGTACGCACCAGACGATGCATTCAACCTGACTACACGTACTCGTATAGCTTCGAACTTCCAAGTTGGCAGGGTTCAGTCAGCAGCTCATGGCTTCGCACGGAGAAGAAATGACACCTGGACATCTGGTCGGTACGAAACGGCCTGGAGCTCAGCTCATGGCGACAAAGGCAAGCTGTGGTGGGACTTTGGCGGGTCAGGAGCTCCGCAGTCCACCACCCAGGAATGGCTGCTGCACTGTTTGCAGGGGCGCGACGACAGGCTCCCCGCGTGTTCTCGACCCGAGCTACGAGTACGGAGTACTCGTACTCATAGTCTGCGTGGACGCGCTCCAGGCCGCTGGGCTCCTCCCGTCGCCTCAATGGCCATTTCTCAGGGGCGGGGCTCTCCATCAGCGGCTTCACAGATGGTATTACACGCAGGCCACCACGCCGCAGAAAGCAATCTGCCATATTGCCTGCCGGTACGGAGTAGCTTGGAATACATCCGACGGGGGATCCAGCCGTCCTCCGATGAGTGGACGGTAGGTATTTGACTGGCTGTGCCACTCATATGAATTGGAGGGTCATTTCCATCGCCTCCGCATTTGGCACGGCCAACTCTCGCAGTGACGTGCCTGGACGTCCGAGCCCATACCGAAGCCAAAGACGCCGACGTATCCAAACAACCCCGGGCCGGGGTGCATCCAACTATTTGCTGCAGGGCTAGCATTCTCCACCACTCAAGTTTGGTGAGCACGCATAGGCGGGCTCGACTTGCCAGGGGGGCCTGATGATAATGGAAGCTGTGTTAACACCCTCTGTTCATCACTGGATGCCTCCGTCGGGCATTCATCAGACGGACAAAGCGTACTGGTACGTATGCCGTACGTGCGGGTTTCTTGGAAGGCGTACGGTGACAAAGTGGTCTTTCTGTCTCAAGGAGCTCTGCAGCAGTTGCTTCTGGCTTCGCCAAAATGCAACTCACTCCCTCTCCTAGCTAAGGGAGTGCATCCCACATGGCCCTAGCGGGTCCCTTTGATTCTTTTATCCGTCGGCTCTCAGGACATGCGAGGAATCATAACAGCTCAGTAATGCACACTGGAGGAGCGCGTTTAACCTAACATCCGGACCTCGCAGCAGCTCTCCGCGATGCACCACTTCCGTTCTCGTCGACCTTGCCGGAATTGCATCCTGAACAAGCCAGCAGATTCCGCGTGGCGTCCCCCAAAATGGAAGCCCAGCAGCCAGCAAGGAGATAATATGGGCTAGCATATTGGAGCTATCAGATGGACCGAGTGCCGAGGACTTTGCTTCCAAATTACGAGCAGTCACCCTTCCGGGGACAGGGACAGGGCCTCGAGCAAGTCTGCATTTGCTAATAAATTGTTATTTCCGGAACCAACAGGTAGGTAATTAGGCGCGGTGCCGGTTACTGAAGCGTACCAGTAAGCGTCAGAACTGAGTATATCCCACAAGGCTTGTAGCACACGGTAGCTCATGGCGCCCAGCCAGCTGCCGCTTTTTCATCTGTTGTCAAGTCGCTTGTGTGTTTTACCATGCCATGAATGGATCAGCCACGTGAGGTGAAGCCTGAGACAGCAGACAGGATTTCCCGTTCAGGAAACTTTGTTTCCTAAACGTGCAGTTTCTTATCGGGCCTGCCAGCTCGTAAAATGGCCCAGCTCTCTCGTGCGAAGTCAACATGAGTTTTAGCCACGCTCTCCTCCGAGTAGAATGCTCGACGAGAGCACCGACTGACTTCGTGATGCTGTTGTCCTCGCGCGATTCATCCGGCCGCGGTTCGCTAGACATGGCGACCTACCCTGTACTCCATCGTTTCCGGAATGCCTTGCGAGGCTTCCTCTTCAGGTATCTACCCTCACCAGTTTCAAAGCAGCACTCCCAAGGCCAGCTACGTCTAAGTACCTAGAATCGTATTATTGAGAAATTTTCATCGATGGCCTTCTTCTCTACGGCGAGGTGGTGGGCATGGCCATACTGTTGTGCAAGTCTCGAGCTGAGACGATTCAGGGGACGCACTGACGCAGTCCCTGTGGGACCCTGCATCGTTCGATGCGGTTTCAACTCCATCGTCCAGTTGCCACGGGGTTTCGAGAAGTGACGGCAGAAAAGGCGCCCTCGCGTCATTCATATACTCGTGGACCAATGCAAATTGCTCACCAGACACGGTTTTGCCCTCGCAGTTGTCTGTCGAAGAACGACGGCGTCCTTGACGCTTGACGCAGTGATGGAAGGGCCATCAAGCCTCGCCACAAGCGCGATGGCATTCCTTGGCAGAGCCCTCGCTCAGTTCGACTATAGTTCTGTCCTGCTGATGGTGGTCACGATATTCGTCTTTGTCTTCCCTATATTCATCCTCTTCCCCCCCATCCCGGTTGAGCGAAGCGATGCGCTGCGGCAGACTCACAGCAAGCTCGGCGTGCGCTCGACGAACCGCAACCTGCGGACGCAACATTCGCCGACCCAGCAGCCGGCCAAGATACAAAGCCTGCGCATCCATCCAATCCAGTCGTGCCGCGGCATCGAGCTCTCGCGTGCCGTCGTGCTGCCTCACGGCTTGGAGCATGACCACCTCTTCACCTTTGCCCAGCTCAAGCCAGCACCCGTGGAAGAAACGGCAGAAGAACCAGCAGAGGCGCCGACGGGCGGCAACGGCAAGCAGGAGGGCACATGGGAGATGCTTACCCCGAAGCTGGCGCCCCTCCTGGCCAACGTGAAGGTCGACATCTGGCTGCCGGACGTGGGCAAGACGAGCCGACAGCTGGGGAAGCTGGGGGGCGGCTTCGTCGTCGGGAGATTCCCCTGGAAGGACAAAGGATCACGAGGCCTGCTACAGCTCGTGGCGGCCAAGCTGAGCCGCGGTTTGGGCGCGGTGCCCGAGCGGGAGTTCATGCTGCCCCTCGAGTTCCCGTCCGAGGCGGAAGTGGCCGCACGGGGATATGACTTCGCCAACGTCACGTTCGGGAAGAACGCGACGCGCGCGCTGAACATGCAGAGCGAACTGCCTCCAGAGCTCGCCCAATATCTCGGTGTGAAACATCCGCTGGGCCTTTTCCTTATGGATTCCCGGAATCAGCCACGAGCCCTCCGCCGCAAGCCGCAAACGAAGACTTCGCGCGACCAGCCAGTCGTCGAATTCCAGGATAAGGTATGTAAGCAGCAGCCAAGCCGCAGCTTAATACGATGCGTTGTGCCCACCATGCAGTGGCATCTCTAACCCATATATAAGTATCCCTTGCGAATGGTCAATCTCACAAGCCTACACGGGCTTCAGGCCGTGGCTGAGAGTAGCCAATCTATAGAGCACCTCGACGCGCGGATCTTGCGGGCAAATATCACCAGTAAGTCCCACCGCAGAGCAGGCCTTGCACTTCTGCCTCGCTGCCCCGGTTCTATGCCGTTCCGATCAAGACCGGTCGGACGACTGACTTGTTTCTGCCTACCCAACAACAGTCTCCGGCGCGGAACCGAATGACGAGAAGCATTGGCGGTCCGTCCAATTCAAGCGCATGAGCGGCCAGGATGCTACCAACATGGTGCTAGGCACCCCTGACTCGCCGTGCCTTACTATGCGGTGAGTGAAGCGGCTGGCTTCGTCCTGAGCCCCCCGACATGATGGTTGCGCAGCATAGGCTGACTGAAGCACCAAGATGCAAATTGCCCGATATAGACCCCAACGACGGTCTCCAGCACGAGCTGGAATCAGACCAGGCTTTATGGAAGTCCCGCGAAAGCGGTGACGGGGCGCCCCAGATGGCCTGTCTCGGCATGCAGCTTTGCCCAGTCTTTGAAGAAGCTGACCAACCCGAGCAGCTCCAGTCGTTCCTGGAAGTGGGCATGGAGATGGACGTCCTCCAACGGGGCTAGCACCTGTACTCAGACTTAACGTAGGACAATCGTTATGTTGGACAGGCAGGCCAAAAGGTAGCCGGTGCTACATGATATCAACAATCGAAAATGTACACATAGATCATCATCCCCGTCGATAACTCTGTATTGGAATGATCAACGCGCGCTCCCTCCCATGCCCGGACCGAAAACCCAACCCGTATTTAACATCAACCCATTCCACTCTTCATGCATGTCTCATACAGTGGTGTCGTGAAGCAGCAAACTCATCTCATGTCCGCTGGCGTCAAGGCTTGGACCATGCTGGTGCCTTCGCTAAAGCGCGTGCGGAAGATGCGGTTGGCGTTCTGGAACATGCCGTCCTTCAGACTGACGACGATGAACTGAGAGCCCTTGAAACGCGTCTTGATAAGACGACCGATGTTTTGGGTGTGAGAAGGATCAAGGGCGGCGTCCACTTCATCCAGGATGTACATCGGTGCAGGCTTGAACTGCAAGAGTGCCATAATGAGGGACAACGCGGCTAGTGATCTGTAGAACATTAGTTTCTCGCAATGCAGCCATCTTCTCCTTCGCAGAGAACCCATACCTTTGACCACCGCTCAGCTCAGTCAAGCTCTGCTTCCACACCTTGCCCAGGCAGACCTTGACCTCCAGACCGTCGCTAATCGTCTTCCCTTCGGGCGGGTCCAGCTTTGCAAAGCTGCCTCCTGGGAGAAGTTCTGAGAAGATTTGGCCAAAGTCGCCATTGACCTTTTCCCATGTCTCTTGAAGAGCCTTCTTCTTGTAGTCGTCCAAGCTGACAATGGTCTCTTCAATCTTCCGCTTGTCTCGGATGACCGTCTTGATCATGTGCTTCAGCGACAATTCTTTCTTCTCAACGTTATCGATCATGTTCATGACCTTGGGGTTGATCTTCTTCTTCATCCCTTGGAATCTCTCCGTCAAGTTACGCAGCGTCGACTTGCACTCGCCGATGTTTTGACCCTGGAAATCGTAAGGCGTACCGCTGCGGCCAAACTTGTCCTTCTCGTCTGCGATCCACTCGTGTTCAGCCTCCAGGTGAGAGACATTCTCAGCAGCAGCTTGCTGCTCCTTGTGAAACCGCTCGATCTGGTGACCTAGCTTTTGCTTCTCCAAGCCGTCTTCGGCTATGCGAGCATTCTTGGAGCGTGTGGCTTCCTCAAGAGCTCGAAGCTCGTCATCAAACAGGTGCAGCTTGGCTCGCTCGTCGTCAAGCTGAGCTTGAACGGCATCGTGAGTCTCGGTCAGCTCCGCCTGCTGCCTGACGATGTTCTCAACATCCTGCTGCTGCGCCTTGATCCCGACCTCTACTTCCTGCAGCTGATCTCGGGCGGCAGACAAGTCACCGCCCACCTGCTCCAGATCCAACTGTGCGCCCTGAAGCTCCTTCTGCAGAGCCTTGACGGTTGCCGAGTTCTTGTTCAAACCAGCACGAAGCTTGTCGAGCGACTTCTGCAACTCCACCAGCTTGGCGTCCTTGTTCGTATCAAAGTCCTTCATATCCTTCTCGATCTGCTTCACATCTGCGCTGGCTTCCGCTTGACGAGTCTTTGCCTGAGCGATGCTTTCCTGGAGCTCAGCAATGCTAGTTTTCATGTTGGCGACCTCTTGAATGATTGACGACGACGAGTTGCCTCCGATTTGCTCTTCGGCCAGCTTGACCTCGTGATTCTTCAAGTCAAGATCCTGCTTGATACGACGACCCTGGTCGAGCTTGGACTTCTCGCTGGCAATCTTCAACTGGATGTCTTTCAGCGACTGCTCAGCCTCGTTAAGCTGCCTCGTGATGTCGTTGAGCTTCTGTAGGGTTACTAGGACACCACTCGAGTTCGGTGCACTGCCACCGGACAGGGTCCCAGAAGGGTCGTATGCGTCTCCATCCAGCGTGATGCTTCTCATCCTCACATTAGGATCGAAAGTCACTCGCTTTGCCGTTTCCGCGTCCGCGCAAACCAAAGTGTTGCCAAAGACATACTCCATGGCGGCCGAGACCTCATCGTCATAGCCGACCAGGGACAATGCCAGGTCGACCTTCCCAGGCGCGATGCTTTGGGCAGTTGCAATAGTCTGGACAGAGGCCTTGAACGCCGCGATCTTGTTCAATGGAATAATTGTCACGCGCTTTCTGAGCTTGCCTTTTTGGAGCAGCTGTGTGCCAGTAACCTCTGAATCAACCACGACATTGTACAGACGCCCTCCGGCGCATATTTCCAGCGCTGTGCCCGCTTTGGTATGCTGCTTGTCGAGAGTGAATAGCTGTGCAACCAGCCCCTTCACCTTGGATCGGTCAAAGCCAGGGACTGGATCTGCGTAGTTGAAGTCAATGTTGGCAACCTGGCGCTTGAGCTTGTCGGAATCTTGGCGAAAGTTCCGCACGGTTTGTTGCAAGAGCGATTCTTGTTTGTACATCTCTTCCTCCTGGCCAGGTTCGAAACCGAGCTTGCCCAGCTCCTTTTCCAACCGTTGTGCTTCCGACTTGAGGCCGTCCAAGTCTCGCAACAAGTCTGCGTTTTGCTCCTTGGCTTTCTTCGCTCGAGGTTCCTCCTCCTTTAGGCGGCTTTGCAGATGGGAGATTTTGAGTTTAGCCTGCTCCTGTTCGGTGGCAGCACTCGTGACGCGGTTTCGCGCATCTTGTAACTGGCCTTGATAGCCACTCTCTTGACCAGCCTTGGACGCGACGCCGGTTTGGAGAGTCTGCAAAAGTTCTTCCTTTGATTCGGCATCCTTGGTCTGCTTCGCCAGGTCATCCTTTGCCGCGTCGTAGGCTGCCTTTGCATTTTCGAAGGCAGCAGTCTTGTCCTTGAGCGTTGCTTCTAGTTCCGATACAGCCTTCTCCACTGACGCCTTCTTCTCTCTCTCCTCTGCCAGGCTTGTGTTCTTCAGATCCATAACAGTGGCCAGACGCACGAGCTCATTGGCGTGCTTCTTGACGGCATCCTCGAGGGCCTGGGCCTTGCCACCTTTCTTGAGTTCCTTATCCCGCTGGGACCTGACTTTCTTCACGTCATCTTCTAGATGGGATATCTCGTCCTTGAGTCGTGTTGCGGAGTCTTCAAGTTCTTTGTGTCGCTGCTTCTTTCCCTGAAGATCAGCTGCTGATTGCTTCAGCTTCTCCTGGCACTTGATGTAGTCGTACGCAACCACAAGCCTGGTAAGACGCTCAAGATCGTTCTGCGTTTGTTGGAAGTCCAAGAAAGCCCGCTTTTCAGTGCGAAGCTTCTCGAGCTTGGGCTCGATTTCGTCTTTCAAAAGCTCGCTCAACTCCTGCAGCTTCAACTCCTTTTTTGCCATCGTCTTCAAGGCTTTGTCTCTTCGGTCCTCGAACATCCTCGTTCCTGCCGCCTCCTCAATCATGGCTAAGATCTCCACTGCCTTCATGTTGAGAACCTTGGTGATTCGTCCTTGCATGATAAGGAAGTTGGGGTTATTGATGTTGAGCTGCACGGATTGAAAGAGGTTCTGGACCGTCTGTTGCTGTGCTCGGTGGCCATTGATAAGGTATTTGGATGTGCCGCCAAGCACAATTTGGCGAGTGACGCTGATCGTGGCATACTCCTCAAACCCAATCGGCGACTTCTTCGTATCTCTGTTGTCGAAAACGATCGTCACGCTGGCTTTGGTGACACCGGCTTGGCCGCGTTTGTAGATGAGGTCCTGCACTTGCCGTTACTAGTGCACTCAGAAGAGTATGTTCGGGCAGCCATACCTGCAGATTTTGCGCTCGAACCGTGGACATGTTTGTGATGCCGAGAACGAAGCATATTGAATCCAGAATGTTGGACTTACCACTGCCGTTAAGGCCAGTGATAGAGTTGAAGCTCTCGTCCCTGGGCTCTGTCAGCGTTGTCGCACGCCAGACGACGATCGGGCGGGCTGGGTCCTCACCATCCTGATATCACCGTTCGCACGGCGTAGGACTTGAAGCCCTGTCCAACGGGTCAGCGAACTCCACAGTACCTGACATCGGGGGCGCATACGTCGATAATGACTTCAATCACCCTCATGATGCCCGCCTTCGTCGTGCTGGAGGTGCAAGTGCGGGAAAATTGCCTTCGCTTGAACCATCAACTGTCGTCAATTGCCCACCTGGAGACGCGCCCCGCGAAGTAAACAATGCCGTGTTTGGTATCTGATAAGCGTCTTATCGGCACGTGGCTGGCTTACATCATCAGTGAAGCTTTCAGCTCTTGAACGCGACTGAAAGGAGCGGCCCTGACCCTCGCGCGTGCTAACCTGATTTGGAATCAATCAAAACAATGCGACTTGGAATGCGTAGCGCCAACGTTGAAGCTCTCCACCATCAACAACGTCTGTCCTTTCGCTCGCGCACAGTATCCCTTCCTCGAGCTGGACCATATTCGCTCGACCGATTCTCCGATGCCTTCGATGCCTTCATGACCTGCTGAAGTACACGAACACCGTCCCTGAACCCTCCGTGAGGTCACGGTCCGCCCACCGAGCACCATGGCAGCCATGCGAGGACCGCGCCTGCAGGTCGGTTCCGCATCATGGATCGCCGAAGAGCGGGCTTCTGCCCTCCAGATCACTCAGTCTGAGGTGGAAGAGTTCTCCTTCTCGGCACGGAACGAAATGGACTGGCTCAACGAGCACATGGCCGGCATCTTCAACGAGAACGAAACGTAACGCGTTCCCTGCCCATGCTCTGGTGGTTCAGTTGCTGATTTTTTCCCGCAGAAACATAGCCGAGACGTTCAAAACTCCCGGCAGACTACGAGGAAAAACCCCGCGAGCGGCGCATAAGGCAAATCCTTCAGAAACTCGAGTTGTAAGTCTAAATGCACATCTGGCAGTGATGTTGGGATGGAAGCTGACAGACGACATAGCCACTTTCTGATGTTTTCGCACCGACTTCAAACCTTCCTCCAAGCGCTTCCAAGCAGCTCAACCGCGTCCAATCTCCTCAGACTAACAACGTGGCCGGCAAAAGCTCGCCCAGACTCGTAAAGCATGCTTCCCCTCGGAAACCCCCGTGCTCGTCGCCAAGGCAAACGGCTCCCGTGTCGATGCAGGATTCTGGATACTTTGGCAGTCAAGATGTTGGTTCTGTCGACATCCATCTGGACTCAGATCCTGCGGACACGCAGCCTACGCAGCGCCTAGTTCCCTGGCACAAAGGAACGACTGTTCCCGTGAAGGACTGTCTGCCCCGCGCCGCATACGCCGAGTCTCCAGAAAAGACTTTTCAAACAGCCAGAGAGGAGCAAACCACCCGTGTGCTAGCCGATGTCTCAGTAAAGCCCACTTCATCATTCGCGGAAATGCCGGACGAGCAACCTGAAGAGGATGAGCACATGGATATCGTGCCGGCATCAACACCTGCTGCTTTGCATGCTGGCACGGATGCGATGGTGATGGGACAACAAACTGAAGAGCCCAGGGCGGAGCAGCCTTTGGAAGATGCTCGGTCGCCGTCGGATGGATCGAGCCCGTTACGCCCAATGGTTCGAAAGAGTAGCTTGAATTTTGCATCTCTACCCGCCAGAGAGCCGCTGACAGCAGGCAAGAGCGTTGGGGCTCGTGCTTCTAGGACAAGCCATCTGGATCACATTAGGACGAGCTACTACAACAGGCCTACGGGAGGGAAGAGCCTCGGGAACCATGCGAAGCTTGACTACGACGAGGATGAGAACCCAGATGAGATGGATGTTGACGGGAGACACCCAGCACGAGAACCGAGCGGGCACGACACCGTCGCAGCCAGCCACACGAAGACGTATACGCAGAGACTGCAGGACCAGATTAACATGCTGGGCAAATCGCAGGCCAACAGCCTTGGACAATCGAAAGCAACGTCCACCATGCAGACTGCGCCGCAACTCAAGTCCATCGCGCCCAAATCTCCCCCTCCTATGCGAAAGCTCACAGCTCAGACAACGCCCGGTGCGTTTCCAGAAGATGATGACGACTGGATTGAGCCTCCTACCACCATAACACACGCAACGGAAGCAAGACCGACTCTGCCGAAGAGCCATTCTGCAGACGTGATGGAGGATATTCAAGGCAGGGAAACCATCGGCCAGCCTGATTTCCACGAGCGGACCATGCCAACCACTCACGGCCACGGCAAATCTGCATCTGTTTCGACTGTTCCAATCATGCACGCGACTGCAGATCCGGAGCTGCAACCATTGAAGAAGGCTGTGTCGGTTTCCAATCCCAGCTTCCCCACAGCTTCTGAAGCTGGAGGATTTGACACGCCCTCCAAGTCGCCGTCTCGCAGCCTCCGAGAGAGCCCTCTGAAGCAAGTCAAGAACAAGCTGTCGTCCATATTGAAGAGCTCTAAGGGCCTTCTTGTGAGCAGCGCCGCCATCAGCGCAGAGGGGAAGTCCATGATGTCGCCATCCAGGACCCGATTTGGGCTCCATCCGACTACTTCATCCGAGTCTGTTGTTTCCAAGCTGAACCTGCCTGGCCCAGTTGATGCCAGCCCCACGCGACCAGTGGCTCGACGCACAAGAGCCTCCGCGGAGCGGGAGAAGGAAGACAAACGTCGGGAAAAGGAAGCAAAGCGCATGGAAGAGCAGTATGACAAGCTGGAGAAGGTTCGCGAACAGGAACGAGATAAGGCTCGGGTCTTCAACAAGGAGCAGGAGAAGATTGCAGCTATGGAGAAACAGATGGCCAACAGGAAGGGAGAGGAGGCAGCCATGCCCAAGCAGACCCCGAAACCGACAAGAAGCAGTCCCCGCAAGGCCAAAGCGGCCGAGGAAGGAGAGCAGAATCCTGAAGAAAAAGATGTCGACATGGATGAAGCCCCATCGACAGTACCGCCACCATCTGCTTCTCGATCTACTGGACCTGGCCAAGCCCCACGAAACAAGGAAATCAAGAGACCTGTGAGGCCAACAAAGGAGACGCAAGCCAAGGTCAAGCAGGCTCCGACAGTCATCAGAGTCAACACAGGGTCTCAGCACTCTCAATATCATTCGTCCAGTAGGATGTCAACCACCTCTCATGATCCATCGGGACCATCGAGCTCTCAGTCCCAGCACCAGCTTGCTAGCAAAACAAGCAAAGCGTCTTTGCATGGGAAGCAATCGGTGCAAAGCCTGAGGAGCACAGCTCCTGTTGGCCGCCCTAAAGCGCTGGATCTTGCGGCCAAGAAGAAGGAGCAAGATGAGCGCGAAGCGCAGCGACGACGTGATGCGAAAATCGAGATGGAACGGAAACGTGCAGCGGCTCAAGAAGAGCAGCGTAAGCAAGAGCAGCTTCGCCGCCAGGAGGCAGAGCGGCAGAAGCAGCAGGAGCGCGACTATGGGTCGTCTCAAAACGACGGGAGAACTCCTGCGCAGAGGAAAGCCGCCATTGAGAAGGCAAAGCAAACGAGGGCTCCGCCTCCTGCCGCGCGGCCTCAACCGGCTGGGTATCCCGATTTTTCTCAAAGTAAAGGCATGTCTACAGCATCCAGCGCAAAGGGGGACGGCCAAGCAGCTCGACCGCAGCACCGGATGACCTCCAACTTGCAACGCTCTCAGGACGAACTAAGCAGACCGGTCAACGCGGTTCTCTCCAATGCTGCCAAGGCCGGCGCAAAGCGTACCCTGGGCACGGACAGGACAGACGACAAGCAAGCTAAACGCGCTCCATCACGAGGTGGGCCAGCGTATCAAGCGAATGATGCGAAGAGACGTCGAACTAGTGACGCGTTCGACAACGAAGCCGAGACGGAAAACGCGTCGAATATCAAAGGTCCCCCGGTCCGCCCCTCGGCCGGCTTCAAGAAGGTCAGTGAATTCTGCGATATGACTTGCTCCTGGATGAGGCTAATCATGTCTATAGGACGCGCCAACCAAGTCCATGTACGGGTACACGAATGCGCCGCATAGTACAACCCGAGATTTGTTCAAGGCCACAGTTACCGCCCAGCACAATAGTCACACCAAAGCGGCGCACCCGTTAGATATGGCGCAAATCTCGAAGGGTGCAATCCCTTTTGCACCAAATCCAAACGCCTCGTACAAGACCCCAGCGCGGCCAGGAGCATACAATACAGCCAAATCCGCGGCCAAGTCGGTCCCCAGGTCGTCGCCGCGCTTCCAGAATGGCGAGTCGATCGAGCTTCCCGAGATTCAGACTGACGACGAAGACGAGGACGAGGACGAGACGAACGGGATGGTCGCGGCCTGGGCTGACTCCCCGGACCTTCGGAGAGCTCTTATGCGTCAAGAGACGATGGATCCCTCCCAGATCTTTGGTCCGCCAGCGCCGTTGAACATGGAGGAAGTCTTCAGCAAAAGCAAGGACAGATGGCACAAGTTCCGCGCCAGGACATCCAGTGCCAACTGGAGCGGAGCTGATCGATTGACGGAGGACGACATCAGAAAGGATCTGGCTGCGCGCGACAAGCTGAGGCGGGAGGGCGGTTGGTCTTACGAGATGAGCAAGGAGATGCTATAACGTCGAGAAGTGCTGCAAATGCCTGTGTGTCTCATGGGTTGGGCGTTATTTCATCCGGAGTGAAAGGGAGGCTGTCACTGGTCTCAAATCAATTGTTTCTCGAGCACATGGCATTGATATTTAGGCATCAGCAAACAAAGGCAAGGCAGGATGGGGCGTCGGGTTTTAGTGCTATGAAAGCCTACCATGATATGAATATTTCGGGTGGCGACACGCATTGCGCTCTGGAAGACCAACTATTGCACGTCCCCTCGCATGTCTTCAACGGCTGCGCTAGTACTCCGTTATTAGTTCCCGGCTGAGTCGAAGGCGTGATAGTAGAGCGTACGAGGGCCCTCAGAGAGCGAAAATCCGGCAGACGTTGAAAACTACGGCAGAGATAGTTTTCGGCATCTATGCCTTGAAAAACCGCCATGCGTGGAGGTGTTACTTATTGTGGTCGTAATGCGCAGTCGCCGACTCCGCCAGTCGCGATGAAATGGCGACCCGGCAAAAAGATACGTACCCGGCGCGGGAGCAGGGTTCCGTTATCCGACACGTTTGATTGGACGTGGCGCGATAACTGGACGAAATTGGCAGCGGCGACGGGCGTCCCCTTGGGACAGGGAAAAAAAATCTCCAGACGCCAGTCCCTGCTCCGTACAAGCCAGGACGCGCTCTTCTACAGCGTCACTGTTTTCCCACGACCTGCACCAACCCGCCCACGCACTCTTTGCTTTGGCCCCTGTTACCGTCGCCTGAAGATCCTGTTTCCCGTCTGCACATCATGTTCAGACAAGGGATCCGGCGCTACGCCAGCCTCGCCGGCGGCGTCGCCTCCAGCTCCGTGCTGCTTCGCAGCCGAGCCACCCTGCCCATCGCGCGACAGGCTCTCACGGTGCTGTCCCGCCCCAGCACGCCTCTCAAGGCCGTCGCACAGTTCTCGAGGACGTACAGCAGTGAAGCCGTCGCCGAAGATGGCCAGAAGGCCGAGGCTGTTGCTGCCGCTGCGCCAGAACAAGTCACACACTTCGCCGATTTGAGCGAGCTCGGCGTGCACGAGAACCTCCTGCGCGCCATCACCCAGGACATGGGATACGACACCATGACTCCTGTGCAGGCCAAGACTATCAACCCGGCTCTCAAGGGCACTGATATGTGAGTTTGCGCTCTTCCACTCGAATCCTGTCCTGTACTGACGGCTTGAAGTGTTGCTCAAGCCAAGACCGGCACCGGCAAGACCATCGCTTTCCTTCTTCCCCTGCTGCAGCGAATGATAGAGGAGGATCCCTCGCTGGCTTCCAGGCGAGCGCTGCGAGATGCACGCGCCAGCGATATCCGCGGCATTGTCCTCTCCCCGACCCGTGAGCTCGCCGAGCAGATTGCCACCGAGGCCCGCCGCTTGACCCGAAACACGGGACTGGTTGTCCAGTCCGCCGTTGGAGGTACCCACAAGGCTTCCATGCTGCGACAGACGCAACGCCAAGGATGCCATCTCCTGGTTGCTACACCGGGACGCTTGAACGACCTGCTGCAGGACCCGCGCAGCGGCATCGAGGCACCCAACCTGGCCGCCCTGGTCCTGGACGAGGCCGACCGCATGCTGGACGTTGGCTTTGAGAAGGAGTTGAATGACATTTCGCGCTGCCTTCCGAGCCGAGACGACAAGGTCCGCCAGACAATGTTGGTTTCGGCCACGATACCCGACGACGTCATCCGCCTGGCTCGCACCATGGTCCGCCCCGATGACTTTGAGTTTGTGCAGACAATCCCCGAAAACGAATCGCTCACGCACGACAGAGTTCCCCAACACATTGTTCCTGTCTCGTCCTGGTCGAACGTCTTCCCTAGCCTGTTTGAGTTCATCGATCGGGAAGTTGCCCAGCGGATGGCCGACCGAACCATGAAGCCGTTCAAAGCAATCGTCTACTTCAACACGACCGCCCTGGTCGAGCTGGCAGGCGAACTGGGCTTCCAGAGGAGGAGGAACAATATGATGAGGATACCGACGTTTGCCATTCAATCCCAGCTTAGCCAGAACCAGCGGACCAAGGCTGCCGACATGTTCCGCAACGCCAAGTCCGGAATTCTCTTCTCTTCCGACGTAACCGCTCGAGGCATGGACTTCCCCGACGTCACCCACGTCATTCAGGTCGATACCCCTCGTGACCGAGAATCGTACATCCACCGTCTTGGCCGTACCGGGCGTCAGAACAAAGAGGGTGAGGGCTGGCTTCTCTTGCCGCCCATGTCTGTGAGCCTCGCCAGGAAGATGTTGAGGGGACTCCCTCTCGAGAAGAACACGTCGTTGGAGAGCGCAAATGCCGACATTGAGTCGGGCGACCTTCCCAGCATTCACCAGGAGGTGCAGGATCTCACGCAGTCTATTCACAGGAGGATCCTGGGCTCAGCGTATACGTCTCTCTTCGGCGGCCAAACAAGCCAGAGGGAGGAACTTGTCGAGGACCTGAACCTCTGGGCCACCAAGGGCTGGGGCTGGGCCGAACCTCCGACCGTTTCCTCCTCCTGGGCTCGCAATCAAGGTTTGCTGCATGCAGGCCTGAATATCCAGGACAGGTCTCAGCGAGACGATAAATTCGACGGCGATGACCGGAGAGGCTCCCAAAGGTTTGGCTCCCGTTCCAACTCGGACGAGAGGCGATCATCGTCGGACCCTTTTGCCGAGATAGGGCGCCAGGCACGTCGCGACGACTTCAGCTCCAGCCGTCGTGGTGGTGGTGGTGGTGGTGGTCGAGGCGGCTTCAGCCGCGGCGGTGGCCGCAGGGGTGGCCGCAGGGACAGAGATGGAGACCGCGACGGCCATGACTTTGGACGCTCGAGGTTTTGAGGGGAGTCTCATAACGCAATGAGGTTGCATCTGAAAAAGCGATGATACGAGCATTCTTGATGGCGACAACGGGATCTGTACTTTTACTGGGGACAATGTCGGGTTCTACAACGTGTAAATCAGGTGTATATGTACAATAGGGATCGGGGATCGTGAGGCGTTCCGGGCACAGACAAGACTCTCCTAGATGGTGTATTCCAACTACTGCGTGGCGCATCTAACTTAGAAATACCCGTCGTTACGTCGTCACGACCTGAACTCGGCAGATCGCCTCGGCTTGGGTCCATTTGATCAAGTACATAAACCCCCCAAACGCCTATCATGGCCATGCTTCTGGTAGCCTCAACTTTCTGCTATGGGAACAGTCGCCCCAAAGACAGCATTGGGCTTCTCTATCGTTGCGCCATCAGCATATTAGCGTCCCATAGCAAAACTCTCTCGTCCCAGCCCACTGAAGCGACCCATCCGCCGACCCCAAACAAGCACCAGTCGACGCCAGTGACGAACTCAGTGTGTCGGTTCATGATGCCCATCTGGTGTCCAGCTCTGGTTCCCGCTCCTGGGCCCGGCGGTTGCGCCGAACCGTCGTTCCATAGGCGCACCGTCATGTCGTAGCTCGCGCTGATCAGCACGTCTCTTGCGTGCGGGCTCCAGGACAGCCGCCGCACCGCGTAGTCGTGGCCTTGCATTACGGAGAGGGGCCCACCAGCTGGGTTACGAATGTCAAACGTCCGGATGACGCGATCCACGCCGCCCGTGGCGACGACGGTATCATTGTACTTGTTCCAATCGTGCGTCAGCACTTCGGACGGCGGACTGGTGCTGGCGAGGCCGGGGGCGGCGCCGGGGACCGCGCCGGCGGCATGAACCGGTATCGTAGCCACGAGATGGTACTTTGCTGAGGAAGGAGTGCGGAGGTCGAAGACTCGGAGGTGGGAGTCGGAGGACACGGCGGATATGAGGGCGGGATTGGAAGGGCAGAATGAGGCGCTATATGTGCAGTTGCCGATGGGCAGGGTCTTGATGGAGTGGTTGCGCGTGGGGGACCACTGGTGAAGCCGTCAGCTCGTAAACGCCTTGCAGGAGGGTACTGGGGGCTACCGACGATCTTGACAGTTCCGTCCCAGGAGCTGGAGAGGAAGGTGTCTTTGGTGATGGGACTCCAGCAGACGGAAAAGGTCTCCCTCTTGTGCTCGTGGAAGTTCATGACGGGAAAGTCATTGACCCCCAGGTCGAAGAGCTTGAGCGAGCCATCGCCGCAGGCCACAATGAGCTGGTTCTCGTTGATCTCGGACCAGGCCAGGTCGTAGAGCGCATCGTTGGTGTCGAAGCTGGGGAGTCGCCGCATTAGCCGCACGCATCGCGGACAGAGGAAGCTTCAGCTTACGTCTTCTCGACCTGGATACCCTGCGCTGTCAACCCCAGCGTGAAGACGCGTCCATTGCCCACGATGCCAAAGTTGGCCGACGTGGCGACGGCGACGCGCGAATCGTAGTAGGGCGAGTACTTGACGGCGTAGGGATTGTAGCCCTGGGTGCGGAACTCGAGCATGGCAGCCATGGCGCGTGAACAGGAACGCCTCCGTCAAGGCGCATCTGTGAGAGTGGCCTGAGCTAGCTATGGGGGCGAGCGACCGCGATTGATCATGACCGAGAGGCTCCTGATGACGCTGTGGGCGCTCTCTACCTCCAGTCGACGACGGGTCTCGTTGACATGTGCCTCGGTAATGGAGCCCCTCGTCACTGGTCGGTGGCTCCAGTGTGGGGAGAAGGGCCAGCCGTCGCAGATCGCCAGGCGCATCGCGGTGGAGTGCAGCTATCGGGGCCATCTAGTGCGCGCGACAGGCACGTGATGTCGCGTTCTAGTCTGTCGCGCCCTTCAGCCCTATGACACGTCAATGTGGAATCATTTCATCGTTGCTATGAAATGCAGAAGCAGTCGTGCCCGTAGCAGGGACACAATGTCATATTCGCGGCGAGGTCGACTTGTCGCAAAGCCCCGCGGCGTGATTTGATTCTTCGCACCATTTCGGGGATCAACATCTGCATCACCTGCGCCAACTATGGACTCATTCCTGGTGCGGCCCAAGCGGAAACTAAGCCCGAAGCCGGAGCCGGGCCCTGGAGACGGGGACGAGCCGACAGAAGTCAAACTCGCCATATTGTCTTCGCTACATCCCACAGTCGACCAGGATACCCTCCTCGACATCCTGTTGGCTCATGACGGCTCCGTGAGTGAGACATCGGCCGCTTTGCAGTCATCCCAGCACAGCAGCAAGAAGGGCAGCGTCATCGGGCATCAGTTATCCCTCAGGCAGTATGCGCTGCCGAGCGATGCGGCGACATCGCCGACTAAGAAGAAGCTAAAGTCGAAAAAGGGCAGCACACTGCATCTGTACGATCCGGACGACGTCGCCGAGCACACGCCCTGCACCATCATCCATAACTTTTTGCCGCCCGAGGATGCCAACGACCTGCTGCGGGAGCTTCTAGACGAGGCAAAGTCTTTCGAAAAGATTACGTTCCAGCTGTTTGACAACGTTGTGTCGAGCCCGCACACATCGGGCTTCTTCGTGGAGAGCTACGATGCGATGCAGACGCAAAAAGCCGACTACTACTACAATGGCTCAAAGCTGACTGCAAGTGTGGCCTCGGACTGTCTCGGAAAGGGAAAGCCACGGCTAACGATCATTTAGGACGTGCGGCGCATCACACCGCAGCTGATCAAAGTTAAGCCGATTGTTCAGGAAGCTGTCAACAGAGAGATACAGCAGCGCATCAAAACACGCTACCCAGGAGGCAAGAAGCTGAGGTACCAGTCCCCGAACCCTTGGGTGCCCAACTCGGCCTTCGTAAACTGTTACAACGGCGGCCAGGAGAGCGTCGGCTGGCACAGCGACCAGCTAACGTATCTCGGGCCCCGAGCCGTCATCGGCTCCATCTCCCTCGGCGTCGCGCGCGAGTTCCGCGTCCGCAGGGTGCTCCCCAAGGACAGCGATACCACCAAGCCGGGCGAGTCGGATGGCGACGCTGCGGGCCAGATCTCCATCCACCTACCGCACAATTCGCTACTCGTCATGCACGCCGAGATGCAGGAGGAATGGAAGCACTGCATCGCGCCAGCGACGTCCATCGACCCGCACCCCATCGCGGGCGCCCGGCGCATCAACATCACGTATCGTGACTACCAGCAGCGCATGCACCCGCGGCACACGCCGCGATGCCAGTGCGCTGTGCCCTGCGTGCTGCGCGTGGTGCAGAAGAAGAGGGAGAATTTCGGGCGGTACTTCTGGATGTGCCATGCGGGCAACGCGCCCGGCAAAGAAGGCTGCTCTTTTTTCGAGTGGGCAGATTTCGACGATGACGGGAATCCGATATTTGGCAAGGCGAGTTCAAAACCGCCACAGCCGGGCCAGCTGCCTTGCGTCACATGTTGACGGATATGAAATGCTCGTCCGGCTAGTATGAGAGATCTACGGCAGCAAGCATTGCAAATAAAGAGTCAACCCTACCGTTAGCGGGCCAGTGCCTAACCCAGTGTTGAGAAATCAGATGTGAACAGGAGCATGGCATGGACCTCAGCGCCAGGACGAGAAGACGCTTCCCGCCGTTCAACGAAGCGTTCATGAGAGGAGACAAACAGCCGAAGGGTATTCCTGTGGATCACACTGCCTACCTAAATTCTGGAGGAGCGTCGCAAACAACCTCGGCAGTGTCTTTTGTGCAGATCAAAAACGTAGAAACAGCTTGAAAGCGATCGGCGCCACGGCATTCATGAAACGTAGTATTATTACAACTTTCCAGAGTTGAGTCTATATTGTCTATTACTTTCAATGCCGAGCAGCGGCAATGCTACTCGCGGCCGTGTACCTCGCGTGTCCATCATAAAAATCATGCGCCAGAAAATCAGAATACCACGGCAAGCTTCCAGCCGGTTCTGTGAATCCTCGCGAGGAGGACCAAGAACGTTCCGGCGAGACAGAAGACACCGGCAAAGACCTGAACTCCGACCCAGTTGCCCGACTTGTCCAGAATGGCGCCGCTGATGGGATTTGTTGTCAAGCCGCTGATAGCGGCGATGAAGAAGATGATTCCCGTGCGGAAGCCGATTTCCGGAATCGGCGAGATCTGTGCGACGAGGGGTGCGATGAGCGAGACGTATGCGCCGGAGCAGAAACCGAAGAGGGCGGCGAAGGCGATAATTCCACCCTCAGTTTTGCAGGGGATCCACAGCGCCAGCGTCCAGATGCCTGTGAGGAAACACACAACGGTGAAGATGTTGTAGCGCCCGACCTTGTCCCCCATGAAGCCCGAGAACAGGCGACCGAAGAGGCTGGCTGCGTTGAGGATGGACAGGAGGTACTGGACAATATTGGGGTCCATGTGCGAGTCAAGCGCATAGGTGGGGAGGTAGTTGATGGGGACGAAGATGCCAAAGGTGAAGCAGAAGAACCCCAACAAGAGCAGCACAAAGTCGAGCTCGCCGAATGGCTTCACGACCTGGGCTTTGGTGATCTTCTGAGGGTTCGGCGGGTGACGGGCGCGGACGGTGAGGTTGGCCACGATGAGCAGGCCGAGGATCAAGAAGGCGCAGATGCGCATCGCCCAAGCATAGCCAACCTCACGGATGAGACGGGTGACCATGATGGGAAAGATGACACCGCCCAGGCTGGATCCCGTGGCAAGGATGCCGAAGGCGGCGCCACGCTTCTTGTCGAACCAGCCGTGGATGCAGTTCATCGCTATGTCCGTGGTCAGTGTTCGGCTCGACCAAGGGAGTCTGGGTCTTTGCAGGGCTCTCGCTTACATGGCTGGAATATCATGGAGACGCCAATGGCGGAGCAAACGCCTTGCGCCAGCAGAATCTGGTAATATTGCGTTCCGAGAGACGTCATCATGATGCCGAAGACGTGGAGGAGGCTGCCAATGAAGACGAGGTAACGGGGCCCGTAGCGGTCGTACAGGGCGCCAACTATGGGACCCATGCCGTTCATGAAGAAGATCTGTAACGAAGGAATCCACGAGATTGTGCTCGGCGAGTAGTTGCTCAGAAAGTTGTTCTGGTAGTATTCTTGGAACGCTCCGACACCTGTGTACGACGTGTCAGTCGGGAGAAGAGACGAGGGCGCAAGCAAAGGAAGTCGACGTACTGTTGATCCAGCCAAAACTGCAGAACGAGGTGCACCAAGCGCCCAGCACGACGAGCCACGCGATGAGTCCTCCGTCTGGCGCGCCCGAGCCCCAGCCGGGCGCTCCCTTTTCAGCATCCGAGTTTTCCACCGCTCGGGGCATATCCTGCGTGCTCGACGAACTGCTCCGTCCACCTTCGTTTCGGTCGAGGGTCGCTCCTGAAAGCGAGTCCGCCGACTGGCGCCGCTCGTTTGCTGCGCCCATGATGTCGAAAACAAAAATAACAGTATCAGTTGCTAGGCGAGAGGGTTGACAGAGCCAAGACGGGGAATAGATTCAAGGGGGGCGTCGAGATGGGGAATGATTAGCGATGGTAGAGACTTGGCGATGAGGTCTGGAACGGTAGGGCAGAGGCCAGCTCTTATACGAACTGCGAAATAACGGGCCGCGACGACTCATGATGAAATGATGCTCGTCGCGCCCAAAAGAGCCGCCGTGCTCGCGCCTTCAGGCCGCCGACGCAGGCCCCGAGGGAGGTCCGGCCCCGAGCTGCTGGCCCCTAGCTTGGAAAAGACCGGACAGAGCACGAATCATTTCTTCATGTTGGTCGAGAAATTCAAGGGTCTGCGGCTCGGTGCGGGTCCGGCGTCGCGCGTTCGGCCCTTGATGGACGTCCGGATCCGAAGCTTGGGCCGGGCCAAATTCACGGGCCGGCCCCCAATCGATCTCCCGGGCTTGGCGCCGGATGTCTCGCACAAGCCCAAGACATCCGATCTACAACCCTCTCTCCACTCGCACTGACTTGGACTTCGTCCCAGCAATGCCCTCTACTGCGAAATTTCGACCGTGTTCGCAGGTCATCCTGCCTTTTTCCTCTCACAGATCGCTTCGGTAAGCAGCTGTGGAGCGGGACAGCTGAAAGGGCTGGTCGACCCACCTGCTGGCTCGGCCGCTTCGGCCTCGGTCGATATTAAGACACCGAGGCCGAACCTGGTTCCTTGAAGCTCTAAATCAACCCATGAGCCCTGTCGCGGCTCGAGATCCTCGTCAATCCCAATGTCGCAGAGTCCGTCAGCCTCCGAGAGCTCGGTCCGTAGACCGCAGCTGTCGTGCGCGACATGCCGCCGCCGCAAGGTGCGCTGCGACAAGCGCTCGCCCTGCACGCCCTGCACCCGGGGAGGCCACGACTGCATCTATCTGCCCAGCGAGCCGCGCGCCCGCCGGGCCCGCAAGGCCACCATCAATGACGTCGCTACGCGCATCGCCGAGCTCGAGAGGACCCTGAGCGCCGTCTCTCCAGGCCACCACACGCTCGAGGCACCGCGGGCCGAGAGCACAAGCAGCCAGCCTCCGGACTCGGATGCAGCACCCAGGCACGGGAGCCCCAGCGGCGAGATCCTTCTCGAGAAAGGCTCTTCGAGCCAGTACTTCAACGAAGTTCTCGTCTCCCGCGTCATTGAGCAGGTAGGAGCCCCTCTCCCCCATTCGTAACTCTCAGTCAATGGGCGACGGCTTATCCAAAACCTCGACGGAGCAGGAGCGGGATGTTCGTACGGCCCTGGCCACTCCCACAAGCGGCCCGGCATCGCTGCCGCAGACGCCGTTGCCGTTCAACCCCATGGGCATCCTCTCAAGCCCGGGGGCTCCGCAGACGGTCAGCGTGCTGCATCCCCCAAAGCTGACAGCAATGCAGCTGTGGAAGACCTTTGTGGACAATGTCGAACTTTGCACCAAGATTATCCACGTGCCAACGACCGAGGTGGTTGTATTCACCGTCTTGGATGATCCCGAAAACGCGTCGATGGAGGCTCTGGCCCTGTGCTTCGCCATTTATTACGCAGCAACCGTGGCGCTGGATCCGAATGACGACTGCACCGCCGTCCTACGAGGCGAGGACTGGGCCACCAGCCTGCAGCGGTTCAAGACGGGCTTGGAACAGGCTCTGGCCCACGCCGACTTCCTGGAGAACCCCACGGTCATGCTACTTCAAGCCATGGCAATCCATCTGGTAAGAGCCTTGACCCTTTCTCTCTGATTTGAATCCGACCCGTGGCCGGCCATGACGGCTGACCTCGTACTCGCAGACCGCCTTGCGGGTCCACAACAGCGGTCGAGCCGTGTGGACCTTGAACGGTCTGGCCATGCGGGCCGCGCAGTCCATCGGGCTGCACAGAGATGGTAAGAAGTTGGGCCTTTCTCCATTCGAGTCGGAGATGCGCCGCAGGCTATGGTGGTGCTTCGTTTCGAGGGACGGCCGGGCGGCGGAGGACTTCGGACTCAACCACACGTCGTGCCTCTCGGCCGAGGCTGACCCTCCGCTCAACCTGGAGGACGTCGACCTGTTCCCGGGGATGACAGAGCTACCGCCGTCCAGGAAGGGGTTCACGCGGATGACGATGACCATTGCGTCCATCAAGATCGGCCAAGGCTACGCCGAGCTGCTGCAGCTGCTGTGGACGTCGTCGCGGGGTCCGCGAACCGAAGCTCGCGAGCGCATGATGCAGGACCTGCGTCGCAACGTAGACGACATGTTCAGGGACTGCAACCCCGTCATCCCCTCGCACCGCGTGGCGCTCCTGACCATCGGCTTCCTCCTGCGCAAGCTGGACTTTGTGACGCGGCAGCAGTGGCAGGCTCTGCGGCGTCCGAGCGAGCAGGAGTCGCTGGCGACCGAGGAAAGCCTCCTCGAGGCGCTCAGCCTGCTCGAGGAGGAGCAGCGCATCCGGGCCGACGACCTGCTGCAGCCGTTCCGCTGGTCGATGCGGTCGTACCCCCAGTTCCACCTGACGCTCTTCATCCTGTGGCACGTGTGCGTGCGCCCCACGGGCTCCAGCGCGCGGCGGGCCCTGGACGCGGTCGAGGTCTACGTGCACGAGATGGAGAGGACGCGGAGGGACCTGCTGCGTGGGTCCAAATGGACCATCCTCAAGGCCCTCAAGGCAAAGGCGGCGAGGGTCGTGCCGGCGGCGGCGGCGGCGCCCGACGCGGGCTTCGGTGTGGGAACCCCGGTGAGCACTAGCACTACGGATCAGACCATGACCACGGGCGGGTTCGTGGAGATGATGGACGCGGGCGTGGTGGACGACATGCAGTGCGTGCCCGGCTGGAGCACGCTCGTCCAGGACTTTCTGCAGGACGCGCCCAACTTCTCGGTACTACTATAGCAACTTGAGGGATTTGCGGGCGTATCTCTGTGGCTGGCCGCGAATGCGCCAGCAAGCAACCCAATTTTCCTGTGCTGGCGGCGGTGTCAGTGTCGTCGAAGTCGTGACGGTGGTTGTCGTGAAGGGCAAGATGGGGCGGCGGCCGAGTCCGCGCTCTAGGGCGGGCGGCAGGCGGCCCACCTGCCGGAATTTTGGAGCAATCAAAACCACGGCAGGAACCGACTCCGTCCGTACCTGACTTGCCGCTCCGTAGACATAAAGCGCACCGCACGCGTTTAGCCGACTTGCCAACCACCAGCACCTACTCGACCCAAGGGACCGCAGACACCGCGAGGAGCTCTCGATACACGCCGGCGTCGCATCAAGACCCTGATCGCGCGCGCCATGGACGACCAGCTCACCTTCCCCGCGGCCTCGGCGGCCCTGCTTGAGCCTCACCTCCCGCCGGCGCGCTCCTCCTCCAACGATGACGCCTCGTCCTCGCGGCCCTTCGTCACGCTCACCTTCGCCACGTCGCTCGACTCGTCGCTCTCGCTGGCGCCTGGCGTGCGCACCCGCCTGTCCGGCCCAGGCTCCAAGGCCATGACCCACTACCTGCGGTCTCGCCACGCCGCCATCCTCGTGGGCGTGTCGACGGTGCTGGCCGACGACCCGGCCCTCAACTGCCGCATTGCCGGCGCCAGGGCCCAGCAGCCGCGGCCCGTCATCGTCGACCCGCACCTCCGCTGGACGCCGCGCCGTACCGACCGCGTCTTCGCCGTGTGCCGCGACGGCCTCGGGCTGGCGCCCTTGGTCGTCACCGCCGTCAGCGCTGCCGAGACGCCCCCGGAGAGCGCGCGGATCCTGCACGAGCACGGGGGCAAGTACCTGCACGTCCGGTCGACGCCTGCGGGTGCCGGCGGCGGCCGGCTGCGCTTCGACTGGCGCGACGTGCTGGCGGCCCTGCACGTCGAGGGCCTGTCGAGCGTCATGGTCGAGGGCGGTGCCCATGTCATCAACTCCCTGCTGGACCCGGCGTGCCATTCGCTCGTCGACTCGGTCATCGTGACCATTGCGCCCACGTGGCTGGGCCAGGGCGGCGTCGTCGTCTCGCCGGACAGGGTCACGGATGGCCAGGGGAGCCCCATGCCGGCAGCACGCCTGTCCAACGTCTCATGGCATCCCTTCGGCGAGGACGTCGTCCTGTGCGGCCGACTGCACTAGGGACCTACGCCATGGCTCGTACCGCTGGGGCATTGTCCACAGCAATTCCCTACGCAGTCTGCACTCTAGAACGTGTCCCAAATAGGCAACAGAGGCTATCTCTCCCAACTCGTACGCGGGCCATCTGGAGTCGAGACCCACCTGGCGCAACCCGACCCGCTTCCGCGTGCCCCCAGGCGGGAGGCGTGACAGTCCGGCCGTCGCCGACGCCCGCAGGCGCACCGGCGAGAAGAGGCGTTCCCGCGCAATCCAGAGCACCCCGGATGCGGGAGGTGGGCGACAGTCAGGGGAACCGAGGCCGCAAAGAAATGAGGCCTTCAGGAAATGCGATGCGCCTCGTGGAAGAACAGCACCTTTCGGGGAGCGGCCGAGGGGTCCCCGGCCTCGCATGACTCGGCCCAGCGGTTCCGCAGCGGAAGGCTTCTGGAAAGTGTGGAGGGGCACCTCGCGACGTCACCCCACCACCACGCTGCTGAGCTCGTGCCAGACCTCGCTTTTTTTGTCCCTGCATCATCATAACCACCACCACCGCCGTCTTTTTCTTCCTCACCACCGCCGCGCGGCCTCAGAGAGATACCCCGAGACTCTTGCTTTCGCCTGACAAGCATCGAGACCGCCGACCAGACCGCCCGCCATGGCCGCGCCGCGCCCCCGCATCACCATCCTCGGGTCCCTCAACATCGACCTCGTCTCGTACGTGCCGCACCACCCGCTGCCCGGCGAGACGCTCACGTCGAGCCACTTCAACACGTCGCCCGGCGGCAAGGGCGCCAACCAGGCCGTCGCCTGCGGCAAGCTCTCGCGCACCGCCGCCCTGGCCGACCCCTCGGCTGACGTGGCCATGCTCGGCGCCGTCGGCGACGACACGTACGGCCAGACGCTGCGCTCCAGCCTGACGTCGTACGGCGTCGACGTGGGCGGCGTCCAGGTCCGCGAGGGCGGCAAGACGGGCATCGCCATCATCGTCGTCGACGAGCCCTCGGGCCAGAACCGCATCATCCTCTCCCCCGAGGCCAACCACACCCTCCTCCCCGCCCACTTCACCGAGCTGCCCGGCCCCAAGCCCGACCTGCTCATCATGCAGCTCGAGATCCCCTTCGACACCGTCATGCAGGCCCTCGCCGCCGCAAAGGCCGCCGCCGTCCCCGTCCTCCTCAACCCGGCCCCCGCCCAGGAGCTCCCGCCTCACGCCTACGACGGCCTCGCCCACCTCATCGTCAACGAGACCGAGGCCGCCCTGCTCTCGGGCTGCGATGAGTCCGATCTCAATGACCTCGCCGGCCTGCAGCGCGTCGGCGCTCTCTTCATCGAGCGCGGCGTCCGCAACGTCATCATCACCCTCGGCGGCCGCGGCGTCTACTACGTCACCAAGGACGGCAAGAGCGCCCTCGTGTCCGCTCTCAAGGCCAACGTCGTCGACACCACCGCTGCAGGCGACACCTTTGTCGGCTCCTACGCGCTGGCCGTCGTCAAGGCTGGTACTGGCGACTTTGACATTGACTCGGCCGTCAAGGCAGCCAACCGCGCGTCCGCGATCACTGTCTCCAGGAGAGGAGCGCAGGTGTCTATCCCTTGGAAGGATGAGCTGCAATAGTGACGGGATATACAATAATAGAAGAAATAGAACAAGACCAAAAAAATAACATAATTCGGACCCCGCACCTTTGCCGCCCGCCTGGCGTCATGAACGTGTCTAGAACCATAAGCCCCAGTTCCAGAGTCCACTGGCCTTTGTGCTCTTGATCCGTGCCTCGTCTCCCACAGCTTCCAATGTCCCCTCTCTGGTCCGAGCCGCTGCTGCTGCTGCCCACTTGGTCACATCAGGCGTCGGGACTGTGAGCGGTCTGCCTCTCGACGAGCCATCTGCGCCGTCGACGTGGTCATTCTTGGACCTCAATCCATGTTCTCCCCATTGTACCGATTCGATCGAAACATTCCTGCTCCTCCGCGACGAGGGCGGCGTCGATGACGGGCCTGGGGAAAGCAGCTGCTGAGCCTTCGTCCCGAGAGCTTTCCCGAAGGTGGATGCCTTTCGAGCCACATCGTTCTTCACACTCGACTGCCTGAGAGGCCCTTGTCGCGTTGTTGGACGTGGAGCCGCCTGCTGCGCAGCAGTGTCACACCCTTCCGGCCCAGGATCCGGCCCAGCCTTATGCCATTCTCTCGGAGATTGCTGCCGCCTCATGATCTGTTCCTCCATGAGACCCGCCTTGTCCGCCCCCCAGTGCCGTTCAATGAGCTGCAGCAGATAGTTTCGCGAAGATTCAGGTTGCGGAGACCACAGCGAAAGGGCGTGACACCGCCTCAACGTGGCGGTAGCAGTCGTCTCCAACCTGCTCCGCAAGCTGGATACTCCGGCCGTATCCGCGTCAGTAGCCGAGTATTGGGGAAACGCCGAGTGCGAGTAAGAAACTCGGACGTGCATGTATGCGGTCGAGGAGCTGCCAAGCTGCAACTCCAAGTCCTCCATCAGCTCATCGGACTTTTGGCGCACATGGCCGTTGCCGCTACGCTGCTTGGGCTTCTCGGCGTCGAGTAGTATGTTGGCGACAAGGAACACGCTCGATCCGGCATAAATCGTGCTGCAGACTGAAGTTAGAAACGTTGAGTCGTAACTGCTTGAGGCTGCGGTGACTTACGTCGGAAAAGACTGTTCTTGCAATACTTGCACGACGGTGGCCCCAGCAGCTGGCAAAATCTCTACGCTGAGATCATAAAGACATCCAAACTCGAAGAAGCGGTCTGCTTCTCTGTCAGCGCCGTTTGCATGTACGCCTTACGCAGTCAAACCAACCTAGATGGGGGTCAATAAAAGAGCCCGTCGTGCATTTGCACTTTGAGCTACTCTTTGATGTCGATCTGGATGTCGAGATCCGAGACAACCGTCCCGATATCTCGATGGCCGCCCATATAACCTGCCGGCCGTGTTCTGGCACCGTTACCTGTGATGCGATGGCTACACAAGGGGACAGAACGGTAGGCTGTGTGCTCTGAAAGCAGTTTGGCGACTCAAACTCGAAGCCATCTCTTGAATGAAAGAACTTGGCGAAGGGGGTGACTTGGATGCCGACGCTTGTCGCATCGGAAGACGTCCGCGGTGATGAGTCGTCGCTGAGGAAGCATTCGCCAAACTCTCCGAAAGAGAAGCCATGTGGAGGACTACGATGGCTTGATAGTCGTCGCTGTGCGATGTCCCGGCCAGATAGCCCATGATGCCGCGCAGGCTTGTCAGGAGTAGCGGACTTTGTGAGTAATCTGCGACATCGCATCAAAGTCTCCTCCCAGGCCCGCCCCCGTGGTTGGCTGAGCTCCATAGAGCTGGCCCAAAAGTTGGGTTGACCTAGTCTTTGGCCGTCGTAAGATGATGATCCGTCGTTTTCTGCAGGTGAATAGAGCGCTTTCCGCCTCTCCCGTCTCTTGACCATCCTCAGCGGGAACTCCTTATCCGCCGACTCGGGTGTTCTTCGATTCCCATGCTCCGCACAGGGCGTCTTCTCCCTGGCACCAATCTCGCAGCCGAGACATTGGGACCGCCGTTTGACTATGCGTAGAGGACTAGGCTCATCTCGGCCCGCCTGTCGGAGGGGGGGGCGGAAGTCGGCGTGAGGCGATCTAGTCGCCACGGCCGCCATACTGCAGATAGCGGGGTAATGATGTGGTTGCTATGGTGTATCGAAAGATTTGATTCTGCAGAATGATCACTGCTGGGCCCTAAACCCTGTAGGTCTATTTCAGTGAGAGGACGTAGCTTGTGAGGCGGTCTGAGGACAAGCTTCTAGCTCATGGAGAATCGTGCTTGCCTTTAGGAGCACCAGTACGGAAGAAGCTACAAGGCGGAGTTGCGGCCAAGACAGCAAGGGGGATAACAGAAGGTGCAATGATTCAAAGTGCAAAGGTAATCAGGCCTGCTGCCAAATATTTCGTTTTGTGTTGGCCTCGCCGGCCATGTTCTTCATACGCCCCTTGAGATCAGATAAAGAGAATAGGATGGAAGCGTAGGACGACGGTGAAAGAAGATATTGGTATAGAAATCAAGTGACTAAAGGGGCGAATAAAGGGGTATTGTGCTAATCTCGCTCTGTCCAGAAAGTGATATCGACGCTGATGTACATAGCTCATCTCGCGACTGGTTCATGTGCCACTTGGGACGTTGTGCCTCGCGGCACACGATCAGAGTGCAAGAAAGGAGAATTGCAGAATCGTCAAACTGCCCGTCGCTCGCCTGCTGCCTACGCCGCGCTTCCAAGCGTGCGTCGCAGGTTTTCCTTGACAGATTCAACGTCCTTCTCCTCCATGGCGAGGAACCGAATCTAAAGACGATACATGTTAGCCTGGCCACACGCTTGCTTTGGGTTGGAACTGAAGATTGGCTACGCACCAATTCGTCGGGGGCGCCAGAACCACCATACAGGACCGGTTCTGAGAGGCTGGCAGCGATGCCCTTCTTCACCCTGTCTTCCCAGACTCCATCCCAGTTCCACTCCTCCGGTGGCCTGACAGGTACATTGTCGGTTTCCCCGGAGCTCGTGCCCAAATCCCCATCGACCTCATCGCCCTGCGCGCACCCTGCTGCCGGTGGGTCCTCGAGCAGCTTGCCCAACTTCCGTCGGTGCGTTCGCCAGGCGTGCCAAGCTCCAGGATTCCCTGCTGCGGCCAGTGGAACTGAGTCGAGAGCTTCCGCGTCGTCAAACATGCTCCTGATGTACGTCAACAAGTGGTAGATCGAGACGCTCGATTTGCTGGTCCGCATGTAGGTGGGTTGATTTCCATGCTCTGACTCCGTCGAGTAGATGCTAGGGGCGCCGGCCACAGCCAGATCCGAAGCTTGGCTGCGCGATTGCTCCTCACTGACTTGCCTGCTTCCAGCCTCAACTCGTGTCCTCCGGCCGAACCATTCCGGAAAGCCATGGCGCAGACTGAAGCCTCCGGGAGGGAGTCGCTCTTCATCCCTCGCGCTGACGGTTCCGATGTCTTGGATATCAGTGGTGTACATGTACGTTGTCAATGGCGTAATTAATGGATGAAACATGTCGGTGGAAAATAGTACGAGAGGCGGAAGTCTAGGGTACGAGTCGGGAAACGAGAGTTGAAATCGAAGCACCGCTTGGGCGTAGGGGCCTGCCGCAGCGTGAGCAAAAGTGGCGCGTGAGAGCTAGCGAGACCATCTCACCGTCGCGAACAAAGAGGACGGCCGACCACAAGGTGGGATCGCCAGGAGTCAGACTGACAAAGATTCCTTCCGGGCAAGCCTGCTTCAGCCCGGCGCTGTTCGCTGTCGTAAGTCACCGGTCATGCGGGATTGAAGCGGATCCTGAGGCACTCACAATTCGGACAGGAGATGTTGTCTCCGCAGAGAAGGTAGTTGATCTAGAGAGAGCATGTTGAAGAACGCCACGCTGGCGTGCTTTCACCCTCCACAGCGAGCGACCAAGTTTCCGTCCAGACGACGAGCTACGTACCTGGGTAGCCTGTCTTGCCTTACCTTGCCTTTCCTTGCCTACCTGACTATCTCAAGCGATTTGCGAATAGCCAGGGCGGATGGGCAAGGTTCCTGGGCTCGTCGATTCAGGGTGGGCAGCTATCAGGAGGTAGGCGGTCAGGGGGGCGGTGAGAGGTTCTGCCGTGGCTACGAGAGGGACCCTGCTTAGCGCCACGACATCATCGCGGGGCAGTGAGCTGCGGCAGTCGGGTCGCATGGTGGGGCAACGAAGATTGTTTCTGCGATGGCAAAGGCGCTGCTTCGTTCATCGGGCTCACGTGCAGGAGCAGTCGTTCGTACATTTCAGTGCGTGACTTTCAAGCGCTCGTTCGAGCATTTTGCTTTTCCTCCCTGCTGCATCCCAGCACCCGCCGTCTATCCAAAACAAATAAAAGGGCGTAGCATCGTGCGCAGATGGCTGATATCAGATGCCCCGAGTCACCGCCGTTTACTGGCCCAGGCGCTTCTCGATCTTGGCCTGCTCCTGTGCCTTGATCTCCGACAGATCGTCCCTCGTAGCGTTGTACGCAGCCGTCACCTGGTTGAACGGGTTTTCCGGGCTCTTTTCAAATTCCTTCCTGATCCTCTGCTTCTGCTGGTTCAGCCGGAGCCCGACGCCGCTGCCGTCGGCCTTCATCTCCGCCAGCCGCCTCTCCTCGTACTTGGCGAATGCAGCCGCGAACCGCCTCTCGGGGTGCTTGTCGATCTTGCTGTCATCCGACCCGGCCGTCAACGATAGGGCGTCGAGGGCGTTGTCGATACCCGAGGCATTGAGTGTGCCGCCCGCAGAGTCGCCATCCAGCTGCGAGAGGTCGAGTCCGCGCGACTTTTTGACAGGCGCCTTCGATTTCTTCGGCTCGGCTCGGCCGCCGATGTTGGCCTCCTCTTCCTTGAGCAGTGCATCCTTCTCGGCCTTCTTTCGGGCCTGCTCGGCTTTTTTTGCTTCTTCGGCCTCCCTGTAGACGAAAAAAGAAGTTGTCAGTAAGGCGCGCTGGATGCTTCACCGCACGGGATGATCCCACTTCTTCGCATTGCTCTTAGATCCCTTCTGCCATTTCTCGTCCTCAGCGGCAGCGGCCTTGGCGTCGTTGGCTGCAGCCTTTTGCGCCGCGGCCTCTGCCTTGCGAGCGTTGCCCGCCACCTTCTTGGCGTTCTCGCCCTTCTTGCCTGCCATGACTTCGTACGACGGCCTGCCCGCTGCTTGGGTCACTCAGCTATCGGAATCGGTGCCCGACGATCGACCTTGTGCGTCTCGTTGCTATTCGCTTTCGTGTGCGACAGATCGAGGCTTGTCGCAGTGTCCGCTTTCCTTCAAGACGTGGCTGTTGGGGGTGTTGGACAAATGGGTGCGGCGTTGTGACACACCCCGCGGCCAGAAGGCAGCCTCCGAACGAATGATGAGGTAAGGCGCCCGCTTCCATGGGGCGTTGCAGGTTCGCAAACCCGCCGCCACCAGCCAAGCGGATCCTCGCCCAACCTGTTTCTTTCATCCACAGCTTCCAGAGGCGCAATCGACAGACATGCATTGCTGCGACGTCCACGCCCGAGACTTTTTCATGCGACACGCCCAGGAGGCACGCCGACTGGCTTGATTGGCTGGTCCAGGCGACCAGGATGCTTATGACCAGCTCGACAGGGAGCAGAATTGCAGCTCGCTTTGTGCACGGCCAGAATTACTTGCGAGTCCTGCAAGCGGTGCGCCGGACGTCCGACGGCTCACAACCCGTAGCGAACGCCCGGCCCGCACCGGAGCAAACCCTTGTGTGAGCAAGAGATGATATCTCGCCACGACCATGATCCTCTGCCATTCAGCCTCAGCAGGCCATCGAAGTCTACCAAGAACGCGTGGCCTGCCTTTACTGGCCCTCGTTCCCACCACAAATTTGATCTGGAGAGATGCAATGATCACCACTGTCTAAGATGGACTCGTTCTGCCGTTCTTTGTTCCATTGCTGGCCGTCTCTCACGGCGACTGTGTGAGCGTTGGAGCTGCGCTGATGCAAAAATACTCGTAGTCCCTCAAAATTTTGGTGAGACGGATCAAAGCTTTGTCGCACCAAGCATCTGGCTCTAGGGGAGAAACGATGACGATTACCAAGCCAGCAGTCAGCCGGCACGAAGCCGCATCCCCTTGCCTTGCGCTTGGTTTCAATGAACCGCCGCGGTAGAAAAGGTGATGATATGGTGCCGTGCCAAGGGTGCTTGGCTTGTGTGCTTTGACAACTAGGCCCGGTGAGCAATCCCGATTGAGCGGCTTCGCAACCTCCAGAGTCAAGGTCTCACGGCTGAACGTGTCGATGATCGTCTGCTTGTCTGACCTAAGGACTGGGCCACCAATCACTTAGGCATATCACCGGGGTACCGTCCAGTGGCTGGCGAGGACCACTCCTTACATGATGGTGCGCTGATTTGGACGCCTGTCTCATGTATTGATTGCAAGTGCATTGAACACCAGTCAGTGATTATGGCTTATCCCCGGTCACTTAGAGGCTGTCGCTGGCGCCTCGAGGACTACCTAGAACTCGCCATCTCTACCCATATCGTCATCAAGATCGAGTGCTGAGGAAGTTGACGCGAGAACCAAGGCTTTAGCATTATCCCAGGGCTCCCAGCTGCGGATAAGGCAGTATGAATGTGTCATGATAACAGCCCTTTTCATCAAGTCTTGTTCTGGCCAATATTCGTTATCCAAAACAGAACAGCTGTAGGGAGTGCCAAGAGCGCTTCAGATGTCGACGTCTGTCACATATCGCATGCTGCTGGAAATGACAGATCAAGCAGGCTCGGGTGTCACGCAACCTCATCTCATTTATCTGATATCGCGACTCTAGCCTCATCTCGGCGCTTTTTGGCTTCCCGACTCACCTCCAATCGGCGAACGAGGAGAGTGTCACGGGACAATACGGCTGCAAAATACATGATCTCCATTGCCGGTCAGAAACAAAGGAGCCTGTCCCAAATGCTGGCAGACTTCCGCATGAACTTGCGCATGCCAAGCAGGAACATTGACTGGTACATGCGACAGCACAGCGTCATGAACGCCGTCCCCAGCTGCGTAGACGTGTAACCATACGGTCCGCCTAAACCGCCACCACGGATCACGGGAAGCATGGATAGCAATCACATCCGTCGATTGCAGGGAATAACTCAGACACATTCATATGATCCTGGCTACTCCGTAGAAAGTATCGAACTGGGTGGAAATGTTGGTGCATCCTCCGGCCTCTTTCCATGAGGCCTCAACGTTGCTTGGAGAAGGCTCGGAGATTTGCTGCGTCTCGGCAAGAGCCGTCGGACTGATTTGGGCTCTCAAATCGGACGCCAGCAGATAAGCTGCTGTGTCACCGACGGAGCAGTCAGTTGCAACAACGGGACTCAGCAGCTCTGGGCGCTCATATGTTTCGTCTGTAACTTGCGCACGGCTGCCGGCGGGCCAACGTTAATCTTTCTCTAATTCGATGGTTGAGCCAGAACGACAGATTTACTACGAATTGAACCAGATGCCTACTGGTGGTTTGTTGATGGTTGTAGCCCAGAGTGAATTGTAACCAGCCATGCCGGCATTCCCTATCATATATCCACGATGGCACCTCGGGATACCGAGTAATGGCGTCTGATGACGAGGCGGATTAGTCTCGATGGAGCTTGAACGCTGGCGACAACCTTGCCATCGGGCGCTCAACAATTCGAGTGAGGCCTATTCCGTACCTGTCCTGTTGCCGGTATTTGGTGTGAGACCTTCATCACGCAGCTGGTTGCCACCGTTGATTAGCGGCGCATCTGACCCATGCAGTTGAGCCCACCAATCCCTTCGGTGAAGAGTCCGCTGAGCAGATGGGATAGAGTGACATGATTCGTGCTTCGTGCCGCATCGTACTGTATTCCGTACGGCCTTCAGCCTATCTCACATGCAGGTGCTGCGTACGGAGCAGTGCTTCACAAAATTCAAAGCCTAGACAGCAAAAGGAAACATCACATGAACATCTGCTGATCTGGAGATCAGAGCAGCCTGACGGTGGTAAGTCGAAGAAGGCGAAGGAGGGGCGTCTTGAATACTCCTTCCGGAGCCGGTACCAAACCGGCATATCGTGAAGCGGGAAACAACCTCAAGGCGCGCGGCTGTGCCTTCCCAACCTTGCCACCACAAGTGGCCGGCACAAGTTCGCACTCGAAGGCCAAAAAAGCTCAGTTGAGCTGCTGCCATCCAGATATCCAATCTCCCTCGCTTGCCTCAAACCCCCATTCGTTCGGCATCATCGAGCCGGGTCGAGCACGATTACGCATTTCATTTCCTAAGCTGTACGCCCTTGAAATGGATGCTCCGGCAGGGCCGCGCTGTCGGACACGCAATATGGACGCACCGCGCATCCCTGAGCAACTGAAGTGCTACCTAGCTGCGGTGCGACGCGGTTTGTTTGCCGCGGTGAGAGGTGGCTACTTCATAAACCCACGCCCCCTCTCCGAAACTTTCGAGAAGGTCTGAGCGACTGAACTTGGCCGACGAAAAACGGGTGGGAAAAAAGCAAGGCTCGGCCAGCGTTCGCAAAAGTAAGGATGGCAGCAGGCACGGCCAGATGAAGCAGAAGTGCTTCGTAGTACTCCGTGCTTTCGTACCGATGAAACGCCCATGTCGTTCGACTGCTGACGGCACCTGCAGGAGACCCTGCGTTCCTTTAGGCGATACAGCTTGCGAGCAGCGTACCAGGTGTTGCCGCAAGTCCTCTTTTTGCGGCCCGTGCGGGCTCTACGTCGTCATGTGCCTTGCAGCCATCTGAGTTCCGATCTGCCTCTGTTCATGATAATTCACATCGGCACGAAGTACCCGTCCATTGTGCTAGCAACACATAAACCAAAGGGCGCATATCTGGTTCTGGCACAGAAGACCCTAAGACCCTGGACGGAATTCTCGGAGGCATGGGCTGTGTATGTTCTGGCAGCTCTAATGGTTGACTTTCTCAAGTCTCGACAGCTTGGGCCCGCCGCGAAAAACGAGAAGAGACCGACAAGTTTGTAACGCATGTCGTCTTGCGTTTCCTGCACGGGCCGAACTGCTCTAAGTCATCGTGGTGACTGGCGCATTAGATCAATCCAAAGCCCCGGGACGCTATCCATGGCCAGCTCACAAGCCGCCTGCCGCTGGCTTGGCCAGGGTTGGCCCCCACCGACTTGATGCGACGCCTCTGGACTTCCGGATGCCTGGGAGTCCTGGGATGGGACCCTGGTCTGCGGCGCTAGATGTTTGCGACGCCACGGCTGCAGGCTAGCACAGCTTTAAATTTGCGGTTCCAGCAGCTCTCCACCATTCGCTGTCGTTGCTTGCGCCTCTCAGGTCCGGGGAAGCGAACCGGGCTCCGCCGGACCGGATATCAGGGATGTTTCCCCGGAAGCCAAAGTATCGTGGACATTGTCGACCCATTGGATGACTGAGTCCACGCCAGCTGTTAGCCCATGACGACACTGACCGGGGCACTGCTGGACACTCAAGTCAGGGCCTAGGGGCTAGCAGCTCATGTCAGAGGTCCGCTGAGGCTGTGGGTAATCACGAGGCCTGCGTTGTGATCTGGCGGTGAGGGCAACGGCGACAATCCTCACGCGCACCGGCCGCGCCGGTACGAGTACAGCAGCACGGAGACGACCGCAGGCGAATCCGATAGGATACGTACTAGCATGCCAATGCCAAGGCTGGTCTTGATTCCACTCGCAAGAGGAACAAAGCGTCCCAAATGTGCCGTCCGCAACCCGTACCGGTTGTGGGCATGCCTTCATGCGCGACCGCATTGCCGGGTCCAACAACGACTCTGGAGAAGCAGCTCCCTGCCGCTCACAGTTGGCGCTGCTGCATGTCATGCATACGAGTACTGGCACATGTATCGCAAGGCGCATTCCTGTTCCAGCGCCTGGCCGAAACGATGACAAAGCCAGCATTAGGGCCACAGGAGGCATGACAGTCCGTCACAATTCGTCTTTGGCATGGGCAATTACTGCGCCAAGTTTCCTTGCTGCTGTCGAAAGAGGCGAGCGCTGTTGCCGATGCATTGGAACAAAGTCAAAAGCACATAGGTGTGTGGAGGCTTCGATCTTAGTACGACAAACGTTCTCTATCTTGGCTGGTTGGCTTTGGAATACTGGGCGGCGCGGGAACGGAGCCTCCCTTATCACGTAAAAAGGTCTACAACTCCGAGCTTGCCTCTCACCATTCACACCCCGAGGTACTCGTACGCCTGCGGTCCTTGTGCTCTTCCTTGTCAGCAGCATTGTCCCGCGGTTAGATTTCTGCTACTCTGTCATTTCTGCCATCTGCCAAAGCCAAATCGAATGGCGCACATATAGCCACGGATGGCTTTCTCGTTCGTCAGTTTCAAGCCAGTGGGGAGGTGGTGAGTTGGAAACTGTGGCAAAAGTTGGATGCCAACCAGGGCCAGCCTGAGTCTGGCAAATCCTGGTTGTCTAGCCCCCAGAAGGTCCGCTGATCCTACCCAACACCTTCAAAGCTCCACCAAGTAAAGGGCATTCGTCGGAGTTATTCACCTCACCGGCTCTTGGCCTCCGGGCTAGCAGCATCCCGGAGGGTCTGGCTCTGACAGAGACCCGCGGCTCGCGTTCTGCTGATGTGAGCCTTGACCGGCAGACTTGCGGATACTGACACTTGTCCGTCAAACTGCCCTGTCCAAACAGATGGCTTTTGCCGGCCTCGCCGAGTTATGACTCGGGTCAGGGTCCGGCTGACATACTCTCACGCACGCCAAAGTAGTTGTATTTGCCTGGAAGCGATGTCCGCAACAGGTTGATGCTCTTCCGTTAAGAAGCGAGGGTCCTCACCACGTGGCAGACCCACGCACGCGTGCACTACGGCTCCAGCCGGAAGGCATCCGCGGCTTGTTCAATTTCACTATCACTCCCCACATGAGGGGACCACCGCGTTTCGTAACGAAGAGCATCTTCAAGCGGCATGGACGTTACGAGAATTGGACGCCTCTGTCATCGTGTCTAGAGTATGCAGCCTCGCAGTGCTGGAAATAGGAGGCTTTCTAGCCCTCTGGTCGTTGGACGATGTGCCTTGTTGAGCGTGCCACTGCCCTGACCGACTAGTTGGGCCTACACTTGGGAGGAGTATGGAGTAACGTCCGAAAAAGTCACTATACCGCTCCTCTTTATTTAGCAGCGTACGACAAGGCAGACTCCTACGTGTAGTTGGGACACATCGGTGGTCCACCGGCACTTGGAAGATCTCGCAATGACACAGGATGTTCTTTTCCGCAACGCCGGGACGCGATAGGGCCATTGGTCTGCGGCCAAAGCATGAGCGACTTGCCAATCTGCCTGGTAACGGCAGCCTATGTGCACCTGTCGACAGCATCAAGCTTCGGATGACGTGAACAGAAGGGGAGAGGACGGCACTATTTCCTTCCTGTTCTTGACGCATGATGCGTCTTCATCCGGGCGGATAACACCCGGAATTGGACCGTCAGCAACGGTCGTGTAACAAGCTGAGCGCACGGCGTACGAGTACGCGGACGGCAACGGGCATGCATCGCGTGCGCTGTTGGGCGGTTGGATGCAGATCTGACGGCGGGTAAGGCCATTCCCGCCCGGCCGAGTACTACAACATGCCGGTCATGGCACATGATGACCAGCGCGGCAGCGTCTCCTGGGCCGGTCGGCGTCTTGTTCCTATCGGATGGCATGGATGGCCACGTCGCGAACTGCGGCTTTAGATGGTGCACAGCCAGTCGCATACTCACCGAAAGGCAACCATGCGCGCGCATTGCACCTTTGCATTGCACCACTCACAATCGTTTGCTGCCGCCAATATGAGCCTTTGAGTTACACCGAGTGTACACACCCGTGCTCGAGTATCATTGTGTGCGAGCAGAGGCGCATTCGCGGCCGGGCCGGGCCTTAGAATCACGCGATGCGTCCGCGGTCTTTAGAGTTGACGCGGCTGCGAGCCTACGGCACCTGGACCCGCGACAGCTCAGCTGGGGTCCTGATGCTGTAGCCCAGTTGCGTTCTGAATGACAGACGGTCAGTCAGTCGAACAGCAAGCCAGCCGGCGCTGGTATTGTCCAACGCCCGCCTCACTGCAGCGTTCACCGCCTCGCTTCACTCTCCCGTACATCGCAGCCGAAGAAAAAGTCACCCAAGTGGAAGTTCAGACAGCTAGGTAATGGCCTCGTTGCAGTGCGGATCAGGCCCTGGTCGTGGAGCAGCTTTCTCGTACGCGCGCAAGTACTCACTCGCACAGAGGTATCTGGCACGACAAAGTGAGCTCGCAGTGCGCCAGTGCAGGGGCGTGGCTATGACAGTGGAGGCGGCGTAGACCTGACGACGCACCACGACGCCCACGCTGGCATTCTTCTGGGCAGAAGCAACAGGCGGCCAATATAAACACGGCGGAGAATCCACAGCGACATGGCGCCATACGGAGTACATATCAGTAGGTTTCCATACGGGGGCAGCAGCCTGTGGTCGCGGCTGATAGTCGTGCTACAAGCACTCCGTCATTGCGGGCGATATCGCTGCGGCCTGTCCAAACAGCTGGAGAATTACGGAGCACGACTCTCTTCGTCATCACTCGGACGTCAGCAGACCGAGCAACTGCGTTGCAGGAAGATGCAGAAACCAACAAGACCAGCCGCCGTGGCATGGGTCACCGCGCGTACTCGTACGAGTAAGAGGATGCTCGTGGGCCGCTTATCATGACTGGAGATGCGTTTCCTTGGAGCGGCGATCGAGGTACAAGGTACGGAGCATGGAGCATTGCACCAATGCACCGCACGTCCCGCGCGCCAGACATCGACTCATTAAACAAGCGGCGGGCCACGGGGAACACGGAAAAAGAAAAAAGTGAGCCAGCAAGAAGCAACGCGGCGCCATGGACACGGTACGTGGGCCAACGCGGTTCATCTTGGAGCTCCGCGCTCCGCACTCCGTACGAGCGACGCCGCCGCTAGCTGCTCGTAATTGCCCACCTACTCGTACCGGTAGGGAGCCCCTGGATGAGAAGCCATCCATCCATCCATGCCATCCATTCCATCGAATCGCGGCATGGACCCTGGTGGCCCACGGCCCCGGTAGCACCAGCAGGCCGGGTAGCCTCGAGCCTGGCCCGCGCCCGATGCCTGCCACCCCCCCTTTTCATGCCCATTGCCAAATCGCGGCCGCGCATGAGGAGCCCAGCACGCCCAGCACGCGGTTTCCGGATGTCTGGGGGGCCGGTCAAGATGCAAGATGGTCCGGAGTGCAGCCCGCGCGGAAGCGGCCAAGGCACGAGTACCTCGCAAGTCCCCTTGCCGCCTCCGCCGTCGACGCCCGCGCCGCTCGCCTGTGCCGCCTAGGTACGAGATGGCGGGGTGCACGAGCCTAAACACACCATTACGCTGGCCCGTTTCGTTGCTGTCGTCGTCCCGCGTCGCCCTCCTGGGCTCTGCCGTCGTAGGACGAAGCTGCCATCGCGACAAGGCAGCCCTGCTCTGGCCCAATGGCCTTGTCACCGCCCCCCCTCCTCCGCCATCTCGCCCTTCCCCGACCCCTGTCGGGCCCATCGATGGTGATGACGATATGGAGGCGCAGAAGCAATCCTCGACTTGACCGAGTGGAGGAGGTACCTGCGCGGTACGGGCAGCCCGCCGCAGTCCCAGCTCGCGGGTGCTTCAGCCTTGGCCGCGCTGACCAGGGCTTTGCGGACCCCATCGGCTCAGGGCAAGTCAGGATTTGCTTCTGGCTGGCTCTCGACCTGACCGCTTTACACACACGCCCCTACAGCTATCAAGTTGCGAACTAGCCTTTTGCCCGGTGCAAGGTTCAACTGCCCCACGCACGGCCCAATGTTGTGCCCCGGTCCTGGGCTTGTGGGAGCCAACTTCGCCGCATCGTCTTTCTTTTCTGTTGTAGTTGGGGAGATCCGAGGCCATCTCACTCCGTCTCCTGTCACCGCCCGTCCTAATCTGGTGCCAACCTTGGCCCAACGGGTACCGAGATGGGTCCCGGTCGTCCGTTGACATCCCGGACATGGAGGGCCCATCTCTCGTCACCGTCTGTCTGTCTCGACGCAAAGTCCTCATATATGTGTATCCACTCCCGCTCTTCTTCAATGCTTCCCCTCCCCTTCCTCTGTACGTACGAGATAGCCTCGACGCATCATCTTTTCTTTTCGAGTCTTGGGCGCCATCTCTTTCTCGACCTTGGCCCTGGACACCTCTCTTTGCTAGACCAACCTTGCTGCCGCCAAGCTTTGCCCTTCCCCCTTCAACCAGCACAATTGGTGCCTTTACGGCCATCAGTTGATAGCCCTGGTGCCCGCGGCGGCCATTTTGTCTCAAGCAAGTTTGCGGTGAAAGCTTCTTGCAGCGGATCGGCTCTCGAAAACGCAATTGAAACCCCAAGCGATCATCTCCTAACAGCGCGCCCCCGGCACCTGGTCCCTCTGTAGCTGGTCGACTTGCGGCGACACGGAGTGTAGTAACCGACACCATTATGAGAAGAGCCATGTCGGCCTCAGCGGCTCGTCGTGGAGGGAGTGGAAGCCAAAAGCCGCCATTCCCGATCCAGCAGTTGCTCGTTCTAGGTATGCCTTCTTGATTCCGAGGTTGTGTTGTCACACCTCGACAGCAGTTGTCACCGGTCGCGGACCTGACGTGGCTTTTCAGCGTGTTGCAGGATATGTGAACCAATCGCATTCATGTCAATTTTCCCGTACATATATTACATGATCGAGGATTTCCGCATCACCGAGGATTCCAGCAAGATCGCTCTGTATGCCGGCATGGTCACGTCTGCCTTCACCTTGGCCGAATTCTCTACCGGCGTCATGTGGGGACGCTTGAGCGACAAGATTGGACGCAAGCCGGTGATTCTCACGGGCCTCACTGGAACTGCCATCAGCGTGCTGGTATTTGGGTTTGCGCCGAGTTTGCCCGTGGCGCTCTTCGCCCGCGCGCTCGGCGGTCTGTTGAACGGGTAAGCCACCATCGGCTACCTGTTGCGCATTTGAACACAGGCATAGCTGACTTTGTGAACTAGCAACATCGGCGTGGTGCAGACAACCGTAGCTGAGCTGGTGACTGCGCGGGAGCATCAACGTGGGTGCCCAAACGCTGTGCTTCGGCTGATTTGGGGAGGGGCAGTTCGCTGACCGGTTGCAGCTCGGGCTTACACCATTATGCCGATTGTTTGGTGCATCGGGTACGCATCCTAGTTGACCACGTTGACGACAACATCAGCTCTAACCGTCACATACTCGTACAGATCCATCATAGGTCCCATGATTGGCGGGGCCCTAGCACGACCCTGCATCAGCTACCCCAGCCTGTTCCCGAGGGGTACCATTTGGGACAAGTACCCCTACCTGCTGCCCAATCTATTCAGCGCCGCAGCGGTATGTGTTGGAGTCATAGTTGGTCTCTTGTTCCTCGATGAGACCCATTCTATGAAGAAGCTGGATCGGGACAGGGGCCGTGAGATCGGGGATCGCATTGCAGCACTGTTCCGGAAGAGCGCGGTGTGCAAGTGCCGCGGGCGAGCACCCGAGAAGCAGAGCCTTCTCGCCGGCGACGACTTGGCAGCATACGAAACTTTGGAGCATTGCTCCCGGGACAATGGCAAGATGTCTGGCGTGGATGAACCACTGCCCGCATATCAGAGCCGCGAGAACTCGCCCAGGCTCGCGCCACAGGCCGACCCGGAACTTTCTCCAGCCGCCGTCCACCCACAAGATCCGCAGAAGCCAGAGACGCAGGCCTGCCGCAAGCCCAAGGTCTTCACCAAGTCGGTTATCATGAACATCGTTTCCTACGGCATCCTTGCCTTGTGCGTACCCATCATTTGCATGCCCCCCTGACCGTGATGCAGCCACTGACCCGAAGCTATGCAGCCATACCATGACATTTGACCAGCTCTTCCCCGTCTTCCTCAGCACCGCACCGCCGAAGCATCCAGTGTTGGAACTGCCATTCAAGTTTGTGGACGGATTTGGGCTTGACACGAAAACGATCGGTGTCATCATGTCCGTTCAAGGGCTTTACTCGCTCCTGTCGAACTTCATGATCGTCACGCCGGTGACGCGGAGACTGGGATCGCTCCGGCTGTTCCGCCTGTTGTCCTTTTCCTACTTTGCACTCTACCTCGTGACACCATACGTGGTTTTGCTACCGACGAACCTGAGGATGCCGGCCATCTACGCTCTGGTCATCTGGAAGTGCACTTATTCAACCATGGCATATCCCAACAACGCGATACTGCTTGCAAACGCTGCACCCAGTAAGGAGGTCCTTGGCACCATTAACGGAATCGCCGCCTCGACGGCAAGCTTGTGCAGAGCACTCGGGCCCCTGCTGTCCGGCGCTCTCTACGCGGTGGGCTTGCAAACGGGATATTCTGGTCTGGCATGGTGGTTCAGCGGCGTCGTAACAATTGCTGGCGCCTACCTCAGTTCGCAGATTACAGAGGGCGATTCTCACCCGGAAGAGGAAGCCTTGATCGACGACTCGCTTCTTTACGACGGCGAGGAGGCAGCTTGAGGGGGTTTTGAGACAGGCTTGCAGCCTGATTACCCGCCTCAACTGCTCTCTTTCACCAGGAGGCAATCATTTTTCATTCTCTGCGGTGCCTTTCGACTTCTCTTTTTTTTCTGGCAACATTGTTGGCGCCCAATACCCTTTTTATTCGGGCAGCTGGGAGACAGGCGTTGACTTGATATTTCAGGATGGTAGGATATCACTTGGGGCATATAGACGTCTTTTTCTTCTGCCTTTGTTCTTCGTCTTTAGGGCGAGACAGGGCAGTATCAGTCACGGAGCATCATGACTCTTGCTTCAGCGGCTTTTTCAAAACCGAGCCGAAGCAGACTTCTTTCGGGGCCTTCGCTCACGACGGCCGAAAAACGAGGTGGGCGATGGCAACATTGCATGGGCGAACGGGCGTTACCCAGGGAAAAGACAAGGGACGGATGGACACGGACATGATCTCGGCTACTGGAAACTATTAGATATTCACAGCATGGATACATGATTAGCCGGCTGGGCGAATGGCCTCAGCGCAAGAATACAAGATAATAATTACCCATTCCCACAGCTGCAGACCGGCGCCTCTCTCGAGCATGCGATGCTGACATCTCCGTGGCCCTTACCCTGTCCGGTGCAGTGTGCCTCAGGCTGCTTGGTGGACGTCGTGAGGTACCTACGTGAGCGTTGGGCAAGTGCGAGAACCTGGGGGCAGCTGCTCCGTCGTGATGTGCTTCATCGCCTGATCCAGCGCTCTACTCGGGACACCCAGCTCCTCCTTCACCAACTCTTTCAGCAAGTGACAGACTCGAGTCTCATCCCGGCCATAAACACACACGCCCTTTGCATCGTCAAGTGCACCCCAGAGAGGCGCATCACTCGTCGGGTCCGGGGCTCCGAGGTCGCTAATCGCTGACTCGTGGCACAGGACGGGCTGAAGGGCCTGGAGGGATGCGCTGGCCAGACAAACGCTGCCGGCCGGAGCGTGGGGCCAAGGCAAGGAACCCTGAGCACGCCCCGGACTCCCCTTTCCCAGCCGACCAGTTGGGCCCCGTGGCCCGAATTTGTCGGCGACTACGCCGAGACCACGCTTCCAACAACCACGACGGAGGGCTGCTCGAGTCAACGGTCCAGGCCGGTGTGGAAGCAAGCCGCCTTCTGGTTGACGACGCCTCCGCAATAAGCCCCTCCTGGCGCCTGGGTTCCCCACCCAAGAACGGCTCAGGGCATCGACCCCAGTGCCGGGAAGCAGCGGGCGGTGGGCGCTGACGGGTGCCAGAGGCGGGTTGGATAGGCTCCAGAGATGCCCATTGCGGAAAGGTGTCGTTCCTGGCAGGGCCTGACAGGGCCGAATGCCTGGGCTGTCGCTGTCTCGAGCGGCTTGCACGATGCGGGGGCGCGCACGCCGTGGCCCCCCCCCGCCGGCTCCGTTCGCGCTACAGAATCCGTCGCTTTATCAGCCCCGCCAGCGCTCCGATGCACCCAGATATCGCCGACAAGCACCAGCGCGCACTAGCACCGAGAAACCACAAACGGCTTTCGCAACGAGCCCCATTTCCCCGAACATCCACCGTCCTTCATCGTCCGCCGCATCCTCTCAACTCGCCTCCGTCTCGCCCAACGAGCCTCGCCAGTCGCCCAAGGCCGCAGCCGTACGGACTATAATACCTCGCCGTCTCATATCGCGGATCGTCGCCTCTCGTCCCGAGCGAGGCCGACGGTTCTGCTGGGGGCAGACGTCGCATTACTCGTTCGCCGATTCCCGCCACAGTCCGCTTCTCGAAAGCAGCGCTGGCCCAGCTGGATGATGGAGCATAGCACAAGAACTCTTGCATAAGCTACTGCACGCATCGTTCAGCGGAAACGACACAGAGGACGTCGCATGTACGCTCTTCATCCTGCGACTGCCGTACTAGTCTCGCCAAGCCAACCACTGTCCCCAGAGCATCGCGTCGATACTGCTAGGACAGCTGGACGACCTACCCGACGCGCGACTCTCCGATACCCTGCCGCACGCGCGACACTTGCGTGGGATCTTGCACCATGCCCTCCTCGCATGGCCCTCCGTCCCCGAACACTCAACCGGGCACCAAGCGACAACGACAGTCCTCCTTCGACGACGGTGCGCCTCAAGATGGCCAGACCAGCCCGACCGACCTTGCGGACGATGCGCTCCTAGGCGCCGGCGGTTCCGCTGCCGGCGGCAAGGCTGGGCAGAGCAGCAACTTCCGCAATGTGAGCGCGTGCAACCGTTGCCGGCTGCGCAAGAACCGATGCGACCAAAAGCTACCGAGCTGTGCGAGCTGCGCTAAGGCCGGCGTCGCCTGTGTCGGCTACGACCCCATCACTAAGAAGGAGATTCCTCGAAGGTGAAAAGTTGCTGCGCGTCCATCCGTGCCGATGCCGGTTGCTGACATTCACCCCCCACAGTTACGTCTTCTACCTCGAGACTCGTGTAGAGCAGTTGGAGAAGATTCTTACGCTCAACAACATTGCTTTCCCGCCAGCCGAGAACTTGGAGCTATGTTCACGCCCCAGCGTGGATGCGTCCAGCACGCTGTCAGGCGCTGACAGTGGCTACTCCGGCCCGTCTGAATATGGGAACCAAGCAGCAGCAAAGTCACACAACCCGGCACTGGAATCGCTCAAGGCAAAGAAGGCTGGTCAGAGCCCAGCCATGTTGAACATTGTTAGTCCATCTAAACCGAGGTCCTTGGCCTCGGCCTCAGGGGTCTCCTTTGCGAGAGTAGTCTTCGCCGCGGTCCAGTACTCCGTCAACGACCCGAGCACAGGGGACCGATCCTCCAGTCGATACCCCAGCGGCAACGGCGCTTCGATGCGTGACTCTTTCTTCGGCCTCCATGCGAAGCCGACGATTCAACCAGCTCCTTTCCCTGACAAGGAAGTTGGGCGGAGGCTAGTTACACTCTACTTTGAACACGCCAACCCGCAGATCCCGATTCTTCATCGGGGAGAGTTTATGCAGGTCTTCGAGCACGCGTACGAGAACGGAGGACAGGGACTGGCGGCCCGAGAGCTGTACCTGCTCAACATAGTCTTTGCCATTGGCTCCGGAGTCATAGTCGGTGAGCCCGTCAAGACTGAAGCCTCGGACGATGCCAAGATGGCTCTGCATCAGGGCAAGAACCCGAGCCAACCGGAGGAGTACCACGCGAGCGCCATTGTTCACCTGGAATCGTGTCTGAGCTTCAGCAGTGGAGGGCTGGAAGTGCTACAGGCAGTGCTGCTGCTCGCCAACTTTGCGCTGCTTCGCCCTGTTCCTCCCGGGCTATGGTAAGCATTTGCGCGCAGACATGCCAGGATAAGACACTGAAACTGACTGTTTTCTATAGGTATATCACTGGTGTTGCCGTACGTCTCGCGGTGGATCTCGGGCTTCACCATGAGGATGGTGGAGATATCGAAGGCTTGGCGCCTAATCCATCAACCGATCCGGTCGCGGTCGATGGCGGTGCAAACCCTCACGAGGCCGGGGGCCCTCATGAGCGAGGGCGACGATTACGGATCCGCGATATGCGACGTCGACTATGGTGGTGCACTTATTCATTTGATCGGCTGGTGAGCACCTGCGTGGGAAGACCCTTTGGTGTCAGCGATGAGGTCATCACCACCGAGTTGCCCTCGTTGCTGGACGATGACTACATCACCCCTGCCGGTTTTCTGGAACCCCCCAAGGGCGAAGCGCAGCCCAGTTATAAACACGTCGCCCATCACTATTTCCGACTGCGCATGCTGCAGTCCGAGATCCTTCAGGTCCTTCAGTACAACCAGGCCCAGCTCGCGCGGGCCGCCAGCAACCAGGGCAAGCAATACCCGGAAATGCACACGCATCTGCCGTCGCCGTTCCTCGTCCAGTTTGACTCCTTCAGATCGTGGCGAATTGACATTGACAGGAGGCTGTATCAATGGAAGGCGTCGGCGCCAACAAGGATGGAGACGGGCGTGGCTTTCTCAACAGAGTTTCTGGAGCTCAACTACTGGCAAGCCATAATCATGCTGTACAGGCAGAGCTTGAGCGTCCCCGCCATGTTCGAGGGAGAGTACAACACGTCGGACGAGGTCAACAGCCCGACCGCCTTCACGGCCGAGCCAAGAGAGGATGAAGACCGCATCTACCTCAAGGTTGCAGAGGCAGGACAAAAGATCCTGCGCATCTACCGTCAACTTCATCTCAGCGGGCTCGTGAGCTACACATACCTGTCCACGCATCACCTCTTCATGGCGGGCATCTCCTACCTGTACGCCATCTGGCACTCGCCCGTAGTGCGCAGCCGCCTGGTGAGTCTCGCCTCTGCGCTCTGCTACCTCGGAGTTCGTAGGATGTGCTAACCCTGTCACAACAGACTTTGGACGAGGTCGATTTCACCATCCTAGCCGCCAAATCAGTCTTCTCGGACATGATTGACAAGTGTCCGCCAGCCGAGACGTGCCGCGATGCCTTTGACCGGACAGCCAAGGCCACCATAAAGATGGCCAGCTCAAGAGGCGGCTTCGGCACCCCGGCACGGCACTCACGTCGACAAAGGCGAGAAACGCTAAACTGGGCATCGGCACCCGATGCCGCAACGTTGCAACCCCCGTCCCGTCATCGCCATCATCAGTCGGAGCAGAACCCCTTCCAGTTCGACCTATCATTATCGGACAACCTGTCGTCGCCCAGCCTCTCTGCAACCGGCGAGATGCAGACACCCCCTCTGGGCAAGGCGAAGACGTTTGACGGGGACACGTACATGTCCCAAGCTGGCTCTCACAGCGGGCCCAGCCCCGGCGAGAGGACCATGAGCCAGGATGGAGGCTCGTCGATTGACCCCTCTCTGGTGCCATCGCCGCCCGCGTCTCGGCGGACGGCGCCTCAGCAGCAGGGGGGCCCATCGGGCAATACCTTCATGGGACACCAGTTTGGGATGCAGGGCTCCATGGACTTCCCTGACGCGCAGGCTATGGAGTTCCTGCAGAACCTCGGGGCCACGCCAAACGGCGACGTCAACGGCGCGGACCAGGCGCAATTGGACCTGGGTTTCGGCATCAACTGGGAGGGCATGAACCACGACTTTGGTGAGGGGCAGCAAATGAATCCTTTCGAAACCTTTTTCTTTGGTGGTCAGCAAGGCGGAAACGGCACCAGCGGTGGCGGCGGCGGCGGCGGCGGTGGTAGTGGCGGTGGTGGTGCCGGCGACGGTGGGACCGGGCACAACGGCAGAGGAATGAGCATGTAGGATGGAGCGGTGGCTTGTTGCGTCGCAGCTGGTGGCTTGTCTGGAACGATAGCTGGCTGCATGGTATACCCCGGGGCAGAAGGAACTCGGCTGGGAGGAAGCCGACGTGGATTGGGCAGCTGACTTGTTTTGGCAAGGTATTCGGAGGGATACGGTTGTCAGGCCTGGGACACTTGGTCTGCAAGTGGCCGTCCAATATGACATGGCGAAATGGGAAGTGCGCGTCAAGATTATCTCCGTGGCGAGGGGCTGTTCAGACAGCAGTGTTGTGAAAAGTCATTTGATCGGAGATTTTGATGCATGTTTTCTGTTCTCGTTATGGCCCGTGACGATGCATATGTACCAAAAGAAATATTGGGAGCGGTCTTCAAGTCTTTTTCGCATCTATCTACATTAAATTTGGTGCCAGAACCAACGGATATCCTCCAATTTAAAACTCCCCAAGTGCGTCTGCTGCGCTACACGTAGGCTCCCTTGCTCGAGCACTGAAATTAAAGACATATCTAGAACCGATCTCCAACGTAGGGAAGGGTGGGAAATGTTGCTTCGTGTCCTGGCGTCACGGCAGTCCCAGCCGGGTCGTCGGAGCCATAAATCGTCATTACCGCTCGTACACATCATTCGTCTTCTCGAAACCCAAAAGCCGAGCCGAGGCAGGGTGGAACACGTACTCTGTCAACGCTCTCTGCTGTAGTCTCGGCTGCTGTACCGCCTGCTGCTATCGCGCCTGGCGTCTCGTGGGGGGTCGACGTCGCGGTAGCTCCGGCGCCTCTCGTCGCTGCGGCGGCTCCTGCTGCTGTGCCTGCGGCTCTTGCGCCGCGGCGGGCTGTGCTCCTCGGTAACGACAATCTCATCATCGTCGTCGCGAACCACACGCGGCGGGGCCGGCGCCGGCACGAACGTGGGGGGCGGCGGCTGGCGCGTCGACTCGATGATGACGGGCGGCTCCTGGGGCCCGCCGGGCTCCTGGATGATGCGCTCGCGCGTGCGCACCTCGAACATCTCGGTGGCGTGGGCGCCGTTGCCGCTTCGCCGCCGCGACGAGTGGCGATGGTGCTTGGGCTGCTCGGGGCGGGAGCGGAAGCTGAGGACGCTGCGCGAGGCGGTGACGGCCGAGACCTCGACGGTGCGGGTGCCCCAGGCGCCGCTGACGACGGCGGGGCCGAAGCCGAGGGCCGAGTAGACGAGGAAGAGCAGGACGAGGACGCCGGCGACGGAGCCGAGGACGATGGCGACGACGATGCCGGGCGAGGGCGAGTCGTCGAGGTTGCCGTAGGTGGTAGGGATGACGACGGCGGTGCCGGTCGCTTGGCGCGCGACGAGCAGCGGGAGGGTCGCGGTGGGGTATGTCGGAGAGGGTGCTGATGATGGTGGCGATAGGGGCGACGCGGAGGAGAGGAGGAGGAGCGTCGGGAGCCCGAGCATGGCGGGGAGGACGGGCATGGCGGAGACTGGATGTCTGCGACGAGGCGACGGCCTGCGGTCGCGCTCAGCGGGCAGCGCGAGACGATGCGACGAAGATAGTGTGAGAGCACGGGCGCGGGCGAAGTCGCATGGCCGTAGCGAATTGCGGTGCGACGCCAGACGCCTCAGCGGCGCGTCATAGCCGCAGCGTCGTGACGGGGGGCAGAAGCGAGCGAGGATGGCGAGTATCGCGGGCCGGTGTGTGTCGTGATGTTGTGCTGCTGCAGGTTCGCCGCGCGCCAAGTGACGGTGGTGGTGGTGGTGCCTGGGTGGAGCGAGCAACGGCGCGTCCCGGCAGGGGGTGGAGGCTTGAAGCTTCCCTCCACTCCCCTGGCGCCTTCAGATGCGGGGGGCCACCACGGCAACCGGACGACGACACCATCCCAAGGTCCCCCGTCTAAGCCAACAACGGCGTCGCTTTTCACCTACGAGTGCGCCATGACCAGCAGCTGCCAAGACGTATAATACCGCTCCAAGCCAGACGGAGCCAGACGGAATCACTCCAGGGCCCCTTGACCAATGCGAGGTCCAACGTTTCGTGTTCATTAGCTGGCAACCTCACGTCGCTACTTGATTGAGCGCAACGACGACTGCGATGCATGCTCAGCGCCGTCTGCCAGCCATCTGCGGCCAGCTACTTGCACGCCTCGCTACCGCTTTTCATCATGTCCATGGACTCTTGTTCTTGCAATAAGTATGCATGGAAGGGGCTCCAAAAAAAACACCCCCGTCCTTGACTCAATCCCACACCCGTGCGACGAACCTTCAAAAACGACTCGACGGCCACCCGTCAGTATTGGGCCTGCTGGACGTACATCTTCCTGCCGCGCCCGCGCGTGTCGAAGCCCGTGATGGCGAACAGCTCGCCCGTCGCGTCGCTCGTCATGTACAGCCGCTCGCCACCGTCGCTCAGCGCCAGCCCGACGGGCCGGAAGCACTGCTGCGGGCACGCCGCGTTGTCCGCGTTCCACATGACGCCCTCCTCGGCCTCGCGGCTGCTGCTGCCGTCGACGGGGAAGCCCCGCGAAAAGGCCACGCGGCTGAGGCGGTAGCCGTTGGGCGGCTGGCGGTTCCTGTTGCCCGGTCAGCGTGCGCGAAGGGGGCGGGGGGGGAGAGTTGTTCGCGGGCTCTCTCACCAGCTCCCGTGCATGGAGATGTAGGCCGCCGACCCGTCGCCCTGGAACTTGATGTCGAGCGGCGCCAGGTGCGAGCCGAAGGTGATGTAGGGCGCCACCGTGTGGTCGCGGCAGAAGGCGTCGGTGTAGTTGCGCGGCATCTGGTCGCCCGCCATCTGCTGGCCCGTCCTGGCGCCGCCGGGGTAGTTGTGGACGTTGCTGCTGTCGAAGATGGCCACGCACGCCGGGTACCCGTAGTTGCTGCCGTAGACGGGGCTGTGCCTGTCGCCGGGCCGGCCGTGGAAGTTGAGCTCCTCGCCGGGGTTGGAGTTGTGGACGTCGACGCCGCCGCGCTTCATGTTGTCGATGGAGTTCTCGACGGACCACTTTACAGCAGCAGTGTCAGCAAACATACATGGGCTATTGCACGAGGGGAGCAATCACAATGTAACCCGTGGTGGGATCCTCGGCGACGCCGACGCTGTTCCGGAGCCCCCATCCCAGCACCGCGCCGCTCGAGTACGGCACCGGCGTGGCCCCGTCGCCGAGGAGCGCCTCGATGTCAAAGGTGCGGATCTGGCTGCGCGCCGACGCCTCGTCCGTCGTGCCCGCGTCGATGTTGCCGTCGGAGCCGCGCGACACGACGAGCAGGCCCGGGTCGTGCTGCGGCACCAGCAGCGTGCGCGTCACATGCCCGCCCTGCTCCATGCCCGTGATGATGGCCCTGCCTGTGCCGGCAGTGCCCGTGGCGGCGTCGTAGGCGTAGGCGTAGACCGTCGTCGACGACGAGGCGAAGAGCGTCTTGCCGTCGGCCGAGAGGGCGATGCCGTGGTTGAGCTGCCATGCGTCAGCGCTCCGTTTCTCTCTCCGTCTCTCGCGCTCGGCCGAGGGGCCTTGGCCAAACTCACGCTGTTGTCGGCAATCAGCTGCGAGCTCTCCTTGACGCAGACGTGGACGCCCTCTCCGTCGTCGAGCACCACCCTCCGCACCCCCCTGCCGCCCTGCTCAACCACGAGCAGATTGCCCTCGTCGTCGACGGCGATGCCGCGCGGCCGCGCCAGCCCGTTGAGCAGCACCGTATACTCGACTCCCGGCGCCGTGACCGGCGTCCAAATCGGCTTCAGGCCCTTGCAATGCGTCGCCGTCGTCGTCGCCGTCGCCGCCGCCGCCCACAGAGCCCCGAGCATCGTCAGCCGTGGAAGCGCCATCGTCAGTCAATGAGGCCGCGGGTTGGCCCCCGAAGGTCGAAATTGGATGTCAGAAACCGAGGAGTGCGAGCTATCAATCACCGATCCCTGTGGTGTCGCGATGGTCAACGCCCAACCTGGCCCGGCGACTTACACGGACTGGGACTAGGCCAGTATTTATTCGCAACGGACTTCGGAACCAGGGAACCAGGCGACTGACGCCATGCTTTCCCTGCTCTCCCCTTCCCCTCCCTCTTCTCCCACGGAAAGCAGACCTGCCGAGCGTGTAAACGACGTTGCGTGAATGTTACGAGACTTGCATGCCTTCGGTCAATCTCACCTTCCGTTCCATCCACCGTGCTCTCCCTTTGCTTACCTCGCTGATCGGCCATTCCAGCACCCGGACAGCGTCATCGTCATCGTCACCACCCCTCCTCTCCCCCCCCTTGCTCCCATCGGCAGTTTGGGAGCTCCCCATTCCCATTTGTCTGCCGACGGATGCGCAAGTCTGGTTGACTATCGCCGTGAGGAAGGTGACGTTCCAGCGTGCGCGCGTGAACCCCGGAGGGCCGAAATTCAGCATCAACCAACCCAACCTAGCGCGTGCGGGGCGGTTCGTCGTTCTTGATCGACAGCGTCGCAGTGCTAACACGCCCCTTGTCGCATGGCGACGTGCTCCGCTGCCGGCTCGTCTTGAGCGGACATCCACCGCCTCGGCCGAGGCCGGCAGCCATTTGCCCAAACGGGAAATTCCAAGGCCCGAGGGGACGGGCTTGCTTAATGGAATGGAGCTTATTGCGCCCCGTCGCCCTTTGCGCCTCTCCCGGGCCCGTACAACTTGCGCCGGCCCATCTTCCGCTCGACGTCTGCTTCCGCTGCATCTACAGAATCACACTCCAGTGGGGCACGCTCATCGTTAACCCTCGCAAACAAGAAAACGATTGTGGTATCTCTGGTGTATCGACTAGAAACTCTTTCGAACTGTACACGTCGGGCAGGGCAAGCTAAATGTCCTCCCTCTCTCACTTCCCCCTCTTCCCTCTCTCCCCGCTGCCCATCAGGCGACATCGTTTCCCCCCCAAAAACAATTACAATGCAGGTGATACAGTCGTCTCCTTCTAATATCGTATCAAGTCGTCATTATGCGTACATGTGGTTGTTCGTGTGAGGGTTCAAAATATTAAAGTGATTCGGCCGGGCTCCGGGCTCAACCTGGCTCACATAATACAGAGCAAGGAAATCGGCGCGGCACTGCTCCAGATGCGTCAGAGAATGGTGACATGACTGGATGCGCGCCGGCCGGCAAGATAGAGAACGTGCTGTGGCAGTTGATCCAGGAATATGTGCGAAATGTCGTATTCCACGATGTTGCTGCAACGTACATGGCAACCACGAATGGAAACAGTGCAGAATGATACACATCATCTGCAGGTTCCGAGCTGAAAGTGCTGCGGAATCGGCGGCAGCGCACGTGTTGGGGGCGGGGCCGGTGGAGGTCCTTCCGTCAACTGCGGCATGCTTCTTCGGTTGAATAGAGCCTTGGTCGCCATCTTATGCGGATGGCTTCCCTGGCCCGGGATAGGTGGCAGGGGCGCATTCGGGGGCGCCAGAGGTGGCTCCATCATGAATGGGTTGTAGAGTTCGTACGAGCCGTTGGATCTCTCCGACAGGATCGAGCCCATGCTTGCTCGCTTTGCGGCACGAGAAGTCTCGACTGATCGACTTCGGGGCTCTCTCATGTCCAAGAGAGAAGCTCGATACCATCTCCGGTCTTTATCCTGTGCCGCTTGAGGTAGCGGTGGAGCCGCTGGCTGGCATTCTTCTCGGTGGTGTCCCAGGAGCAGCGCCGTATCCATTTTTGGAACCGCCTCATCGGGATTCCGCACCCCCTCAACACCCGAGGCACGGCGTGGATTGCTACTGGCCCTGCTGACTCGTCTGTCTTGTAGCCCCTTGGATGCGATGCTTGAACCTCGAGAGGGAGGAAGATCGCCAGAGGGCCTGTCTCGGCCGCGGGATGTGGAGCGGAGTCGCTGCTGACTTGTCTTCTTTGCGAGCGATACCTGCCGGCTGGCCCTTTTATCCGTTGTGGACTGCTCCGGTATAGCTTCCTGTGGAGAAGGCTGATCCATGACCATCGAGAGAGGTCGGGTGTCCCGCAGGACAGGCGGTGGCCTGCCCCTGACGGCCCGCAGAGACGTGTCAGAGTGCTGATCCCTTTGTTGTGGGTCGTCCGCCTCGGCCACCGCTGTCCTCGCGTACGAAAACCGTCTGTTTGAAGAACGAGGCACGCTGAAATTGGGAGTAGGTCGCAGTCCGACAGGAGAGGGGGCCGCTCCCTCGCCTCCGGGGCCAGTGAGGTTGGAGGAAGGCTGGGGTCGAGTTTGCCTGGAGCTGTTGGGGTCGACAAAGGGACTAGCCACTTGCATCGACTGCCGACGAACCGAGATATCGGAAGCGTTTGGTCTTGGTCTGACGACGACATCCGCATGTTCGTTGGAGCCAGCTGCTGTGTCCTCCACGTACGTTGCAAAGCTGTCTTGCGTCGGCGATTCCTCAGAAGAGGATTCGGCCGAGGTGACCACCGTCCGCTGACCGGATGAGATGAACGAGAGGCGGTTGTAGCTCTCGCGCAGGCTCTCCAGCTGGTGTTCGTCATGGGACACGACGCTGTTGGTGGTAGATTCGCCGTCTAGCGACTGGTCTCGAATCACGTCCGGGCTGAAAATTCTCGTAGAGCCGTTGCTACCGCGTAGTCCTCGATCGGCAACCGTCGCATGGCTGTTTGGGACTCTGCTAAACCGAGAGGGATCTTTTTGTACCAGAGTCCGCTGACCGTGGCGCTCTTGGAAGCTCTGACCATTCTCATCCGTCTTTGGCTTGCCCGTCTCGGACAGGTTCTTCTTGCCGCCCAGCTTTTCGATCTCGGAACGCAACGCTGCTATCCAAGCCTCCATGACGTCGGCGTCTTCAAACACCATGAGCATGTTTGAGACACTGCGCCTGTCCAGCCGAAATGGCAGCTTGGATAAGATGGATCGCGAATCCGACGTCGATGTGCCATTGGCTTCGGCGGTGGAAGAGACTTGGACCACCCAGTGCCGCCCCGGTATCGCGTCAGTGGCGAAGGCGGCAGAAGAGCGGCCGAGGCGGAGGACTTTTTCGGGGAGACGATCAAAGGGCCCGTTGGCGGCATATTGTAGAACGTATCCAGAGGTAACGAGAACATATATCTTGTTTGTCCATTCCAGGCCCTCGATGCATGCGGATGCGTCACGTCGGTGGTTTCTCTTTTCGTCATCTTGCCCTCCCTCCTGGGCCTCGTCATGGGTGTCTTTTGCTTCTTCCCGTACCTTGGCGTTGTTTCTTTTCTCGTTGAGTCGCAAGATAGCGTCCGCCGATATCGTAGCCGCAGGCAAGGTTACGTGAAGGATGGCCTGAGGGAATGCCTTGAACAAGGGCGGCATGGACCAGTTCGCAAGAGACTCCCGCGGTTGCTTGGGTGGCTTCGGGACAGCAGCTCTTCGCTTTTTGGCGCTTGCCTGCTCATGATGGCCATTTTGGCCAAGACAATGCGTCTCTGTCGTCAGTGGGAATTGTTCCCATTGAGTGTTCGAGGCGTGAGCATCGTCGCAACCATGGCTCTGGGCCGAAGGTCCCACGTTAGATCGAGTGTTCGTGGATTTGGAGCTGTAGAATGCATTGGACCGCGTGTTGGGTTCTTTGGCCACCTTGGGCCGCGCAAAGATGTTCCTCAGTCCCAGTCTTGACTCTCGACGGCCGAGTTTCTCTTGTCGCAAAGGCACGGGGCTCTCATCTTGGACTTGACCCAGGTCGGATCGTCGAGAGCGGGTCAACCTCGTCTGCTGGCTCGTGAGCTTGTCCAGACCTTCTATATGAGCCATTCCGTGGTGGATAGTAGAGTCTGTCATGCCGCAGGCCCAGATGGGTTGCGTGCGATGAGCGCCGGGAAGGTGTTGTGAGCCGCGCGAGGCAAAGACGGAGTGACGAGATCAACACTGCGGATGATGGCCAAAACTAGCGCGGGGAGGACAGTGAAACACAGGACCCAGAAAATAACACAAACATGTGATGCTGCAGGCTGCGGCGGTGCAGCAGAGAGAACGAGGGCGTCGTCGGCCGTTGGGATTGCCCGGGGAGGATGACGCGGGCCTTGGTCCGGACCTGGATCTAGACGATCTTTCCAAAGGCCGGATCCCGCAGACCCAGCGGCGCGCGGTGTCGCCTGGAGCAGGCCGAGTTTGCGCCAAGGCGTACTATTACGAGTTCAAGGAAGTGTCGACTCCAGGTCCCTAGCGGAGGCGAGAGGCGGCTCGTGAGACGAAGGGGCGGCGGGACACGAGCCAGCAGCAGTCGCCAGTCGACCAGACGCACGAAACGAGGAGACGGGTCAGGAAGGAACAGAAAAAACAGCGAGTGTTGTGAGACGTCAGTCATATGTAATCTGGTGGTGCATGGCACGGATATCGGAGAGCAGACGAAGGAGCACGCACGCACGCACAAAACGCCGGTGGCAGCAGCCCCATTCTCCATCGGCAGCCCGCTCCTGCTGCCCTTTTACACAGCCATAAATATTACTCGTACGGAGCACCGGTACGGGTACAGTATGCCCACCGGGGCAGGCAGCAAACGCAGCGCGGGCCTCTATGAGTAACAGACCCTGATGGGAGCACCCACGCTGACGCCACGCGCGGGCATGGCGAAGGCGCCCCGTGCAACGATGCGTGCTGCCGGTCGAGTCGGAGCGAGTCGCCGCGGCCGCCCCTGTCAGAGCTGGCGACCAGGGGCTCCCGGGGCTCCACAGGGCTGCCCGGTGCGGACAAGGGGTCGTCGGGTGGGTGGTCCTGGTGCCTGGGCAAGCTTGGGCTCTCAGCAAAGAGGGCCCGCGATGCTGGAGGGTGCGGTGCGCTGACAGGCGGAGCCTCGAGGCGCACCATTCAGGGGCACCGGAGGGGAGGGAGGGTACGGGGGAGCGTGCCTGCGTCTGCTTTGTTTCGGCGATCGTCGTGCCATTCGCCGTCGATGCAGATGGCATCCAACGCAACTTGTTGGTTGTGTCCGTCCGAGGTGCAGGCGTTCGTGCGTGCATCCTGCAAAATCATGTGATTCCCCTGCGTCATGCACGCGCGGCGACCGAGTCCGACGTCTTCGTGCTGGGCGCTCGCGGACTCCAACTAGGCCGTGGGTGAAACACCGCCAGTCCAGACCAGCAAGGACATCAATAAGAAAAGCAGCAACGGCACTCGGGCTGCACGGAACTGGCCCGCGAAAGAGCTCACGGACCTTGCCCATTGTGCGGAGCACGCAGTCCAAATTTGGCATGCCATTGACCTCAGCAAATCACGGCGCGCCTGATGGTGCCAGAACACGGACGACGACTCCATCGCCTCTGTGTCACGGTACAAACTCTCGCTCGGTCCCCTACCGCACGCGCCCGGTGCGGACAGGCGGAGGACGGACGTACATGCTGCATACGGGCCATGTACGGAGTACGAGTACGGATACTCTTGCGTCCATGCTCTGTGGCTTCAGCCTGTCCAATCCAGTCAACCAGAAGCGTTTTCCCTCTCCCTCCTTCGCCCTGTCCATCTCCAGCACCTCATTCCGATCTGGGCCCTCCGGCTCACCGGATCACGTCGCCCTGGGCCCCCGGTCGTCAGTCGACGCCGTCCCTACTTTAATCGTCACTCATCACCAACGCGGTGGGCACAGCCCTGCTAGCGCTTCGCAACAATGGCCCTCCATCGGCCCACCCGCCGGCTGCCGAGGCCGTGAAGGACTGACTGAATCTTCCAGCAGGGAAGCCCCGGATTCTCGCGAGTGAGGAGCCAGGCCGGAGGAGGCCTAGACTTTGTTGATTCCCCCAAAACACATTTCAGCCCGAGTGGTGGACTGCTCTGCTTTGCCAAGGTGATGTGCCAGCATCTGGGACCTCCCAAGTGGAAGACGGGCGCCTCTCTGAATTATATCTTATTGCGAAAATGCCCCCGAACCTCTGTCACATTGGACGAACTGGGTCTTCCGCGAATTACTGTTGACGGTGGCTGCCAGCCGTACCGCCTATTGTGCGCCTAAAAACGCCTCGGCGCAGCGGAAACCGGGGCAGCTTCTCCCATGATATCCTTACCAGGTGCCTGAGCACAGCGAGTCCAATTGTGATCAGACCTCTCCCGCGAGCAGGCAACCAGGATGAACGTCGGCTGACAAGTTGCCCAGGATATTGACTTTTGTCTCAGGGCACAAATTCAACGCGCATCAGCGCTGGAGATGTTAGGCCACAAATCATGACGCTTCGGCGAGGGACGAGACATGATGCTTCAGGAGGACGGTCGACTCTCAAAGTGAAATGGTCGAACAGTCATGGAGACCACAACCGACTCTGACCTCTTTTTACGAGTATGACACCAGGCTCCGGCCCATGTTCTCGTCACACAGCCACTACGTCGTCGTCCGCAGCCCGCACTCGGACTCGCACCCGGCAACTTTCCTGCGAACAGCCAGACACTACCCGAGACATGGCAGCCTGTTGCAGCCAGGACGACTGGTAGTTCTGCGGGGGTGGACAGTACGAGTGAATGCTCATGAGCATTCGGCTCCTCCAATCATTGAGGTATGACCGCCACGACTTCTTGGGATAAATTTCCTGGGCATTGCCGCAGTTGAAAAAGAAACGCCATCACTGCGAGCCTGGACTCTCCTCGTATCTGGCGCCGCGCTCGCTCATGGTCAACGGTCGCGAACCCTCCCATGAGACCCTTGGCGGTGCCTGCAGTAGCGGCGACGCTTGTCTGACTTGGTGCACTGCAGGGTTGTCCGTGGTGGGCTGTGACGGGCGGCATCGGAAACGGCGCATGCTCGTAATTGCTTGCAATTCCCGGTCTACGAAGCCCGCTAGCAGTCACGTCCGTCTCCTTGGACCTCTGCGCATCAAGGCTGTTGTGTTCGTTTCCTCCGGCAGCCTCTCTGTGTCGGCTGGCGTCGGTGCAAGTTGGAGGCAGCTCCAAGTTCGACGGCGTCCAAACTTTAGAAGGACCCCGTTTCAGCGCCGCTGTGAAACATGTGGGCAAGGCCAAGTTATTTTGCGTGCAGCTCGCTTAGAGACACGCGCACGATGTTTCAGCTTCTGCATTTGCACCTGCTCGGAGACGCGACGGAGCAGATGCTGGGCGCGATGGCGACAGCCTATGGATTGATTGATCAACAAACGTGGACCGGCCACGATGGAAGGCGAGTCGCCCGCCGCTCTTGGTCCGGCAGGTCCTCGTGCTCTGTAGTCGCACACCTCCTCGTCGACCAAACACCGATGGGCAGTCGGGCGAAACCGTCTGTCGGCGTCTGCGTCGTTCTGTAGTGTTCGGCGGAGTGGACAGAAAGTGGCCCCACCATCAGGAGCTCCTCGAGCTCCTCGCGCCCAGCCGCAGCCTCCCCGCAGTAGCCTGACGGATCCCATGACCTCACAAGCTCCTCTGCCACTGCGTCACAGCTGCCGAGCCAGCTGCCAGGTGCCGGAACAAATCGTCCCTTCCTTGGGCCCGGATTTCCGCGTTGCCACTCAGTGACCGGCCGTCGACGTGCGTTCTCTCGGATTCTCATCAATTCTCATCAATTATTGACGCCCTCGACATCATATAAAGGTGCTTTCCCTTGGAGAAAGGTGACTGTGTGTGCGCTGGGCCACTGCCGCGCTTTCGAACTCTGGGGCTCTGCAGCCTGCGCTCCGACCGAACGTCAACTGTTTTGGGGTCGTCACCACCTACAACTGCTCCCTCTCTAGGATCCTCTTTTCCCTTCGTTCCATCAAGAGCGGCGCCGCTCTCGGATTCCATGGCGACCAACGGAGAAGGGGCCATATTTGCCCGCGCCGAGTCGCCCACTGGCTCTCCTCGCTCCGCATCCTTTTCCTTGCAAGCCGCCGCGACCATGAACGCAGGCCTTCAGCGTGAGCCCTCGCGACGTACGTGTGCTGCCTAGCTTCCCTTATTGACTGGCCGTCATCTCACCTCACTCGTGGACAGAATCATCGACCAGCTCATTGACGCGAAACGCATCCTCACCTCACGGCCGACGGCGATCGACCGTGCTCATGAACCTACAATTCAACGACCCGAGTGTGCCGGGACCTGGTGAAATGGCCCACGAGCAATCTGGCTACCAGCGATTGAGTCCGCAGCCCATCACCGGGTCCCCCTTGATGGCCGATCCCCATCATCACAGGGCACCGAGCCTGGGCGAGCTCCACCAAGAGCTGGAGGCGGAACAAGAGGCGCACGTGGTACGTGGCAACCTGCTATTTGCAGCGGCAGCCTGGAATCTAACCGAGGGCAGAATCGTCTTCTGCAGATGATTAGACAGCAACAGCTGGAGCTCCAGCGTCTCCAGGCCGGACGACCGGCTCACAGTCAGGACGCTTCGGCCGACGACAGCACCTCGTCGGAGACTCGCGAGAGGCCAATTCCTGGAACTTCGCAGCATTCATCTTTTTCGCAGACGGGTCATGCTGGTGGCCTTCCTGGTGGATCTGTCGGATCATACTCCCGCTCGCCAGTCTTCCCACACCCTCGAAGCTCATTCGACATGGCGCGCGCAGACCTCCATCGTCGATCCAGGACACCAAGTCGTGGCGCATCGCCGAGGATGCGGGCGACGTCGATCAGCGCTGAGAGCGGAGATTGGATTCTAGGCGGCCGTGATGAAAGCGCATTTTACCAAGCGGAGACTCAGATGCTGGTTCGGGAGAACCAGATGCTGCGGCATCGTATCCGTGATCTTGGTACGTACAGCTCATACATGATGAATCTAATGGGCTAGGCTCTAACAGAAGATGCAGAGAAGCAACTGGCTGAGGCGTCGACGGGCTCACTTGCGGCGTCCGAGCCGTCGATACCATCCCTGCTGACGCGATCGTCCACAACGGTTGAGGAGGAAGGCGAAACGCCGTCTACGCCAAAGGAGCCCTAACCGAGTCTTGGTTGTTGCCAGGGATCCCTGGCTCAGGAAATGGATGTTCTCTGCACCGAGGGTCTGCAAAAGCAATGTGGCTCCAAGTACGGGCAAAGGCCCTTTGATGATTTTTGTGCTAGACAGTCAGGGGCGTCGGCGGTGTTGAAATGATGTTTACGTGTATTGCTCTACCTCTATCTGTCGGTCTGCGGTGCAAAGTGCAGAGTAGCAGAGCACAAATGCCATGGTTGGCTTGCTGTCTCACGGCACCTTGTGTTAGCAGAATGTGACCATGGCCAAAGGCATCCATGGATGCCCCAGACGGCACGCAATAGAATACAAGACGTATTTATTAGCTTGTGCATGTCGCGTAGCTGCTTCTGCTGTGAGAAAGTCTAGCCTTCCCGCATGTTGAAAAGATCACTCTTAGGTGTGTAGACAGGTATGGTACCTAGCTCCCGATGACAGCAAGCACGGCGGAAGTGCTCATCGCCCGTCCCGAGACCGTCCCGGGTCGGCAACTTCAGGGCCGAAATACGGGGTGCGGGACTCACGTCATTGGCGCAGCTCTGCGGAGATCGGCAGTCCCCCTAGCTCCATCGCCCCGGATCGGACCCGGACTGTCAGACCTTCAAATAATACGACGCATCTTGGCCTGAGCCAGCTCGGTCTGCGCAAGAGCTGCGCAACCTTGAACCTGCTCCTCGGTCAAGATGATAATAGCTCGACGGTCCGCGGCGGCGCTTGCGCCGTTGCTGAGCGGAGGGTGCAGCGCTCAGAGACTATCCTTCAGCTCCACGGCGGCCAGCAGGGCCGACTTCACACATGTGGTGAGCCTCTGACCCGCGTGTACGGAGATTCGAGTGAAGAAGGGGCGTGTGCTAAGCGCAGACCAGGTCATTGGCGGCGGCGTCGTTGGCCTCGCCGTCGCCCGGCAGCTCGCCCTCCGCCCATCCACCAGCACCCTGCTCGTCGAGCGCCATGGCGCCGTCGGCACGGAGACGAGCTCGCGCAACAGCGAGGTCATCCACGCGGGCATCTACTACGGCGCGAGCAGCCTCAAGATGCGGCTGTGCGTGCGCGGCAAGCAGCTGCTCTACGACTTTTGCCGCCGCTACGGCGTCGGGCACCGCCGCACGGGCAAGTGGATCGTCGCGCAGAATGACGCCCAGCGCGCCGCCCTGGAGCGCATCCACGCCCTCTGCCGCGACGAGATCGGCGTCGAGACGCGCTGGGTCGGCGAGCAGGAGGTGCTGAGGGACGGCGAGGGCGTGCGGGCGAGGGCCGGCGCGCTTGAGAGCCCCACGACGGGCATCGTCGACGTCCACGGGCTCATGATGTGCCTGCTGGGGCTCTTCGAGGACGCCGGCGGCGTCGTCGCCCTCAACTCGCCCGTCACCGGTGTCCGGCCCCTGGGGTCGTCGCCGCCCGGCAGCGCCGGCTGGGAGGTGGACGTGCGCGACGCCTCGACGGGCGAGACGTCGACCGTCAGCGCCGAGACTCTCGTCAACGCCGCGGGGCTCGGCGCCGTCGACGTCCACAACATGATTGTGCCAGAGCCGCGCCGCCGCCGCCTCTTCTTCGCCAAGGGCAACTACTTCTCCTACGCCGCCTCGCACCCGCGCGTCTCGCGCCTCATCTACCCGGCGCCCGAGCCCGGCGCCGGCGGCCTCGGCACCCACCTCACGCTCGACCTCGGCGGGCGCCTGCGCTTCGGCCCGGACGTCGAGTGGGTCGAGTCGCCCGACGACCTGGCCGTCAACCCGGCGCGGCTGGCCGAGGCCGTCGCCGAGATCGAGAAGTACCTCCCCGGCGTCGACGCGAGCTGCCTGGCGCCCGACTACGCCGGCATACGGCCCAAGCTCAGCGACAGGACCGGCCAGGGCAAGGACACGGGGTTCAACGACTTCATCGTCAGGAGGGAGGACGGGTACGAGGGCTGGGTCAACCTGCTGGGCATCGAGAGCCCCGGCCTGACGAGCAGCCTCGCCATTGCCGAGGAGGTCGACCAGCTGATGCACGGAGGCGTGGGTAATACACAACGGTCAACTCGTTGAAGCGCAAGCAAGCCTGTTCTGACCCATGGGACCTACTCGCCACGGCCAACCGAGACTAGTTTCCTTCTTCGGCACAGAAAAGCGGGCAAGATTCAGGATATCATACAGGGAGCGCACCGACATGCAGGCCCCGGTAGATGGATGTAGACGCCGAACCAAACATAGCGAATGACTTTCCATATGCTCCTCCCGAGGTATCCATGCTAGAAAAAAAAAGGAAACCATTCGTGTCATTAGCGTCGTCGTCACCTGCAACTAAGCCTCGTCGACGACGACGACAACAAGGCCCAACCACATGCGTGCTGGACAAGAAAGAAAAAAACCATTCCCAAACGCCCCCTAGTCAAAGCCTTTTAACGCCATGTCGAAGATCATGTATTTGCGGCGGATAGCGTCAGATGAAATTTGTTACACTCGAACTGCTCAGCTCATTGTAATGCTCGGGCAAAGCTTCCGGCCCTGGACGTTGATGAGTAGTTGATAGATGCCGTTCTGGGCCCCTACAAATCTATAACGAGACAGATTAGCTTTGGCAACCATTACGGCCGAGATGGCTAGGCCGAGAACACTTACAAGCTGCGGCCATCAGCGGTCCAGGCCAGCCCAGCAGTGTTATCCGGCGACGGAGGAACCTCAAAGACGCCGTGGTCAGTGGCAGCCAGGGTCCCTCGTATGGCACTCTCCTCCCACCGGTTCATCGCCTGGTTGACGAGTGGGACGAGGAGCGACGAGTCTTCGTGATCAGCTTCTGCCGAGGGGCGTTCCCTAGCCTGCAGGATTTCAAGAACGTTCAAGTATCCCGCGTCGGCCCTCTCGCGCTGGTCACGCATGGCCGCGACCGTCTCGCCGATCCTGTCCATGAGGCGCTGGTCTGGCCGACGAACAGTTTGCCGCTGCTCTCCAGCCTCGCGCACAAGCTGCCGGGCGGTGCGTACGCGCTCCGAGTTGCGCTCACGCTGGTCCCGAAGAGAGCCTAGCATGTCTCCCATCGCGCGACCCACGCTGCTGCTCCGTTCCCTTGGCCGCGGGGGCTCGCCGTTGTTTCCTCGAAGATTAGCTAGGTAGGTCCAAGTCAAATCTGGCGCTCCTCTTGACCCTTCCTCGCCACCTCTGGGAGAAAGTCGATCTCGACGCCGCCTGTCGCCTTGTATAGCCTCCAATACCATAGTCTCGTTCGCTGTGAGCGGCTGGTTCAGTGTTTCTAGGCCCTCCCCATGCTGCCTTCGAGCAGCGGCCGAAGGAGGCGACCTGTTGCTTCGCCGATCGCCCTGACCGCTGAGCAGCCGAGGATCAATTGTGTTGCGGTCAAGGATATCAATGTGGTCGAAATCGCGGTCGATATTAATGTCGACAATCTGGCGGGTGATGAAGTTGCTTCGCATGTCGGCAAAGCCAATGTGCCCGCGGTCTTCTGTCCAGGCCAAGATGTCGAAAGGGCCCGGACAGAATGCCATGTCTCGAACTGCCCCCGGCCCACTCTCTGGACGGGAAGACTTGAAGGTGGTGATGAGGGGCTCAGAGCCAAGCTCAGTGAGCAGGGTCGTTTCAAATATCGATATTGTGCCGTGCTGGGTTCCGACGGCCAGGTAGGCACCCGAGGAGGAGAAACAGGCGGCGAAACTTCCGCGGCTGTCAGATCTGTCGTCCTTTCTTTGGCTCTTGAGTAAGAACCTCTGTCTCAGTTCCCACTGATGCCCGTTGGAAGCTCCGGATGAAGAAGACGGCGAGTCTGGAGAGCGCTCCACCCGCTCGTGGACGTATAGATAGGGGTCATCCAGGATAGCAACTAGAAGCCGCCCATCGGGAGATATGATGGCGCGGTTCACGAAATCAGGATATGTCACCACGTCCAAGGGCTCCGTTTTCTCGCTTCGTTCAAAGTCCTGCAGGCTCACGAGCACGACCGTTCGGTCATTGTTGGCCAAGACGGCTACTCCTTCCGTGTAAGCTGTATCGGCTGCGACTGACGCTGTCGGCGGGAACCACAGAGTGACGCAATTGACACGGTCCTTGGCCAACTTCATGCTCTTCGCGATTAAGCTCTTGTTCGACCGGCGAGCCTGGGCGAGGAGTGAGAGGAGGGGGTCATCGCGCAATCCGTCGAGACCGAGCTGGTGTCTTGTTTCGGCGTCGAGCTCCAAACCGAGTCCCGAACTCTGGCTCTCTTCGTTGGCATCTTCGAGCCGGATGGCAACAAACTCGCCCGTCTCGCTTCCACAACACAGCCATCCTCCGTCCGCCACCAGGCAACGTGGCGCAAAGGTCAGCAGCTTGATCGTCTCGCATTCGTGGGTTATAGTGTTGAGACGCTGTACGTGATTGCTTCCGTGGCCGCCAGGGAAGTATACGAGGTGTCGCTTCTCGACGCTGATGAGGGAGCGCAGCTGCCAGTGCCTGGAGTCATATGGTCGTCAGCGCGGCACATGCGGCCGAGAGGGCAGATTGGGGCGGTAGCAGCGAGAGCGACGTACTGTGATTGAACCGGAACACGATAGTGTTTGCGCGCGTTTCTGGAGACGATGCTGTCGGTCGGGTAGGACCTGTCGGCCGTCATGATTCCATCAGCATTGTCACACGGCGGAGGAGGCGGAGGGGACGGGGGGACGGAGACGAACAAGCCATCGTCGGTGGTTGCCATGGTCGAAGCCGTCGTCTTGGCCACAGCCGAGGCAGCCGCGACGACTGCGGTGCTTTTGGAGTGCCTGGTGAGCGCTGAGGCCCGATGGCGTATCGTGCGCCCTCGGAGCCCAGCCAGACGTATCTCAGAGCGGCGTCTCGGGGCTGAACGAGGCAGATGCGGCGGGCGACGGAGGCGAGCAATGCGTGCTGCGGGGTCGGCAGCAGCAAATCGATGGCAGAGGGGCGAGCCAGGCGATGGATCGTGGGCCGAGGGCTGTGATGAGGCGACGGGTCTGACGCGAGGAGTACGAAGAGAGGTGAGGTGAGGTTAGGTGAGGTGAGGTGCGGTGCGGTGCGGTGCGGTGCGGTGCAGTGCGGTCCCTAACTTAGGTAGTGCGCGCAGCTCTGGATTCCGACGGTGGCTTCGGGCGCCAGCCAACTGGAGTCGCCAAGCTAAGGCGGATGACGTCTGGATGCGCCTCCAGCTCTCGACGGGCAAGACAGGTAGCTATGCTATGTCACCCGATTAAAGAGACGTGCTCAACAGCTGCGCGATGGCCAACAATGACGAGGAGGACATCGGGATGCGCTCTTGCGGCAAAAGGCGGCCTCACAGTACGGAGCACTGGACAGTCAGACGTAGCTACGGGCGGTGGATCAACGCAGCTACCGTTCGGCTGGGTTCTGAGCGAGGCGGAGGGCTGCGGTAGCATTGCACGTCACATCCATCACTGCTCACCTTCCACGTTCCTACAGATCCTCGCTGGGGCGTCTCTGCTGCGCCCTTTTGGCGGCCTGCAGCACGCGATGCCAGCTGGCCACCTACCTAATATGGTGCGCGAAGTGAAGCCAGGTGTTAGCGGGCCCGGAAGCATTTCTGGCCAGCGCTGCGGAGCTCCGCCGCCACGGACTGCCTCTGGTGTCCGCGGGCTGTACTCCGTACGCGCAGCGCCACACGGCGGGCGTTGCGGCACGTTGGGAAGATATCACGAGATGAGCACGATGGTGGCGTGTGTTGACATCGGCGGCAATCATAAACTGCCTCAGCTGAGGTGCCACCTAGGTAACTAGGTAAGACCAGCTGCTTCGTATCTGTACTTTGTGCATGCAGAGCCAAGACAGGACCGTGTCGTCGACATGGCACCGTGGGAGGAGCTGCCGTATATTATATGCTGGCCCGAACCACTCCAGACGAGCCGAGAACAAGTCCACCTCTCCGTCTCCGGTCCCCTTGGCTGGCCGATGATGCTCGCGGCGACGGTCACATCAAGCTCATGCGGGCTGCCAAACAGCCATGATGAGATTTGCATCTCGCCACGACCTGCACCGAAAATCCCAAATGCCGAAACTGGCCAATCTCCAAACCACCTCCCCGAATGAGCAATCTTCATGCAGACAGTTAATTACTCCGGAATCAGCGCCCCATTGGCCGAGGCAATCCCGTTCTCGATGTGGAAATTTGCGGAAGCACCAGAGGCGCTACGTGGCGGATCATCGATGCTCCGCTCCGGGAGCCACCCCCGAGCGGGGACCTGGCTCTGGTTGCCCCCTTCCGTCGGCTTCTATGGCCGGGGTTATCCATTTTTCTCGGGCCAAAAAAATTCGCTTCGCTTTCCCTCCCCTTCCATCTCCAGCTCCATCCATCCGTCCTCATCACCACATCACTCTCCCGGCGTCCTCTCCCTCAATCTCCTCCCCTGAGCGCGTCATCTTCATAATTTGTTGTAATTGTATACCCCCATCTTCACCGTCAAGATGCTGGCCTCGCGTCTCTCCCGAGCTGTAAGTTATTGCCTCGCGCGTCGGCGCGCCCCCGTGTGCTTTCTGTTTCGTCGCAGCTCCTGACCAGTCTCTCGACAGCTTCCCCGAGCCACTCCCATCACAGCCCGTTCGGCCGCCTTTGCCAGGGCGCCTCTGGCTTCCAGATTCGCTCGCTATGAGTCCACAGCTGCCGGCGAGGGCGAGGGCAAGGTCCAGGGCTCCGTCATCGGCATTGACCTGGGTACCACCAACTCCGCCGTTGCCATCATGGAGGGCAAGGTGCCTCGCATCATTGAGAACTCTGAAGGTAGGCGCTACCCAGCGCATCCCAACGTCGCCGTGCCGTGTACATGACTGACTTGCTTTTGTTCAGGTGCTCGCACCACCCCCTCAGTCGTTGCCTTCGCCGAGGACGGCGAGCGACTTGTCGGTGTCGCTGCCAAGCGACAGGCCGTTGTGAACCCAGAGAACACCCTGTTCGCCACCAAGCGGTTAATAGGCCGCAAGTTCACCGATGCCGAGGTCCAGCGAGACATCAAGGAGGTGCCCTACAAGATCGTCCAGCACTCCAACGGTGATGCGTGGGTTTCTGCCCGCGACCAGAAGTACTCTCCTTCTCAGATTGGTGGCTTCGTCCTCAACAAGATGAAGGAGACCGCCGAGGCGTACCTGTCTAAGCCCGTCAAGAACGCCGTTGTCACCGTCCCCGCCTACTTCAACGATGCCCAGCGTCAGAGCACCAAGGATGCTGGTCAGATTGCCGGCCTCAACGTCCTCCGTGTCGTCAACGAGCCCACTGCTGCCGCTCTTGCCTACGGTCTTGAGAAGGAGGCTGACCGCGTTGTTGCTGTCTACGATCTTGGTGGTGGTACCTTCGATATCTCCATCCTCGAGATCCAGAACGGCGTCTTCGAGGTCAAGTCGACCAACGGTGACACCCACCTGGGCGGTGAGGACTTCGACATCCACCTGGTTCGCCACATGGTTGCCGACTTCAAGAAGACCTCGGGCATCGACCTGTCCAGCGACCGCATGGCCATCCAGCGTATTCGCGAGGCTGCTGAGAAGGCCAAGATCGAGCTGTCTTCGTCTCTCCAGACTGACATCAACCTGCCCTTCATCACCGCCGACTCCTCTGGCCCCAAGCACATCAACATGAAGCTCAGCCGTGCCCAGCTCGAGAAGATGGTTGACCCCCTCATCACCCGCACCATTGAGCCCGTCCGCAAGGCTCTCAAGGATGCCAACCTTCAGGCCAAGGAGATCCAGGAGGTCATCCTGGTCGGTGGCATGACCCGCATGCCCAAGGTCGCTGAGTCCGTCAAGAGCATCTTCGGCCGTGACCCCGCCAAGTCTGTCAACCCCGATGAGGCTGTTGCCATCGGTGCCGCCATTCAGGGTGCTGTCCTGTCTGGCGAGGTCAAGGATCTGCTGCTTCTCGACGTCACCCCCCTGTCCCTCGGTATCGAGACCCTGGGTGGTGTCTTCACCCGTCTGATCAACCGCAACACCACCATCCCCACCAAGAAGTCCCAGGTCTTCTCTACCGCCGCCGACTTCCAGACCGCCGTCGAGATCAAGGTCTACCAGGGTGAGCGTGAGCTCGTCCGCGACAACAAGATGCTCGGCAACTTCCAGCTCGTCGGCATCCCCCCCGCTCACCGTGGCGTTCCTCAGATTGAGGTCACCTTCGACATTGACGCCGACTCCATTGTCCACGTCCACGCCAAGGACAAGTCCACCAACAAGGACCAGTCCATCACCATTGCCTCTGGCTCCGGTCTGTCTGAGAACGAGATCCAGCAGATGGTTGAGGACTCCGAGAAGTACGCCGAGACCGACAAGGAGCGCAAGGCTGCCATTGAGGCTGCCAACCGCGCCGACAGCGTCCTCAACGACACTGAGCGTGCCCTGAACGAGTACGCCGACAAGCTCGACAAGACCGAGGCCGACGGCATCAAGGAGAAGATCACCACTCTCCGCGAGTTCGTCGCCAAGTCCCAGTCTGGCGAGGGCACTGCCACCGCCGCCGAGATCAAGGAGAAGACCGACGAGCTCCAGATGGCCAGCTTGAACCTCTTCGACAAGATGCACAAGGCCCGCAACGAGGGCGGCGAGAGCCAGCAGTCTGGCGAGCAGGCCCCCGAGGGTGAGAAGAAGGACGAGACCAAGCCTTAAGGGGCCCGTGTCTTGACCTTGTTTAAGAAAAATGTTCGACTACTTGGGATGAGAGCGTGAGGAGTGGCATAGATCTCTTTTCTTCCTGTTGTATTTACAATGTACTCATATTTCGCCTCAGCTGGTATGCATTCACACTTTGTACTCCATGTTCTTAATACCATGGTTGGAGGGAATTCTGGCGTTGGAGCATCAAGACCTCGAGGGTTATCTCTGGTTGTGTTTATGAGATGACGGCATGGACGCACGAGGGTCAAGTGTTTGCTGGATGGCAAAAAGGACAAAAAAAGAACCTGTCAAGGGTAGATGATAATAACACCTCCCCCCTCAAAACATCTCTGCGCGCGCGTTGGCATTTCTGCTGCCGCTTGTCTTTCTTTGTGACTGTTCAATTACGCCTGCTAGTCCAAACTCACCACGACTCGCCTTGCAGATGTTAACTTAATGCAAGAGCCTTTGCTGCAACAGCCATGTCCACCTCATACCATCCAGCCCCAAGCCGTGTTGAGCATGTTTGCCCCGTGCCAGTGCATGCGATCCGGCCTACCGGTCTTGCCGTCCCCTCTCTGCCAAGTCGCCTCATACGGCTCAGGCCCCGGCTCGTCGGGGTCGTCCGTATACCGCTGGAGCAAGGGCTGGTTCGCGCCCTCGGTGAAGCCCAAGACGACGTAGGGCATGTACATGCTCGAGCGCGGCGACGACAACTCGGGCCCGCCGGCGATGTTGAGCCCCGTCGAATCGTAGAGGCCCTGCTGCCCGGCGGACATCTCGTAAAGGCTACGGCGGTGGCGGCGGTTGTTGCCCTCGCCGCGCCGCCGCGCCTCACGCGGCCGCAGGTTCAGGAAGAGGAGCAGCGTGAGCAGCAGGGCGAATATGGTGAGGGAGATGAACAGCGCGGGCAGGGTGGGCGTGAGGGATGGCCGTAGGAAGCCCGATGACGGGCGGGAAGATGGCGAGGCAGAGCTGGTCGGGGTCGCGGGCGCTGGTAGAGATGGTTGCATCGTGGAGAGGCGGGCCGTCGACGTTACGGAGTCTTGTTCAATACTTCGCTGAGGTTTGAAAGAGAAAATTCTAAAGACACAGCGCTTAATTAGAGGAGCAACGACTTTTTTGTTACCGCGCAGGGCGAATCAGCAGGGTCTATCCCTTTGGGGGGGCATCATCATTCCACCGTTGCAGTCGAGGAACGCAGCTGGTCGTGAGAGATCGACAGCTCCCTTGTCAGGGTGTAAGACATCAAGAACAAGTTTCACGGAGACACGCGTCGCGCACTGACATCTGAGGCACAATACGAATCGTAGAAGCCACGCCGGGCACACCCCAGCGTGATGGTATTGCACATTCATCTACCTTCCGAAGCTGAACCAGCTCTTCTTCGGCTGCGGCGCAGGCTCCTGCCCCGGCTGGTCGGTCGCCGAGGGCGTCGCTGCCGAAGTCTTTCCGGGGTATTCAATGTAGTTCCATGCAACGTCGAGGAAGATGGGCTTCATGGGAATGAGGCCCATCTTGGGAGGGAAGTCGACGAGGTTGTCGAGGTCCACGCTGTGAGCAGGATAGTCATGCAAACGCTCGATGAACTGGACGTCGTTGGCGCCGTTGACAGCATCTTCCTTGCGTAGGTTGTCGATGTGCACGATGGCGCGATGTCGCTGCAGCTCGCCGTTGAGAAGCTGCCCCAGGAAATCAACCACCTCCGCGGTGACTGTGATGTTCAACGGGAACGCGTTTGCAGTGTCTTGATTCGGCGTCAGCTTCAGCGCCGCATCCTTGCACAACGTCACGGAGCGGTTGATCAAGGCCAGCGCATTGGCAATGTTGCCGACGATGGCATGCGACCGCGCAATCGAGAGGCATCTTGTACAAGGTTAGCTGGTGACACAACGGACGAAGGTGCCTCGGAGCACTTACTTCAGCGACTCGAAATACTCCTCGAACGCGTCCAACTTTGTCGCAAGACCCTCATCAGCCGCCACACCAGGCAGCTCCTTGATGGACTGCAGGTTCTGCAGTGTTCCGTCGTACAACGCAAGCTTCTCCTTGATCTTCGCCAGCTTCCTGCTCGTCGGCAAATCCCTCTCTTCAGTTGCGTCGGTCGATGAGGCCTTGGTCTTCTTCTTCTTCCGCCTCAGGGAGCCGTATTCCTCGGGTGCACCATCCTGCCGGCCCGTGAGAACGCGGTTGCGGCCAATTCTCCAGCTAATCATTTCGTAGTTGACCGCGGTGCGAGTAATCTGCAGTCGTTGCATGCGAGGGTCGCTCTGGGCGACCCCCTCGGCTTTCAGCTCGTCAATGGCCTGCTTGGTGGCGTCAACAGCGTCTTGCGTAGCTGTCAGAATCTCGTCGTAAGCCGCAGCCACCTCGTGAGGCTCCCGCTCTTCGGATGTCGCCAAGGTTTCCGTCAATCGCGCCTTTGCTCCGTCGACAGATGCCCAGGCCAGAGAAATCTGAGCATCCTCAATCTGCACCTCGCGGGACCGCCAGGTTAGCGTCCTTGGGGCCTTCTCGGCGGCCGAAGCGCCAGCCTCAGACGCCGACTCGCCTTCAGCAAGAAGGCTCGGGTCGATCTTGTTGATTTCCCGAATCAGGGAGTCGTCTGTGCGGGGAAATGCCTTTCTGGCAATGGAAGGGATCGGGACGGTCCGCGGCGTGTTCAACTGATAAGCGGCGTAGCGGATGGAAGGGTCAATCGTCTCGGAGAGGAGGTCCTTGAAGAGTTCTCCTTTGCCAGCGGTCGCCAGAGCACTGTATATAACGCGCGTAACGGCATAGCTTTGCAGGCAGTTCTCCCAGCTATGCTTCTCAAACTGCATGGCTCCCCGGATCAGGGCAGCGTAAGCCTTGGCCTCGAGGACATCGTTGGAAGATGCGCCCGAGGCATCCGTGTCGGAGAGAACGTTGGCGAGATCTTGGGCGGTTCGGGCAGCCTTATCGAGTCGCGACACGATGTGAGACCGAGTACGGCCTGCGATGCCCTTCTGTCCGGCGGTGTTTGCCGACTTGATGCTCATGGCCTGAGCCCAGGCTCGTTCGCTGGTGAGTACTAACAGGTTGACATATCTGGCATCGGGGTCAGCAGGAGATACGCTCCCCAAAGCTCGGACAACGGGGGCCTGCTCACTCATGGCTGCCACCAACATCCGCGGCTGTGACGCCGTCCTTCTTGTGGAACTTGCCCCTGTTCTTGGTCGCAATGCCCAGCTTCTTGCGCGAGTTGAGGAGGCGCTTAGCCAGCTGGGTGCGGTAAGTGGAGTAGTCGCCGTAGAGGAGGGCCTGGTCGCGGCCCTGGACCACGAAGCTGGTGATCTCCATGGTCACCAATGGCTTGCCAGAGGTGTCTGGGGGAGGCGATGCGGTCTTGGTCGGGCCTGAGAGGTCAGTACGCGCGACAACGACGTGGCTTCGAGGTCTGGCGCTGGCGGGGGTATCTGGCGGGGCATTCAAGCTGCTACCAAATTGACGAAAATTGAGGATGTGGGCTAGGCGCCAGCAATTATTAGGTAAGCACGCTGCAACATCGCGGAGAGTGCTGTACCGCAACCTACGGGCACGACGGAGCATCTGGGTTCCCTTGGCTCTCGAGCCACAGGGGAGGGACAGCGGATGCGACAGAATGCTCATTCGACGACTATATGACCGGCGTAGCTCGTAAGAGGAGCCGCGCCGCAGAAGCCAAAGCACCTACGAACTGCCGTAGTAGTCGTATATCTACTTGCGCTGGTAGCTGTCAAGTGTGTGCTCAGAGCTCATCGCCCGGTCGCCTCTTTTCGCACAGCACAAGAACTCGCAGCACACCGCGCAGCCATCCCCCTGCGGCCGTCCACTGTGCTCCTGCTGCTTGGTCGTAGCCGCAGCCGAAGAATCTCGCAGCGTTGGCACCCGTCCCGGCAGTGCCAGTGTCGTCAAAATCTAGATGCTCACGTGCCCATGTACAGTGGCTTCGAGGTGCCAGCTAGGCGGGACTTGGGGGGTCGCACGGGCCAATAGTCGGCGCCCTTGCGCTGCGAACTGCAAACAGTGCCGTGCAGGTGACCTCGCTGGCGTGCAGGCAGGACCGCCCTCACTCCCGGTAGGGTCATGCAATCGCGAGCCTCTCCCTTCACAGCCTGTTCGACCGTTCTTTTTCTTTTATACTCGTTCGACTCCCACCGCGCATCGCCAAACCCCGGACAGAGACGAGGCTCCCGTCTGCGTCTATCCCATCACCCGCCGCCGTCTGCGTCCCCATCTTCTCCACCTTCCGGGGTCAGCGCAGTGCCGGTGTGCTCGTGCTTCGCCCGTCATTGCAGCAGCGGGTCGCGCTCCCCGATAACGCCCGCCTGCCTGGCCTTATCAGAGCCCTCCCACTTGGGTCTGCCCGGGCATCGCAACTCGTCCTCGCCAGCATCACGTCTTCATCTCGCATCGCCATGAACCTCTGATGACGACGACGCTCCCCTTCACATCTTTGGCGGCAATACGCTCCATCTGACGCAAGCTTTCGCTTCACCTAGCGGCGCCGCCAGCGACATGGCCGCCAACGGTACATATCCGCTACCCCACAGCCCATCACATGCCGCAGCTTCAAGTGAGCCGGCCAATACTCCAGGAGTCTCGCAAGCGCTGGCAGAAACTCCTGGCTCGGCCGTCTTCTCGTCTGAACACCATCCTGACGATCATGCTATGCAAGGCCGATCATCGCACCCCCCAGGTGCCCTGCCCTCGTGGAACGCGAGCGCGCTGCTTCAGCCAAACCGCCGAGCCAACAGCGCCGTTGACCTGCGAAGCTCGGCTTCCAACCAGTCGCTAGCTGGACAGTACCAGGCTCTGAGGGACCACGCCAACACTACCGCTCCCGAGTCCATGGTCTTTCAGTTTTCGAGCGCCAACGAAACTTCCTCCAGTGGCCCGCCCAGCGGTGCCTCGACTCCCAGCAACGGCGATGCGCCAAGCGCAAAAGGAGTTGGGTCCTGGATCGAGCGCATGAACAATGTCCAGAGTCGCTCGTCCGTTCCCCAAGCCAAACGCCGCAAGACGGAAGATGGACAGGATTTTGCTGCTAGGACGAACAACATTCCTGTCCGCAGCAGCAGCGGCATCCTCGGACAATACGTTACGGAGAGACGAAAAGAGGCCCAAGGGCAGGGCCCGCCACAGGCACTGACAGTGGACTTGACTGACGGTAAGACGCATTTACGTGGCCCGCATCCAGGCAGTCCGTACTGACCACTGCAGGCAATGACGATGATGTCATGGTGGTGACCGACCCAAGGGACGAAGAGGTCTGTTACGGCATGATCAAGAGTGGCATCAACTGCACAAAAGTTCCCTCTCCGAAACCTGGCATGCAGAGTCTCTGGGGCCCGGGCTATCAGCCCGCCATCAAGATCATCCTGCGACGCCAGGTGGGGGAGAGGTCGCTAAAGATTCAGGCGACTGACCATACCCGGGAGATAATTGGCCACGTCGAGCCCAACAGCGCCGCGGCTTTCTGCCCTCTGCTCGACACCAACATTCGATTGAGGACAGACTGTCGCATCCCGCCTCACCCTAAGAAGGCCGGCGAGGAACCCGGCCAGCCAACCTCGCGCGCGTATGCCTTGGACGTCGTCCTGTACGGCCCACGCAGATATTCGAGAAACGTCGGCATCCTCCTCCACAAACACAATCTGAAGCTCATAGCGCCATACATCGTTCAAAAGGGTATTCAAGTTCTCAACCCTCACAATACCGAATATCGGCCCCCGCCGCCAAAGGTCTACCCCGTGGATTCGCACGGCTCCTATGCAAGCATTACCAACCGAACGGTAGAGGAAATCCGCTCAGAGGTCATGGGGGTGTTTGATTCGCTCAAGAGAAACGATGATCTCCCCGTAATGAACCCGGATCCACGCATTACGACACCCTTGCTTAAGCATCAGAGCCAAGGACTCTACTTCATGGCGATGAGGGAGAAATCGCTGCAAGACCAGTCCAATGAGAAAGGCATGGTTTCTTTCTGGCAGCCCAAGTTCAATGCCAACGGCCAAAAAATGTATTGCAACGCAATTACCGGGCAGGAACGGAGAGAGCCACCGCCTGAGACGCGCGGTGGCATTCTGGCCGACATGATGGGCCTGGGAAAGACCCTGAGCATATTGTCTCTCATCGCAAGCTCCACCGACGACGCTCGCAAGTGGGAGCTCCTCGAGCCGGTGCAACGTCCCGTGGTGGATTTCAAGCCAACCAGGAACGACGGCTTGATGATGCAGCAATCCAATTTTGACCCAGTACCAGTGACGCGCCAGGCAAAGACCACTTTGATCGTCTGTCCACTGAGCACGATTACCAACTGGGAAGAACAGATGAAGCAGCACCTTCAACCGGGCTCCCTCTCTTGCCATATATACCACGGGTCGAATCGAATCAAGGACCCTGCCAAACTTGCCGCGTTCGACATCGTTATTACCACGTACGGCTCGGTCTCAAATGAGCTCAGCTCACGTTGGAAGCGCAAAGAGGGTGTTTACCCTTTGGAAGAGATAGGCTGGTTCCGCATTGTCCTGGATGAAGCTCACATGATCCGCGAGCAATCGACACTGCAGTTCAAGGCCATGTGTCGCCTTCAGGCAGAGCGGCGATGGGCAGTAACGGGAACCCCTGTGCAAAACCGGTTGGATGACTTGGCAGCGTTGCTCGGGTTCCTCCGTTTGTATCCCTTCGATGACCGACCCAAGTTCAACCGCTACATCGTGGAGCCTTTCAAAGCTTGCGATCCGGCGATTGTGCCAAAATTGCGTGTCCTCGTCGACACGATCACCATCCGCCGACTTAAGGATAAGATTGACTTGCCATCGCGGCAGGATGTTGTCGTCAGACTCGACTTCAACGCCGAGGAGCGGGCGGTCTATGACATGTTCGCGAGGAACGCCCAGGATCGTGTCAAGGTGTTGGCTGGTTCAAACACCAGTAAGGCTCTGGGAGGCAACACATATATTCACATCCTCAAGGCAATCCTGCGGCTGCGGCTGCTATGCGCGCACGGCAAGGAGCTTCTTAACGACGATGACTTGGCTGCTCTCCGAGGCATGTCGGCCGAAATGGCCATCGACATTGACGACGACGATGACAATAACGGACCTGCTTTGTCGCATCAGAAGGCGCATGAGATGTTTGCTCTGATGCAGGAAACGAACAACGATGCTTGCATAGAATGCAGCAAGAAGCTCAACTCCGGGGAGGGACAGAATGTGGACGCCGAAAACCAGGACGACATCCTTGGCTACATGACAGCATGCTTCCACGTTATCTGCCGCTCGTGCATCAAGACGTACCAAGAACGGACAAAGGCCATCTTGCCCCCTGGTCAGTGGACAGGTCCCTGCCCTGTGTGCAACTCGGTCGTTCGATTGGAGTTCGTTGAGCTTCGCCGCGATGACGTGGATGCCGAGCATGACGGTCCTGCCAAAGCTAGGGCTAAGAATGGCCGGAAGAAGCTGGACAAGTACGATGGTCCACATACAAAGACGAGGGCCCTGGTCAAAGACCTTCTGGAGTCCAGAGCCGCGAGCGAGGCGAACCCGGACGAGCCTCCATTCAAATCAGTTGTCTTTTCAGGTTGGACGTCGCATTTGGACTTGATTGAACATGCATTGAATGCCGCGGGCATTTCATTTGCTAGATTGGATGGGAGCATGTCACGCCCCGCTCGGACGGCGGCAATGGACAGCTTCCGCGATGACAGGAGTGTCGAAGTCATACTCGTCTCCATAATGGCTGGTGGGCTGGGCCTGAACCTGACTGCCGGCAACAGCGTCTATGTCATGGAGCCGCAGTACAACCCTGCAGCTGAGGCGCAGGCTATCGACCGCGTCCACCGCTTGGGCCAGAAGAGACCTGTTCGTACGGTCCGCTATATTATGCGGGATAGCTTTGAGGAGAAGATGCTGGAGCTCCAGGATAAAAAGATGAAGCTCGCGAGTCTCAGCATGGACGGCCAAAGCAAAGGACTAGACAAGGCGGAGGCTGCACGACAGAAACTGCTGGATCTACGCAGCCTTTTCAAGTAACGAATCATGGCATTTCACAGGACGGGGAGAATCGAGACAACTTCAACGTTGAGCATTTACGAATGGCGTTTTCAGGATGCAGGGTTGGCATGGAGCCGCGCAGTTGAGTGGCAAGGCCGACCTACGAGCTTTTTATTTTTTCACGGAGAATGGGTGAGGGGACATTGAGATACCAAAGACTTGGCTGCATTCTGGTGGCGGCGAGGCATACATTTTATACCGTATACAGCACGACTCTCACGAGGTGATGGACCGAAGTGGCCAACCAAGGCCGATGAAGCATATCATGATAAACGGAAGACTGGACACTTATTCTACAGGCAACGGACCAACCCCATTTCTCACATAGTTCAAATTGGACTCGTCTCACTTCCTCGATTCTGGTATATGAATGTCGTTGCACATGATGCCCTCGCTTGCTATACAAGTAGTTGTTGGAAATTCCCCAACGCCGCCACCAAAGAGCCGCCCTGTGAGGCAATTTGCACCATTCTCAACATCTCCAGCGTTGCATCAAGCAACAGTTCGCGTGACTTGCCAAGCGTTTCGCGGCGAAGTACAATTAAGCAGCGTCCTCGTCCGTCCTCAGTCCCGCGTACTCGGTCCCCTGGTTGGCGGTACTCAGCCGCGCGCACAGGCTCAGCAGCACGACCGTCTCGGTCGCGGCGTAGTGGTTGAGGGCGTCGAGCAGGATCTGCAGGTGCCTGCTGAAGTTGTTCTCCCACTTGCGGATGATCTCGGACAGGTTGTTGACGCGCGCCTCGGCGTCGTCAGCCGAGGGGCCCGCGTCGTGGTGCTGCGACGTCGAGCCACGCTGGACGGCCTTGGAGGCCTGGAAGCGCTTCCACTGGTCGGCCGTCATGGTGCTGGGCTTGTTGGAGCCAGACAGGTCCGGGTCGGACTTTTCGAGCTCGCGGGTGAGCCAGTTTGTGTAGAGGGCGAAGATGGTGCAGGTCTGCATGAGCTTGGAATGGATCTGGAGGGCAGGGCGTCAGCTTGGTGTCGCGCACATGGCTGAGGGATGGAGAGAGAGGAAGGTGGGCAACAAGACCCGCGGAAGGGCATAGACGGGAGCGTACCTTTAGAAGTTTACTATTGGTGAGCATGCACTCCTTGAGGCAGGTATCGAGAAAGTCGACATGGTCCTGCATGAGTTCGTCCACCGTCCTCACGACGGGCTTCCTCTCCTGGGTTCCCGTGCCCTCGCCGGCGCTCAGGCTGGCCATGAACTTGGCCCAGTTGGGCTCGATGACCTCGGCGGTGCAAAAGTACAGCAGCTGCTGCACAAAGACGAGCATCCTCGCCCTGAGAGTCCACGCCCTGCGCTTCCAGATCTCGAGCGCGCGGTTGGCGCCCTTGTGGGCCCAGCTCACGCCCCGGGTCTGCGTCTGCCACGTCGTGGACAGCTGGGACTCGAGGTAGCGCAGGGAGAGGAGGTAGCGGAAGAGGGCCTGGTACCGCCAGACCGTCTTGCGGCTGATGACGAGAGAGACGGGGAAGGGCACCGCGTAGTCGAGCTGGAGCGATGCGAAGCCGGGAGCGTTCTTGTCGTTCTCGACGGCCGGGTTGGACAGCGGCTGCAGCGACTCTCCCTGCTCGATGCCTGTGATGTTGACGACCCTCTGCAGGGACTTGATGAGGGTGACCTCGTTCATCTCCACCTTGACATCCTCCTTGAAGGGGTCCAGCGAGACGACGCTGCCCGGCTGGCGCAGCACGAGGTCTAACAGAGACTGCAGCTTGCTCGTGTTGACGGCCTTGACCGACTTCCGCAGCTCCGACGCGCCCAGCTCGAGGAAGTAGGAGAAGTAGTCGGACGGATCGAGGAAGAAGTAGTGCTTCATCGACCGCAACCGCGCGGGCAGAGCGTGCGTCGTCAGCAGCAGCTGCATCAGCGACTCGTTGGCGTAGGCGTAGGCGCTGTTGACGTTTTCCAGGAACCGGCTGTCGTCGAAGGACGTGGGCACGTCCTCGACGACCTTGCTGACGTCGACTCCGCCGCACTCGCGCACCACGTTGAGATACTTGCCTGCCAGCAGCACCTTGTCCTTGACGCCCTCCAGCTGCGGCGGCACGTCGTGATCGCGGATCGTGTATCGCCTCTCCCAGTATTCGTCCGTGTAGTCCTGCTCCAGCCTCTCGCGCCGGATGCTCTTCTGCTCCTTGATGAGGAACTCGGCGTGCGGGTCGTTGATGGCACCGTGGTGCAGCCACTCGTTCAGCATGACCATGTACGGTCGGCTTGCGTCCCGCAACAGCGAGGTAAGCAACGCTCTCGCAGCCGGATCCCCAGACATTGCCTCGAGCCTCTTCGTCACCATGCCGAGGACGACGCCGCCCTTGCAAATCTTCTTGGCCGTCATGCTCCCGTGCAGCAGGTCGCCTCCGTCGTTCAGTCTCTCGATGACCTTGTCGTAGTCGACGTCGGCGTCGTCATCCTCGTCCTCGCTCTCGTCATCCAGCAGGCTGTTTTTCTTCAACAGCTCCTGCGCCAGGGAGTACAGTTGCAGCATCATTTGGCTCGTCGAGATTGTGTGTATATTGAGCACATGGACCGTGAAAGTATCGCTCGTCAGGAACTGCGTCTCGAGCTGCGCAATCATGATGAGGTAGTCTTGCAGGAATTTGCGGACTGAGGCGCAGAGCGCATGGCTGACGGCGCCAAACTCCTCGCGACTCTGTACGTCCACAAACGCCACGAGCGCAGAGTAGTAGGTGGCCATCTTCAACATGGAATTCGCAAGGTCGTGCAAGCTCGGGTCGAGTCCCGGCAGTATTTTAAACGTCGGTCCGGACAGGCGATCCCGCTCCTCGCTTGGGTTGTAACCCTTGGCATACCGGATGTACTGCCCCTCGAATCCCATGAAGACAAAGAGCAGGTCCTCGACTATGGCTGCTTCCTGTACCTCCAGCGACAGCTCATTCAGGGGCTTTGGCTGAAGAATCTGTGGTACGGTCGACGCCAAGGGTGGTATGGATACTCGCGAGGCCAACGGAGCGGTGGTGTGCGGGAGTAATGTCACCTCGGGGTTCCATGATGCTTCTTCCAGTCAGCCCTCGACATTCTGCGCAGCAATGAGGGAGGGGTCAGTCCTTACTTTGGGGGCCATCTGGCACAGGCTCCTTGGGCCGCAACTCTGTTGACTTCTGCCGGCGCAGTTCAGGCGCTCGTTTCTCCGACGGCACGCTCCGTCTCTGCGGCTTTTCCGGGTTCGCGACTCTCACCCTCTCGAGCTCATACACCCTCTCCGTTACCCTACGCTCTTCATGCCGCCTCTCCTCCGTAGTTCTGCTCAGCGGCCGCGGGTTCCCCGACGCGGTTCTCTTATGCGCCACGCCGGGGAACTGAGAGTCGGGTTGGGAAGTAGGAGCGCCTTTTGCGTCTGCCCGTTCGGCCCTGAAGCTGCCGTTGACTCCAGATATCCGGGATCGCTCGTCGGCGTTTGCGTGGATGCGGCTCGATGCTCTCGCGGCGCCCGAGGACATGGTGGGAAAGCTACATGCGAGCAGCCCCTCGATGTCGGCGACTGCTCACCATGTGCGATTTGCTACGGGGTTCTGCGACACCAGTCTGGCCGCTCGGTGCTTGCGTGGCTGTATCGTCGTCGAGTTCGCAATTGTTGTCGTCGTCTGCAGTTCAGGCGTCCTGGGCATAGTATCCCGTCTCGACTGCTGCCGGGCCGTTTGGGCATTCGACGTGGGGTTCGTTCCTGCGACCGGGTCGCGTTGCCGCGACGAGGCGCCTTTGGCGCGTCTTGCGGCCCGCTCCACCCCTCCCCCTTCATCCTCGCGGATAAACTTGCGTTCCGGCTCCAGCGGTCTGGTGTGACGCCAGCAGTGCCAGGGCCCCTCCACTGTCCGCCCAGTTAGCGCGGTTGCGTAGGCCCAATGCTTGCCTAGCAGCAACTGAAGCTCACCTCACCAGGCCAAGCTGCCGTTCGTCAACCCCTTCAGCCTCCCGGCCGGTACATGCAGCCAGCCGCCGACCACCTCTCGCTCCCCTCGACAACAGGCTTCGCACTTTGGATTACCCCATCTCTATCTTGATACCCGACCCGCGACGCCTCTAGGCAAGTCCAGAGCACCAACACCGCCAAGATGTTTATGGCAAGATCGGAATACGGTAAGCTTATGCCCTGGCCCTCCGCGAGCTCTCGCCTCGCCGGTAGCATCTAACCGCTAATATCCCTATCTAGACCGGGGAATAAACACCTTCTCCCCCGAAGGACGTCTGTTTCAGGTCGAATACTCCCTCGAGGCCATCAAGCTCGGCTCCACGGCCATCGGCGTCGCCACGTCCGAGGGCGTCGTCCTGGGTGTTGAGAAGCGTGTCACCTCGACCCTGCTCGAGACGTCGTCGGTCGAGAAGATTGTCGAGATCGACCGCCACATCGGCTGCGCCATGTCGGGCCTCCAGGCTGACGCACGCTCCATGGTCGAGCATGCCCGCGTCGAGTGCCAGAGCCACGCCTTCAACTACAACGAGCCCCTCGGCGTCGAGAGCTGCACCCAGGCCATCTGCGACCTCGCTCTGCGCTTCGGCGAGGGTGCCGACGGCGAGGAGACCATCATGAGCAGGCCCTTTGGCGTCGCCCTCTTGATTGCGGGCTTTGACGAGCAGGGCCCCCAGCTGTTCCATGCCGAGCCCAGCGGCACCTTCTACCGGTACGATGCCAAGGCCATCGGTTCCGGCTCCGAGGGTGCGCAGGCCGAGCTGCAGAACGAATATCACAAGGTACGTGGGGCGAGCATCACTTGAGCCAGGGTACGTCTAACTCGCTTCACCGCCTAGTCCCTGACCATTACCGATGCCGAAACCTTGGTCTTGAAGACACTCAAGCAAGTCATGGAGGAGAAGCTGGATTCCAAGAACGTTCAACTGGCCAGCGTCACGAAAGAAAAGGGCTTCAGAATATACACGGATGAGGAGATGGCTGCTGTCGTCGAGCGACTGCCGGCAAACTAAACGTTGAGGAGGGGGGGCATGTAGCCGTCCAAATTAGACGAATGAAATCGAATCGCGGACACTTCCAAGGCTAGGCATCGTTGGTGCAAGCGAGGCCTCCCGGCCTGGCAGACCTGCGGTACGTATGTAACATTAATATAAAGTACGAATGGCGATGCTTCAGACGACAATATGCATCCATTGGTTCATCGTGCTCGGCCCTTCCGGTCTCAAGCAAAGCCATCTCGCAGGTGCAGCGACAATGCTCACGTCATGCTTCCAAGATGTGTAGATTACTTTTCCGAGACGCCTAGTGCTGTTTCTTGTGCCGCAAATAGTCGCAATGCATATATGTGCCCCGCTAAAACATGTCTTCTCGATCCTGCTCTCGTATTCAGGCATCGTCCGTGAGTTCGATGCGATCGAGGTCACCCTCCACCCCCAGCAGGCCGAAGGCCAGATTGGTCTGCTCAGAACGCACCAATACAAGCCGCGGCTCCTCGCTTTGATCCAGCTCCGAGATCCTTTGATCAAGGCGACGAGGCTGTAGCCATACCGATACGGAGACATCTCGCAGGTTTTCGGGCCGCTTATACTCAGGTCCGTGTCCAAGCTGGTAGGCTTTGAGCCACGCCGACTCACACCCAACAGCAATTTTCGTCGCTGACTGCCACCCGGTCAGGCGTGAGATGTCGTGCATGCGCTGAATGACCCAGGCTCGTTGGTCATTATTTTGGAGCTATGAGATATGTGTGAGTGAAGCTGCGAGGCCAGAGGAGGAGAGGTGCGCACCTGCACAGCTGCCACGAATAGGCAAAAGCAACTTTCTATGAATGCCGCGGCCAGCGTAGTGCTTACATCAAGCCTTCGCGAGCAGTCGTCCGCCAGCCCGGCGGCGATGCGTCCAATCTGGATGGCATAGCCTGCTGTCGAAGGAGCTGCCACCTGAGCTGCCTGCATAGCTGCCGCCGGCATATTGGGCCGGCTTCTGTACAGGTGGATCAGCCCCATGTAGTAGTTCATCCAAATACCAGCAACCGAATAAGTGCGGTATTGCAAAGCTGACCCAAAGGGTGTCTCTTTTCGATCCGTGTACTCGCTATTCAGGGGTTGGAATTGGGTTCCGAGATGGCTCTCCATGGCCTCGAATCCCTGTCGAATGCTCTCCCACTCTTGTTCGACCGCTTCTAAACTTTGGGGCACTCCGGAGTCATCGCTAGGATCCGTCTGAGGAGATCGACCCATCGGAGGACTGAAACCCATCGGAACATAGAACTTTCCGTTGGTTGGAACTATGCCAGGGAATTGGGGCGGAGAGCTTCCAGTCGAAGCTGAACCTTGTGTTCGGTTCATTTTTCGCTTTCTGGCCACATCTCTTGACGTGAAGTTGGCGAGACGACCAAGCAATAGAATCAGATGATCATACGTGCCGTAGCTAAGTCACATCAGTCCATGCCATCCAGAGTGCCCGCCATGACGGCCAGATGCGGTTCACTTACATGGCGTGGATATTCGATAGAGGTGCTCTCGGGGGACACTGCATCCACGCATCGTATTCCATACTGCGACTTGTCAGTAGAGCGGTTGTTGTGTGGATTAGTGAAGAAAGACATACAATAATTTCGTTCCTCCCAGTATGCTCTGATACACGTCCATCTTTCCGTACCACCAGAACAGATCTCGAAGGATATTGTATTGCTCAATGTCTTTATCTGTCGCGAAGTAGCATCGTTCGTCGAGCGGCTGGCCCTCTTCGAAGTCAAGTCCATAGTCCTCCGCAGAGACTCGTCTTCCCGTGATGACGCTCAGCAATTGATAGTCAATGTCACTGGGGTCTTTGCCGGAGACAGTGCCAGCAAGCCATCTCAACCGCTTTGCCGGGAGACAAACCCGTGACATGTCTTTGAGGGGGATCTCCTTGAACAAGAGCCTGGCACCGAAAAGATGGCTGCACCATTTGGTGTGGTCGGAGGACCAGACTTCAAAGTACGCAAGCAAAAGAGTAGCGGCCAAAGTTGACAGCTTCGTCCTTCTCAACGGCGTCCGCACGTTCTTTGCTATCCGGCGGATCGACCAGTGGTAGTGTTTCAATGCTGCCGTCGCTGGCGTGCCCTGCAGCTTTGCGATCTGCAGGCTTGCGATAGCCATGATCGCATGGAGAAGCCCAGGATGATTCAAGGACAGCACAGGAAACGTATCTACACAATTAGCTGTCAGAAATAGAGAAGCACGGAAGATTATGCGTTTGCTTACAGCTGAATAAGTTATGTCCCAACTCAGCATTCCCTTCAAAATGCCCTGGATCGTCCGGCGGGGAAGGGTCCCTCTCATACAACGACATTGAGGGACCGGTGACCCTTACAAAATGCATGAAGATGGTTCGCATGGCCTGATTTCGAAGCTCCGAGTTTGGCGCATAATTCATATACTCCGATAGGGCCTGTTCTTGCGCGAAGGCTGAGAAGGTCCTTACCTCGATCCCACTCCGTGAGTATGGTAAGAGCAGATGGCTAGAGCCAGACATCATTAGCGCTCGAGGGTCAGGCTGCTCGTCATCAGAGTCTGCCATGTCGATATCATCCTCTGATAGCGTGCCTCCGTAGTCACTTTCCGGGGCATGTGTCAAGCTGCTCAGGGGCTGCCCCGAAGCTGAGGTGCCAACGGGCTGGGATTGGATTGGGTTGGATGGTCCTTTGCCAAGATTGAGCTGCTGGCGAGCGTAATAGTATTGCTGAGCCGAATTGTAGTCGAGTTGCATGCCATTGGGTGGGAATTTGGGTGCCAGCAGAGGGTTTGGCAGGGATGTATGCCCTCTCGGAGATACCTGGTCGTGGCCATGGCTGAGTTCGTGGGACTGAAGGCCAAGGTTTCGAGGTGGCGGAGCCAAAGGTTGAGCTTGGTTGAAGTCGAAGGGCGATGGTTTTGGTGCAATGGCCTGCAGAGGCATCGAAACAGGCTGCTTAGACTGCTGAGGGGCAAAAGTGTTGCCGAGATACGGAGTGCCAGTCGGGTACAGGGGAGCAACGAAATGGCCATGTTGTGCCCCTAAAGGATCTTTGAAGATGACTCTTTGGTTGTACCCCTCACACTCGCGCTTTGACTTGATGCAATTTTTGCATCGTGGCTTGTTCTCGTCGCATTTTATACGCCGCCTGCGACAAGCTTGGGCGACGGGTCAGAGTCTAGAGCGCAACGGCGAACCAGCGAGAATTGGGGCTTGCCGCGCCAAAGGCGGGAACTCACTGAGGCATCCTGTCTTAGTCCTCTTCTTGACGGTCGGCTTCTTTCCCTTGGGGTCATCCTCATTAACCTCGTGGTGCTCCTTCTCCGACCGACCTGCGTCGGTGTCGGCGTCGGCTATCAGGTTGTTTCTATCAGCCATGGTCGGTCCAGGGTCGAAACGGCGACCACTCCAGAGAAGCTCCTTGGTTGGCACTGGCGTCGATGTTGAATAGATTTACATGTTGCGGACAATCCAAAACTGTTGAGAAACCTGCGTTTTGATGTCAAGATGGATGAACTGGGTTGGCGAAATGGAGCTGCTTAACGAAGGGGCCAAGCTATTAGAAGAGGCGAAGCGGCCACCGCGGAGTTGGCTCTGACCGGTGCGGAAGCTGACAAGAGACACACCGCGGCCGAGGGGGGAGGACGGAGGGCATCAAACGACAATTAATGGCGAAGGGATGGCAGGAGAGAGTGAAACACTGCCCGTGTAACCCGAGGGCTGACAACAAGCAGGCAGGCTGAATAACCGTCAGAGAATCCAGCGCCTGGAGATGTCGCGGAATGGTTCCCGGACGGAGCACAGTCACCAGGCCTCAAGCTTGATTCCTCTAAGGGACCAGGAGAAGCAGATGACTGCCGGATCTGATCGACCTCGAGCTTCGAGATCGGCTTGAAAGAGCTGGTAGTTGCTGAGCGCGTGCTTCAGACAGCTCAGCGGCGTGCGGCCGTAGGTGAAGCGGCAGGAGGGGTGCTTGGAGGAAACAAGATGCCATTAACGCACGCTGGACGACAGATATTCATGCAAGGCGAGAGGGCGCCTAGGCAAACTTGGAGCTGACAGCAGGATGAGGCTGATGGCGGCCTTTGGTCGGCTGCCCAGGCAGATGAAGAGAGAGGCAACGCAGGAGGTGAGGCAGGTGGACGGGTCGAGCTTTGGCGAGGCCCGGAGAAGCATGGAGTAGACGGGAGGGTTCTGAGTGAGAGGCAGGAGGGATTGGGTAGAGCTTGAGGTACCGCAATAGCTACCAGGTACCGTACCTGCGAGCAGGCACCTTGGGCAGGTACCTTTTTTTGGTGCGTGGAGCGCCGCACATCTCGGGTACTTCCAGAGCGCTATGCCCCCAGAGTCCGGTACCGTACGTACTTAAGGTAGATTGGCCCCCGTCGCGCGTGCACCCTCCTCTCTCCAGCAAGGAATCCCTCCCAATGGTGTGTGCCTTGCGGCCGCGCGGTACGTAGTATCCACATTGCGAATGGCGCCGGGACTAAACCAGGCACATTAGCTTGCATGATGCACTGGCTGGCAGGCAGAGTGAACCAGCGTGGAGTGCAACGGTTGAGTATTAGCGCCTGGTCGGGATTTGGATGGGAGATGGGAGAGGGCAGATGGGGCGGCCAACGGAGCTATCCGCGTCTCCTCCAAGCTCCCAAGTTGCCAAGACGCCCGCTGCTGCCTCGACGGGAGCGCAGCAGATCGATCCCCAGCAGTCCCGGACATTCAGTGGATCGCCTCGGGGCCCTCCCTGTCACGGCAGAACTCCCAAGGCTGACCTCCACTCCGTCCCACAGGGCGGATTGCCCGGCTGTGGATCATCCGAGGCAGTCCATCCTCGTACTCGTAAACGCCGAGTGACTGTGCCGCGCCAGCGAATGACGGCAACGGCTTGCTCGGATGCTAGAATCGCGTGCTGTAAACCGGTCGAGGGGAAGATGTCGTCGTCTGCCCGCGCTGCGAAGGAATACCTAGGTAGGTAGGTACCAAGGGACCCAGTCTACCTGGCAGGCTACTCGTAGCTGATAAGGTAACAAGTCGCAGTTGCCAGATACTCGTAGGTAGGTATTTTTGGCAATGTAATGAGGTACGGTGGCGCTGGATACACCCATCCATGGTGTGTGATGCGAGATGCACAAGGTGCGAGTCGTCCCGCTTGCTCCCGCACAGTAACTGCCCAAAAGTGAGCAACGGTTGGTACCTACCTACCTTAGGGCAGCCACCGCCAACCGTCGACACTTCCATTGCTTCACGAGAACGGCGCTCGCATTCGCTATCCTCACCGTAGACCGACGGTCAGGTGCCTCTTCGCGGGCGGCAAAGGAGTTGCTCATCCAGAAGCTGAATGCTACATCTTTGAGTTTACAGTCAGCTGCTGGTACGTGCGAGCGAGTAGAGTTGCTGGGCTGGTCCATCTCCTCCGTTGCTCGTCGGCCCTGCATGCACACAACAAGAGGTACGGAGTTGCATGCCACGATCAGGGGCGGCAATTCTCTGGGCACGCACTCGTCCACGCTCACTTGTTCTCCTCCTAACAGGACAGCAAAGCCCCAGTGGATACTCGCACTCTCGCACAGAGCCTGGACTCTGCTGCAGGAGGCAGTGGATCACCCACTCTGCTCGCCATGGCGTTAGACACGCCATGGCAGGCCGTTGCCGCCGACCTTATCACCAGCCGTGCTTCTCACAGCAGCTACTCGTGCTAGCCTAGCATCAACCGCCATCGACTTACAAAACGTGGCTTGACGCAGCTAATAATGTAGGAGACCAGTCCCAAATGATGGCTAGGCCGTCTTCTCCGCTAGCGCCATGTTTTAGCTTACGGGGGAGACAGGATCCAGACCGTTCGTCTCTTTCTTCTGGAACACCGCGGAGACCGGGCCTTGCGGATGCCGCCTGAAAGGGCACTGCAAAGCCCGATCCCGATTGCGCTCATCTCACCGATGAATCATAGATGGCTCGATCTTGTAGGTAGATCAGCACAAGCCTGGGAGCCAGCCCAGCCAGTGGAGCGCCAGTCACCCCAAGCTCGGCATCAACTGTCCATGGCTCCATCGCACATATACTCTTACACGCACGCGCAAAACAAGAGCGATGGAGCCTTGGGCTTCGACGGCAGTCGTCTGTGGCCTTACCCTCTTACCTGACCCGTGAGCCCATCAACATGCCCGGAATCTGCGATTCTCACCAACGGGTCGACTTACAGCGATAGCCATCGATGCTGCCTACGCTACGGCCCAGGCCCGAGGGTTCCCTGTGAGAGGCACTAATGCTGTGCGGCTTCTCACGACATATTTGCTCGTCTCTCCTCAGCGACGAACCTTGCCGCTTGCGCGCATGCGAGAGCTGGGGACAACTCCCATAGCAAAGCCCTCCTGAGGGGCTGCTGTGTTGTGTGGTACCCTCGCTCCGGAACCCTGCCTCATCTCAACACTGCATGCTCCGTTGCACTCATACTCCGTACATACTCGCACGCACAAATGGAGTGGAACCGCAATCCTGGGCTAGCTCAGGTGCGGTCGTTGGGAGAATCTGTGTGACGGCGGCATCCACATGCATCCCTTGCGCCCAGCGCCGCCCAGCCTGGCCTGGTTGTTTGGTTGTATACCGCGGGCACGGGCGGTTGAATGCCGAGCCGGATCAGGTGCTTCTGCAGACATGTCTTAGCCTGACGAGCGCAGATATGATGCTGATGTGGTCGGTGCAACGCCCACTGAGGCCTTGGAAGCCTCCTCGCAGCAAGAGTCCAAGTCCCGCGCTGCCTCGTCCGGTTGGGTAGAGGGGGTCAAGGACAGGGGCCAATGTGCCGTCACGCATGGCCAGAGGTCCTGCAGCTGCCCCGGATATATATCAGCAACAGTACAGTCACAGAGTGCCCCGTGCCACCAGAGGGTCCAGGCTTCGTGGTGCTGGGACCGACAACGGGGCTCTTCTGCAAACACCCTCGTGCCGGCGCCATCTCGCGCGTCCCGGCAGCCATCCTTACCACACCTGCGGAACCGGCTAACCTTCACATGTGCGCAGCCTGCTGCGGCGGGGACGGTTTCGTGTTCTCAACCCGGAAGATGCCTGTCCTTGCGAATGTAGGCATCCGCGTCGATGACAAAGCTCGCGACAATGGCCAGACGAGAACTAGCTAACGAGATATAATCACGTAGAGGGCCGTCCCATGATGTCGGTAGCCACAGCAAACTCCGACCGAGCAAACCCGCTCATCAGGTGCTTTCTGAAGTGAGCGGTTGCACAGGAGTCTTGCCATGCGCGTCTTCATCTCGGCTCCGGTGCGCCCAACCAGCCCCCGGGGCCTGTCTTGCATTCTCCAAGCCTGACGGAGGATCCCGCGACAGGATGGAGGTTTCTGCTGGGAAACTTGTCTTGGAATAGAGGCGCTCTGTGTCTGTTGCATTTTTAAAACGGCAACGGACGCTGCGCCGTGACGGTGCGCAAAACTGCAGAACATATCAGAGTCGGCCACGAGGCATCCATGGACTGGTTGGCTGGCCGTGCATGAGCGCTGCCCTGCGGAATATATGGCGTTTACATGAGAGAAAAAGAAATTCCTGCTTAGCAAAGGTTTTCAATCGGGGGCTTTTGCAGTATTCCTCCAGAGCAGCTTCGGGTCTCGGGCTGGTGCGAGGGCTTGGTTTGAAGCTGTCCTCAGACGCCAGATGCGAAGCAGTTGTTGCGGTAGCGCACGGACCACACGCGCTAGCCATTCTGCCTCGAGCCGCCTGGGAAAAAAAATTGGGCTTCACCTCAGACGACCACGGGCCTACAGCTTGAACAATCTCAACAGCCAGATCCGCAATCACATACAGGCGAAATGTTCGCCGTTCCGGGTTGGTCGGTGTCCGCCGCTGGCCTCAAGGCCGAGACGGCCTCGCCCGTGAGCGGGCCTGCAGGCGCAAAGTCCAGAAAGCGCAAGCGTGCCGGCGCGGCGGCCACCGAGGACGTCACGGCGTCCAACGTCGCCGACCTCTATGAGTCCGTTGTCGAGGGCAAGAAGCCAAAGAAACACGATGGACCTAAGAAGGACCAGAATGCCAAGCGGCAGAAGAAGGACGGCAACGCGAAGGAGAAGAGTCTGACATCGGCGCCACATGATGAGAAGTCACTTGAGACGAAGAAGAGTGAGGCCCCAGGCAAGGCCCAAGAGAGCCCCAAAAAGGCCGACAAGAACAAGAAGAAGCAGAAAGAGAAGAAGAAGCAGGATGGATCCCAACATGCCGAGGAGGCCGCAAAGGAGTCGAAGTCAACAACGGCTGTTGCCACCTCCACCCAGACGTTGAAGGAGCAACTCCCCATGCCACCCAAGCCCGCCAAACTCACTCCTCTGCAAGCCTCGATGAGAGAGAAGCTCGTCTCCGCCCGCTTCCGCCACCTCAATGAGACTCTCTACACCCGGCCGTCTGACGAATCCTTCAGCCTCTTCCAGGAATCCCCCGAGATGTTCGACGAGTATCACGAGGGCTTCCGGCGGCAGGTCAAGGTCTGGCCGGAGAACCCCGTCGACAGCTTCCTCGCGGACATCAGGGCCAGGGCCAAGGTGAAGCACCTCGGTAAGGGCAGGCCCGGTGCGCCGCCCACGCAGCGCGTGAGGACGCCGCTGCCTCGCACGGCGGGCAACTGCACCATCGCCGACCTGGGCTGCGGCGACGCCAGGCTGGCAGAGTCCCTCCAGGCTGACAAGGCCAAGCTGCGGGTTGGCGTCAAGAGCTTCGACCTCCAGAGCCCCAGTCCGCTCGTCACCAAGGCCGACATCGCCAACCTGCCCCTCGAGGACGGCTCCGTCAACGTCGCCATCTTCTGCCTCGCCCTCATGGGCACCAACTGGATCGACTTCGTCGAGGAGGCCTACCGCATCCTCCACTGGAAGGGCGAGCTCTGGGTCGCCGAGATCAAGAGCCGCTTCGGCCCCGTCCGCAGCAAGCACGCCCCCGTCGAGCACAGCGTCGGCAACCGCAAGAAGGCCGCCGCCAAGAAGGGGGCCAAGGCCGCCGCCGACGACGACGCCCTGCACGGTGAGGACCTGGCCGTCGAGGTGGACGGCGTCGAGGACCGGCGCCGCGAGACGGACGTGTCGGCGTTTGTCGAGGCGCTGCGAAAGAGGGGCTTCGTGCTCCACGGTGAGCGTACGGAGGCGGTGGACCTGTCCAACAGGATGTTTGTCAAGATGCACTTTATCAAGGGCGCGTCGCCTACCACGGGTAAGGGGGCTAAGCCGCAGGATGCGGCGCCAAGGGGCAAGAAGGCTTTTGCTCCCAGGCGGGACCAGGGCGGGGATGACGACGAGCCGGCCGTGAACGAGGCGGCCATCCTCAAGCCCTGCGTCTACAAGATCCGCTGAGCGAGAAAGGGTACATTTGCCCCGTCGATGTAGCATCAGAACATTGTCACGTCACAGAAATCTAGGCTGCATGATGCTGTTCAAGTCGAGAGAAATGCTCATACATTCATCCGCGACGGGTGCTCGTCGAATGTGTTTCTGCTGCCACCCGGTTGTCCCCTACTGCGCCTCTCGGGGCCAGGGAGGAGCCTATACACATTGTGTCATTACCTCCCAGGATGTCCCAGGCCGGTGGCCCATCCCGTGCCATGTTGCCTTGTATACTCTATCGCTAGCTCATTCCCAGATCAGACCTGCTGCCACGTCCACATTATCCTCGGCTGCCTGAAGCGCCTGGATTGCCTCCGCTCTGCTGGCACCCATGCTCATGAGGGCGTCGACGTGCGCAGGCGTCACGTTTGGTGAGGCTGATGTAGGCTGTGCTTGGCTTGTCGGTGCCGACGGCTGTACGGGCGGGTTGGCCGCGGGCTGTGGTTGCGTAGTCCCCTGTGCCCCCTCAGGTGGCAGGACAACGCCGGACCGTTGCCCGATGGCCGTGCCCGCAGGGCCAGGTATCGTAGGCTCCTGCGCCGCGGCAGCTTCCTCCTCTTTGGGTATCTCCGCCTCGCCCAGGAACGGCACCTCCTCGCCTTGGATGATCAGCTTGTCCTTGGCCAGGTCGATGGTGGCCTGGTAGCGCTTCAGCATGTCCAGCCCAAGCAGCAAGTCGGTAGTCTTGCCCTCCATGACGGTGAAGCTGCATGGCAAATGCAGGCGTCCAATCTTGATTTGAGCGGAGTGCACGCGGCCGATGATGTTGGCCGTACCCACCCCGCGTGCAACGCCAGCGAACCTGGTGTCGACGAGTCGCATTATGCCACATGCCTCGGCGCATGAAGGAGAGATGATGGTAGCCTGCGCTCCCGAGTCCACGAAGGCCTTGACCTTGTGGCCGTTTACCTCGACATCGACGTAGAGCATGTGGACTCGTCCGAATACTGTGAGAAAGCCGTTAGCCTTTTGAGAGCGAGCGTGGAGACGGGCCGGACAGCTTACCCTCGGGGTTGTGCTCCATGGCATTCTGCAAGTTCTCCATGACCCTTTCTTGGCGGATCATGTCCTCGATCTTCCTTTGGTTCTCGACGTTGAAGGGGTCGTCGTTCAGCCTTTCGATCTCGCGCTGCCTCTCGAGCCGCTCCCGTCGTTCACGATCTTGGGCGTCGTGCAGTATGGCGGCAAACCTCGTCGAGTCTTCCACGGCGGCCGCGAGCTCCGGATGCTGCCTCTGGAGCTGCTGCCTCAGCGCGGGGTCTCCGAGGACCTGGAGGCGCACCAGCTCAGGGTCACTGTCGCCGCCCTGTCGCGGCCGGGGTTGCGCCTGAGGCTGGGGCCGCGCCTGGGGGCGTTGTGTCTGTGCCGAAGTGGCGGTGGTCCCTCGCACCTCCCGTACGTGAACTGCCAGCATGTCACCGTCGGCGATGTGCAGCTCCTCCATTGTTTTGGTGTCGTCCGAAATCAGGCGGCCGTTGTGGTAGATGTGTTGCGACGTCGGGGGGACGTTGGTCTCGGCGTGGACCGACTCGCGCAGGATGGAGATGGTCATGTCCGGGAAGATTTCCAGGTTCAGCAGGCTGTCCTGGTCCCCCGCCTGGGGGTTGTAGATGTTGAGGGTGACGCGCCTGCGACGGTTCCGCGATTAGCTCTCCGCCAGGCGCGAATGATGGCGAGGTCATGACTAGAGCTTACATTGCTGCGTTGGCAGAGGCGCTTGTTTGCCTTGGGCAGGGGCAACAGGAGCTGGAGGAGCAGGATGATGTCGGTTGGCCAGCGAAACGGCAAGAAGCACCTCAAGCCCCAAGAATCCAACCCCACGCGAGCTCGGATGAAGCAGGATAGATGCGAGGGCAAGTTTGGTGGTGCGAGGCCGAAGCGGGCTACTTAAGGTAAGGCTGGTTGGTGGTGGTGCTGCTTCCAGCGGAAGGTACCTACGTATTGCGTGGCAGAAGGCCGTCGAAGCTGGCAGGCGCTGGAGGGGCAGCTTATTAGGTGGCGTCCGGGGGGGCGGTCGGGTCTCCCGACGCGGTGTTCGGCGGCGGTTATGGCAGGGCTGGTGTGACGTGCGTCTACTCCGTAGGTACCACTCGCGCCTTACCCCTCCAGGCTCCGAGACCCCGAGACCCAGCCATATCGACCAGCGGAGGACGGGGTCCTACGACGTGCAACTGACTGCTCGTGCTTATCAGCACCTGCATGCATCACCGGCCGCTGCGGCTGTTTGTTTGAGAAGCGCTCCAGGCTGGCCTGCTTGTTTGCTGCGTCGTCCGTGTCCTCTGCGAGCGGTTGCAGATCCCAGGTCAACCGAGCCGCCTTCAGCCTCAGACGAGGCCGGTGACATTGGATCTCCCGACTGCGGTGCTGCGCTGCCAGGCTGCCAGTCGGCTTACACGTCCGTCGATCCCCCTCCAAGCATTTGGCTCTGCAAGCGAGGCTGCATGTGTCTCTCCGATGGCAGAGCATGCAGTCTTACCGCCGGCGAGGGCGGCCGAAGCTCTGCTGCCACCGCTCACACTGTCATTTCCACTCGCCCACGAAGGGCCTCAACCTTGATCACCGCCTCACCAAGGAGGCCGTCCGTGCCCGCCCTTCGAAGGATGGATGCAGATGGGTCACCAAACCAACATCGTCCACGTTGGAGCGCCACCTTTCAGTGTCTTGCTGCTGCTTGAACACTTCCGTGGCCGGCTTCTGCCTCAGCTCTGCTGTCCATAATGAGAGACCCTCACCAACAGCGACCACCCTGTCGGACACAGTGTGTTTTGCTTCGGTAGGAAAGGTAGGTATCAAGCGGTTCAAATACGTCACCGTTGCTTCACGGCTACACCCGATGCCCTGCTGCTTTCGCACACGACTCCAGGGACGCCCCCGTAGACTCTTTACGTGTGGCGGTGATGACGCCGACGGTGCCGAACAGGTCCAGGACGAGGCTGGCCATTTGCTCGGACTGCGAGACTGGCCATGGCATTACATGGGTGCGCAAATATTCGGGTAGATGCCCGTCAAAGTGGACGGCTACCCCTTCCCTGGCCTGCATGGGCGCTCTCTGGTTCGGGAGACGTCAACAGCCACTATATGCACAAAACGCTCCAAGGCCTTTGTCATGTGTCTATTCCGACGTCGGCCATGTGGCTACTCCTCGGCCATGTCCCAGCCAACTCAAATTTCTTAGTCCGTCGCCTTGTACTTTTGCCGATACTCCTCAGTGCGCTTGATATCTTCTTGGGAAGCAAAGCTGTGCATGCCTGCAATGATATCGTCCAGCGTCAGGATGGCCAGGATAGGGATGCCATACTCTTTCCTCAGCTCGCCGATGGCACTCGGGCCGGGCTTGGAGTCATCTCCATCGGCCGCCGGGAGTTTCTCCATACGGTCCAAGGCAACCACGATGCCAGCAACAACGCCGCCCTCCTTTCGGATCTTCTCAATGGCGTCTCTCTTGGCGGTGCCGGCGGTGATGACGTCGTCGACGATGAGGACCTTCTTGCCCTTCAGGGGGGCACCGACGATGTTGCCGCCCTCGCCGTGGTCCTTGGCCTCCTTGCGGTCGAACGAGTAGGAGATCTTGTCCAGGTTCTCGGGGGCCTGCTCGCCGATCTTGATGGTGATGGCCGAGCAGAGAGGGATGCCCTTGTAGGCGGGTCCGAAGACAATGTCAAAGTCCAGGCCGCTGTTCTTCTGGGCGTCGATGATGGTATGCGCGAAGGCAGTAGCGATGGCCCCGGCCAGTCGTGCGGAGTGGAATTCGCCAGCGTTGAAGAAGTAGGGCGACACTCTCTTGGACTTGAGCTCGAAGGTGCCGAACTTGAGGACGCCTCCGGCGATGGCCGCCTGGAGGAAGTCCTGCTTGTATGCGGGAAGCTGAGAAGCCATGATTTGCGTCAGTGGAGCGTAGGTAGCGACGAGACGGCCCGGGCGGTGGTTGAAGGCAGAGTGGACATTCAAGTCTACGTTCAGCAGCGGTCGAAGACGTCGCTGCTCGTTCTCGCAACAACGCTCCGCTTTTGGGCGTACAACTTTTCGGTGGGGTTGACTGAGCTCGGCGGGGGGCGCACCACAGCGGCGACGCAGCGCGAGGTACGAAGTACCCTGCCGGCAGATGTTGGTGCATGGGTACCTGGGCGGCTGGCCCCTCCCGCGTTATCGATAAGCCACCCCGTTCGCTCGGCTCCACCCACCTCTTTTCTGAAGAAAAAAAATTGTATTGACCGCCTTCGCCCAGGCTGGGTTTCCCATCGCGCAGCGCCCGTCTCCTCGATCCCTTCATCCCGGGCCGTCGTCTGTCTCTCCCACCACAACGCCCCGTTCGCCCGTCTCGTTGCCCAAGATGAAGACGACGTGGAAGGACATCCCTCCGGTGCCGACTCAGCAGGAGTTCCTGGACATCGTGCTGAGCCGCACCCAGCGCAAGCTGCCGACCCAGATCCGTGCCGGCTTCAAAATCCACAGAATCCGAGGTAAGACGCATCCCCGGCCCGGCCCTCTGTTTCGCGCGGCGGCGGCTGACCCTGGGCTCCTTCAGGCTTCTACACCAGAAAGGTCAAGTTCACGCAGGAGACCTTCTCCGAGAAGTTCGCTGCCATCCTGGACAGCTTCCCCCGCCTGCAGGACATCCACCCATTCCACAAGGATCTGCTCAACACCCTCTACGATGCCGACCACTTCCGCATTGCGCTCGGCCAGATGTCGACGGCGAAGCATCTCATCGAAACCATCTCCAGAGACTACGTCCGCCTCCTCAAGTACGGCCAGTCGCTGTTCCAGTGCAAGCAGCTCAAGAAGGCCGCCCTCGGTCGCATGGCCACCCTCGTCAAGCGACTGAAGGACCCGCTCCTCTACCTTGATCAGGTCCGCCAGCATCTTGGCCGTCTGCCATCCATCGACCCCAACACCCGAACTCTGCTCATTTGCGGTTACCCCAACGTGGGCAAGTCGAGCTTCTTGCGCAGCATCACCCGAGCCGACGTCGATGTCCAGCCCTATGCCTTCACCACCAAGAGTCTGTTTGTCGGTCACTTCGACTACAAGTACCTGCGGTTCCAGGCAATTGATACTCCTGGTATCCTGGATCATCCCCTGGAGGAGATGAACACTATCGAGATGCAGAGGTACGACCCGTGATCCGCCGGACCACGAAATACCCGGTCACTGACATGAGTTTCTAGTATTACCGCCATTGCCCATCTGAGGTCCGCCATCCTCTACTTCATGGACTTGTCCGAGCAGTGCGGCTACACCGTGCAGGCTCAGATCCAGCTCTTCAGGAGCATCAAGCCTCTGTTCTCCAACAAGCTGGTCTTCCTCGTCGTTAACAAGATTGACGTCACCCGACCCGAAGATCTGAACGCTGAAACCCATGCTGAGCTGCAATCCCTGCTGAAGTCTGGCGAGGTTGAGATGCTCCAGCTCTCTTGCAACACGCAGGAGGGTGTGCAGGACGTCAAGAACGCGGCCTGCGAGCGCCTCATTGCCGACCGGGTCAACCAGAAGCTGAAGGCGGGCACGGCGAACAGCGGCGCCATTGGTGGACGTCTGGCGGATGTGATGGCCCGTATTCACGTGGCCCAGCCCATGGGCGGACAGACTCTCGAGACGTTTGTCCCTGAGGGTATCAAGAACATGAAGAAGTACGACAAGGAGGATCCCGAGCGCCGCAAGCTGGCACGCGACGTCGAGGTCGAGAACGGCGGTGCCGGTGTCTACAACGTCGACATGCGTGCCGACTACATGCTGGCTAACCCCGAGTGGAAGTATGACAAGATTCCTGAGATCTTCGACGGAAAGAACGTCTACGACTTCATCGACCCTGACATCGAGGCCAAGCTGCAGGCTCTGGAGGAGGAGGAGGAGAAGCTTGAGGAGGAGGGATACTACGACTCCGAGGAGGAGATCGACGATGATGAGGAGGCCGAGGTTCTCCGCAAGGCCGAAATCATCCGCGAGAAGCAGCAGCTGATCCGCAACGAGGCCCGCATGAAGAAGCGGTTGAAGAACCAGGCCATCATTCCCCGCAAGGCTATGAAGAAGCCCTTCTCAGAGCTGGAGGACGCTCTGGACCAGCTGGGCGTGGACACGACCAACCTGGCTGAGCGTGCACAGCCCAAGGAGCGTCGCGGCCGCTCCATGTCGAGGAGCCGCCTAGGCACCGAGGATGCTGACGCCATGGACGTGGACGCCACGCCTCGGGACCGCCTCCGCTCCAAGTCCAGAGCTCGCTCCATGAGCAGAGCGCCTACGACCAGCCGCCGCGACGACGGTGTGCCGGACGAGGCCGGCAGGACAAAGGCCGAGAAGCTCGCGAGACTCAACCAGAAGAAGATGAATAGGATGGCTAGGGCGGGTGAGGCTGACAGGCACGCCACTGCCTCCATCGCCAAGCACTTGGTAAGTCTCGAGCACGAAAAGACCCCTACCTTCCATGGACCTCTGTCGACTAACATGTGGACAGTTCTCCGGAAAGCGTGGAATGGGCAAGACGCAACGGCGATAGACGTCCCGCGCCGCGCGGCGTTCGCTTCGTATTTGACGTCCTGTCTCGTTTCTTTGTATCCGTCTGGCTGCTCCGGAGTTGGGCGTACTTGCATATGCATATTGGGATTGATGCACGGTCTTGGTGGTGGACAATTCTCCCCCGGGAAGGGGGCCAATTCATTGTTGCGTGTGAAGACGAAAACAAGCGCAGAGAATAGAGCTCTTGACATGAGTGTCGATATCAGGCTGAAATATAAGATCATGACTGGACTTTGCGGCCCAAGGTCGGCGCCACACAGATACCCCCATCGTGATTCATACAAGGAGAGGAAAATGCAGTATGCCCTGCTACCTCCGTAGCGGATCACACGACTCACTCGCCATTCGGCCCATCGGCGGAATCTCTGGCCAACAGTATTAAGACCTTGGGTTATCAGCAGCTACGAAGAAGGACGAATTTCGGTGCCTAGCCGTTTTAAGCATTGATCCTGCAACATCGCTGACGACCCTCCACCATTGTGACGCAGACTTCGCGCCCCGTAATGGCTCTCAGCTCATCCCGCTCGTTTATTGCTCCTCGGCGACATTGATTCCCTCCCTCAGGCCCTCCACCTTCAGTTCCTCGCCGGCACAACGGCGGTAGATATCCTTGACATCATCGGTCGTTGTCTCGAAGTGGCTGGTGGCGTCGTAGCTCTTGGAAATGAAGATGTTGTCCTTGGTCCCGTCCTCGATGGGCTCGTACATGGGGATCGGCGCGCCCTGATCACACAGAATAATTAGCACACAAGAATTCTCACCCACCGGTGCTGCCAATCATCAGCTGGCAGTACAGGGTTGGTGTCATACCATGAATTGCTCCTCAATCTTGCCTAGGCGGTCCAGACCGGCCTGGAGCTCGAGATGATGGTTGGCAGACGACTCGGCAATGGTCGACACGATGGCGATCCAGTATCCCTTGGGGCAGACGTTGTGCGCAGATGATACACAGGCAATGTAGATGTCTGTTCGTACTGGATCAGCATCTTGCCCGCGGCGCGAGAGGCGTAGAGCATTCTGTCTTACCGTTCTTGCGGCCAACCTGAGACTGGGGGATAATGAGCTGGCACGAGTCGGAATCGTTGGTTCCAGCCAGAGGATGCTTCAAAATGCAGATTGCCCGCAGCACGTGGCCGACGACCTTGGTCTTTCCGGGGAAGTACGAAGGGTCGCCGAGGATCATCTTGGCCTTGGTCTCGAACTTCATCTCCTCTACGCCAGTCATGGTGGCCTTGATGCCGACGGCCTTGCCACCCTCAACGATCAGCTCATCCACGTTGGTGTTGAGCATGTAGGTACCGCCGTAGATGGCGGACAGCCGAGCGAAGCCCTGCGGCAGCTCGCCAAGGCCGTAGAGCGGGTAGATGTAAGGGGACTTTCCGTACCGAGCCACAGAGTTGCCATACAATCGGATGCGCTCGATGGTCTCGGGAGCCTCGCCCTTCTCGATGATGTAATCGTCGGTGAGATGCAGGGCCATGGCATGGCCGATGAAATCCTTGGTCGTGGCCTCGAGGCCAAACTTGTCAAACACATCCCTCATAGTGCAGGTGTTCATATCAAGGCCTGTGACTATCAGTCAGGAAGACGCCCTCGGCAGCGTGGACCAGTACAGGGCGGCGGCACAAACCCTTGTGAGTCGCAGGATCCTTGCGGTCGAAAGTGCCAACCCACTCAATGAATGACTTCATGCGTCGCTTCTCGAAAATGCCCATAAGAGGGGACTTGAGAGCCTCGCCGGCGTCCGAAGGGACCTTGGCAACGGTGGCCTTGGGGCCGGAACCTTGCTGGACGTAGCTGCCAGCGACCTGCTTGAACTCGAGGTATCGGGTCACGTCGGTGGAGACGAGGATGTTGGTGAGCTCGCCCGAGGACATGAGGAGCTTGGGAACGAGGTCGATGTTCCAGTCGTTGAGGCGGCCATACTGCTTCCAGGGCTCCTCGCCCTTCTGATAGTTTCCATGCTTCTTGAACAACTGTGCGCAGCCGGCCGGTGTCAGAGTCGGAGTATTAAGGGGTGGAGGGGGAACGCCTAACAGTCTCGAGGTTGACGGACGCGGCCTCTCTGTTGTCGAGTTAAGAGCTGTCAGCGGCTGGCCCAACAAGCTGCTCAATGGGTAGGCATGCGCAGAATGGTGCGGTCGACATACCCGCCATAGTGATCGTTACGATCGATGTGCAGGACCTTCTTGCCCTTGACGCTCAGCACGCTGGAAAGACGTCGTTAGCCGATCGACGCGCCGCCACGCAAAGGCTCTCATCTGATCGCATACCCAGAGAGAATGCACTCGGTCAAGCCTAGGGGCAAAGCTCGTCAGTAACGCATGTCACGGCGGATGACAGGATCACGGCGGGACGACTGCGATGCTCCCGTAGCAGCAGCAGTTTCAGCGTCGAGGAGCCACCTCATGCAACTCACCCGTGCCCAGCACGATGACGTCGTACTCCTTTGCAATCTCGTCCATGGTGTACAGCGAAGCTCGGGTCGGGTGCGGCGGTCACTGGTGTCGCAGTCGAAGACGATGAGGAGGCCGGGGGCGGGGGGGAAGGAAAGCTTCGGCTGGTATGAGGAGGTGTAGGTAGTCGAGGTCTCGGGAAGCTGTTGCTGGTCGAAACGGCGGGGTTTTGGGGCACAACGAGAGGCGTCCGTCGGTGAGGGGTGGGGGACCCGCCCGCCCGCTACTGGCAGGCGTCGTCGGGGGCCTTGCCGGCCCCAGCGACTGGTGGCTTGAAGATGAGCTGAACCGTGGAGATGTAATCAAGAGACGGGGCCGGGCGAAGATTGCAGTCATTTCGACCCCTACGAGGTCTGGGGAGGGCAAATTGACACTGTCCGCCCAACCAGGTCCGGCAAATTAAAACGATGACGGGAGAGCTCGAGCCGCTGATCACGGTCATTCAATGTGCATCTCTACGACGACCAGCAAATAATCCATGCCCTGTCTACTCCGTATTCACACGGCAATCACTCCTACACGTACCGTCTGGTGCGAGATGGGGCGCCGTTTATGCCATTGCAATCCAAGTTCACAACTCGTAGCATACGATACAGGCGAGACCGTCGCGATCAAGCACTCCCTACAGCGACTCCCAGATATCGTACACATCCTTCTAAATGTACATGCGACTAGCAGGCTGGCGGCCGCCGTCACCATTCCGGCTCGCCGTGTGATACCAGGCCCAAACAGGGCGTGTCGCATCACCGCTGCCCTGTTTACCGGAGAGCCTCCTTCTCCAGCTTCCCATCTTGCCCCTGCGTGGTGCTCTCAGCGGCGGCATCCTTGTTGCCCGTTTCTGTCCAGCTCTCCGACGCCTCAAACTCGTCCTCGTACGCCGATGGCTTGTACACCTGTCCGTCTTGTGCCTCCAGGTCGATTTCTGGGTCTGATCTGGCGATATCCACCGCGTCCTCCCACGTGTAGAACCTCTCCGTCAGCGCGTGCTTGATGGACCGCATTGTCTTCTGAACCTGTGGAACCCTTGTCAGCATGCGTGTCATGGTGTGTGGTTCTCCGTGTTCGTACCTCTTCGTCTCGTGCTTCGATTTCCCTCTCGCCGAAGCCCAGCTTCGCTCTCGCCAGCTCGACCTTGGACGTCGCCAGCATGTTCCTCTCCTTGCAGCACACCCACCACAGAGCGTGCAGGTTCTCCCAAGACTTTTTGCGGAGCTCCTCGACCGTCCATGCTCTTCCATACTCCTCGGTCTCCTTGGGCGTCCACAGCAACTTGTCCGTCGCAGGGAAGAATCCCCAGAGGCCGTGGTTCGGGTCGACGGCGACCTTGGGCCTGAACTCGCGAGGTTTCGGCAGCGGCACGTCGGACATGGACAGGTTCTCGCGGGGTCCGGATCGATACAGGCTGCTGACGCCGCGGTTCCGGTTGTTGTCCTTGGTCTTGCGCTTGCACTGCCGAGCCGTTGTCGAGAATGCTGCCGCTCTTCTAGTTGAGGCGGGAGGGACCGCGGAGAGGGTCAGGGGCGACCCGAGCCTCGCCAGGCAGCTCATCGAGGGCCTCATTGCATTTGAGCCTGCCATTGACATGACGAGGGTTGTGCAACACCTCGATGTTGCGATTCTGAGCTCCTCTCGACTTGGTCGCACCACGGTACAAAATTTGGGAATGCGGTTGGAATAGCGCCACTTGATTGGAGGATGTCAGCGCTCCTCGGCGTCTCAGCCTTAGTCAGCGCACCCTACGACTTGGCTACCCTAGAGCCACTTGCGCAACCCGAGCCATCATGACTTCGTGTTGGCTGAGATCAATTGTGTGGGAATCAGTATGAGTCCGCGGTGCTTTTGCTTCTGTTTCGTATCTTCGAACATCCGCGACGAGCCTACGCGTGTTGGCAAGGCTTGCAACCTCTACGGTTAGGTGGCTTTCATGCCACGTCCCCTTTCCGTCACACCAAGCTCCGGCATTATGCAAAACATACCATGTGCCTTTACCAATGCAAAGTACATTTGTAACGTGATTGGAACTGAAACTCTACTCAAAGGACAAGTCAAGCCTACCTGCCCTCCATTTGTCTCTGTCCGAGGCCATATTTACCCAGGAGTGGGTTTGAGACGAGTCCAGGTACCTACTTCGTACATAAGTGAGGTGTGTACATTCGATGTTCATTCACGGATATCAGCCTGCCCACCACCGGTTGAAGAAACACCCAATGCCGACTAAAGTGGCATGGGATACGCCATAGTGCTATATGAATCAAGTTTGTTTGAGCCTCTAATCGTATAGAGAGCTAGGTGGATGGCGTGGACATTGCTGAGAGCGACCGGAGGGAAGTGCTACCTGTTCTCAATAACGACCTGGAATTAAGTTTGCCCAGCACAACAACAACGTCTGACCCAGACTCTGCAGGCGGAACGAAGGGAATCAGATGCGTTGGCTGCTTCCCCATGCTCCAAGTCGTCGCCAGGACAGCGGCTTTGTTAACCCTCAGGGTTCACAGAGTACCTAGGGGCTCCAACCCCTCGAGCTGCTAGATGGTACATTGCAAGAGAAGCTCACATGTATTCAATAGCCCCAAGCTCAGAAGACACGTCCAGACAGTTGCCTGCAAACGAATTTGTTCATTGAATGGTAAATGCCTTGAGATGACTTTTATGATTCGCAACATCGGTCCCGTCGCCTTGACCTCCGTGGCAGCATACGTCGGACGCTGCTTCAAACAAGACATCCAAGTCGCCCCCAGACACAGTAAAAAATGGCAGTTCAACACCAAAAAATGCCCAAACGTTACAAAATGACTGACTGTTGGGCTGCTTCCGCGGTCGGCGTTTGATGACGACTGCCGCGCAACCACACACGCGAGCCCTGGAGGCGCAACTGCAGGAAAAACGCATCAGAATGCGATGCCAAACGTTGCCCTTGTTGTATCGAGGTTGTAAGGGGAAGCATTGCTACAACGCCACCCATAACCCTGGCCTGCGAGTTTAAAGCCCATGTGTGAATACGATATCCACGTACATTGGCCCAAGGTTGTGCGGCGGCAGCATGAGACGATTTAGACGCAATGTCTGGTGGCTTGGCAACCTACCTATTGCAACTACCTACACGTATTCAAGATCCTAATTCAAGCAAAAATTGCGTCACATGCAGCTTGTCGAGCCATGTTGGAGTAGTCGCGATTTCGGCGAGGCTGGGTCATCACCAACGAGCCAACATGCAACTTCAGTTATTTAGGCCGGTGATACGCCCGTCATCCAGGAGAAGCAATTGCAGATGGAGGCCTCGTCCTCCAGAACTAAATCGTACCGCATCAATTCAACCCAGCACTTGTATTACCGTTCCATTGGACACATGGGTTGCTTGCTGGCTGCGAGATCGGACCTGGAGGCAAACCAATTTTAACAAGTAAAGTCTACGATAGACAGCAATGCAATGACAAAGGCATTTGAATCAACCACGTGCCAGAGCAACAGCCAATGGTGACAGGATGGCGATCTGTTCAGACGAGTTGACGTCAAGATATCTTGCAGAGTGCTGGTTCGAAACCTCAGCCTCAGCCCTCAGAGGGAGTCCGTCTGGTACAGAACCCGGCAGTCGACAAGATTTGATGTTCATCCAGCTTCCTGAAAGTCACAGTACAGCTTCCGCGTCGTCACCCCGGTTGACCGCAGACTGGCCGCAGTACTGACCCGACGTTGCCTGTAGAACCTAGGTACACTGACGCGGGACTGCCTCCCTGGACCACCAATCGGTCGAACGGCGAAGCATACTCGTATGCCAACGGACAGGTACTCTGTAGACCAAAAGACTCTCCCTACTCCGTATGCTTGGCCTTGTCGCCGCGTCTCCTTACCCTGTCCCATACCCATCCGTCCCCGTCGCCTCACCGCCCCGACACCCGAAGGATGTGTGGACCTGACATAGCTCTCCCGTCAGGCCCCATTCCCCAATGTCATGGATTCAAGATCCCCGTCCCTCGTTGATGCGCACGAGTCCGCAACGTATGCCTGGCTCCTCGCTCGGATCAACGCACTGCCGCCGCATTGGGTATTGAGTTCCGCTGCAATACCACGCGGACATCCGAGCGGAGAGCGAGATGGGGGCTGAACAGTCTGGCACGAGTCTTCCCGTGTCGTATAGACAGGAGACGAGGCTGGCAAGCAAAACGATCAACGGCAGGAGAACAAAGAAGAGGGACACTCGCCCAACATGCCGCTGTCGCGCCCAGGCCCATCCCGGCCCACAGAAGGGGCCTGGAAGCTCGACGGCGGTGCGGCCCGCTTGTGTTATTCTACCAGTGGACCCGATAATATAAATTTTCAGGATTAGGATATTGGTCGTGTGACGTGAAGTTCTTTTGTTCTTCTTTGCCGCGCTACGAGTAGGGAGGGCGTGTGGTATTACTCGCACTTGTACTCCGTTCTCGAACACACACATACTCGCTTGTACATGCCGTCCTCCGCACAGACAAGCGCGGAGCCAAGGCCGTGATTTCCATGGGGGCAGTCCGTAATTCCCCTGTTGGCCGTAGTCTGTACGTGCGTCGCAGAATGACCATGCGTACTCCGTACGCGTACGGGTACTCGTCGTTGGCCGATTTTGGGCGGCAATGAGCGTTCTGGAACCACGCTGCCGAGATGAAGAAGGCGCTTTTGGGGTTCGCGGCCGAGGCGTTTGCCGTCGCGCCGTTACGCATGGTGAGGCTGGGTCCGGGTCCACGGATGCCTTGTCCTGGACCGATATCATGTCTTGCACCCGGCTCTGCCTCGCGGGCGATACCAACCGCCTTTGGCCCGTGCTGTCATCGCGGCCCCGAGAGAAAAGGCTCTGAGGACACAGGGATTAGTACGGGCTCTCGAAGTTGGGCCGTCTTCTGCAAGCCAGCAACGGCATCGAGACAACGCGGCAGGCAGCGCAGGGCCTTCGCAACTGCAGACTCAAGCCGCGGGGCCAGCATCCAGTGCCATCGATGCTGGTCTCTGGCCAGTGTCGACGCTCGTTTCAGAAAGCAGCGGCAATCCATGGCTGGCTGAGCCCCCTGGATTGCGTGAGTGGCCCTTGGCGCTGCATCCCAATACCAGGACCGAGCCGTGGCGCGCGGCCTCGTGTGTAGCAAACAGACGCCTCCATCACCTTTTGCCTGCTGCGACGGACGTCTGACCAAAAAAGAAAGGCCGAATCGGCAACTCTCATCTGGCCTCTTCTCCCAGCCTCATCGGGCGGCTGCCGCAATCCAAAAAGCAAACCCCAGATCTGCCGCTTGCTGACTGGTACCTTGAACTCGCGGTACTGCCAAAACCTCGTCTCTGCATCCGCGCGAACCTGGCTCATAGTTCAAGTACGAGCATACTCCTTCCTAGTGGCGAGCCTTGGCGCACCTCCTGGGTCGGAGAAGGGCGTACCGTACTGGAGAGGCGGGGGAGGGACTGTAATTAGCACTTACGAGTAGCATTGAACAGTCCATCTCGTGAAGGTAGCCGTCGAGAGCCTCTGCCTCCTTGGGGCGTACTACTCAGCATTACCCTCCTGACAAGTCAGAAGGATGATTACGCATAATACTTGTCACTAGCATGCCGACCCTTGGATTGCAGCACCGTCATCGGACACTTCAGGCATGACATGTCGTTGTACAGAGGAGCAAGGGTCGGCATCCCAGCTTTACGGTGGCGGCGCGTTCCATCAACATGCAGCAAGCCCTGGGTCACAAAGGTCGAATCACCAGCCAGATTCAGGGGTGGTCGTTGGCCCGGGGCCCCATGCACACCACCACCACCACCGTCACCGCACACCATTCACTCAACCATTGGTACCGCGCCCAAACCTAAAGCCGAGAGCCGGGATCACAGCCGTTATCCCGCTGACCAACAGAGCAATTGACGACAGGACTTTGGCGGGGACTTGGTCTGGGGCAATGCGAAAAGACTGTTGACAGGTACTCGGAGTATACTGTTGCGAGAAAGCATTTCTACGTCAAGGCGCACAAAGAGCGAGGCCTGGCATGATGTGAAGCGAAGGAGAGCGAGCGGCAACCGACGACGAGGGCATTTACCCCTCCGCAGTGTACGAGTAAGCTACATCTGGAATCCGATGCATTCTACAGTCGCCTTTCGCGTTGTGGCATGACGGAGTACGGAGTACCTTGATACAAGTGCAATTCACGACATGATTGATGGAGCACAGGCGCTGGATGCTCAGTGCTGTGGTAGAAGCTACAGCGCAGTGTATACCACACCTATCAGATGTGGGTAGTTGGCTGGAACCAGCAGTGGAAATAAGGGGACCCAGAGTTGTGATACTGCATTGAGGGCCTTGCTTCAGCCACGTACGAGTATTCTTAGTACTACTCGTAGGCACAAGACAACTGAAGTTGGAGCAGCATCATCATCGTCGGCGTCACCACTCGAGCTGCGCTGTTACGAGGACGTGCTCCTGTGGCTCGGTACCGTAACCTGGTACGAGTAGGCTTGCGTGTACTCGTACTCGTACGTGTTGTCCTGTTTGGTCTGTTCGTATATGCGAGGAGAGCCGGCAGAGGGACGGACGTCGCCCTCCTCCACGGAACTTTCCAGTCGGGTGCTTGCATGTGGTGTGTGATGAGGCCACCCCCACGTGGTTTACACCTCGCAGTCAGCTGCTGGGACAGTTTATTCAACGCACTGGGGGCGAACATGAAGCAATCCGGCTGCCTTGCCGCTCATGCTTGTCACCTTGTCGGACTGGCGTTGGCATATTCTGAGGCTTAGCCCTGCCACCGCCAACGCCAACCGCACACGCCCGTATCCGTATTGTCTGCTATTCATTGTGTCGGCGCTGGCACGCTGCAGAAGGCATCCGTCAACCGGGCCATTATGTGGTAGCCACGATGATACTTGGCGGCCAGGGTGTGGATTGTGCGTCTGGCCGTCACCCTGCAAAAGTTCGCGCTAGAGCTTCCACATCCTTGTCGCTGTCGGGGTTATTTGGCGGGGCCAGTTTGCGGCCCTGGCTGCGAGTGACGTCTTGAGACCTTTCTGCAGCACCGATTTCGACGGCACAGCACGAACACCCAGAGCTGGCTGCCACGCATGAGCCACACAACCAGGCCCCCGCCACGACGGACGAGCGCGGCAGTCGAGACAAGAAGGGAGCACTCGTACTCCGTATACTTTTCTCTTCACATTAAAATTAAAAAATATCGCTTCCAACTCCCTCGGTGGCTGTGTTGTGTGTTGCTCGTCTGGATTGCCTTGCCCGGACGGTGCATGGGCTTGATACCTCGGCACGACTCTCGGTAATGCAGGCTGGCTCAACACTAAGACAAGGGCGGTCTTGGAAACAGAAACTGACAGGCCAGCGTGTCGGAGTTCGTCCGAGGTCGGTCTCTGGCAGTCGAGCGTCCTTGGCTTGGGCCAGTGCCGCGACGTCTGCTCGCACCGGGGAGCCAAGAATGGCTGCTGACTCGTGCGCGTCTTTTTGCCGCTCGCCGCTGCATTCGCCGGCAGCGAGTGACGAGCTTCTCCTCCGTGCCTAGGGCGTGCATTGCCAGCTTACGAGTGTGCGAGCGCTCGAAAAAAAAAAAAGACGCTTCGGCTTGCTCGGCTAAATGGCTACCGTTGCGATGGAGGGGGTCGCGATAGACGATGTCGCTTGTGCGACTGAGAAGGCGGTCCGGCAGCGGCGGCGAAGCCCAGTGCGTGTGACAGGTCGGGGAATGCGGGAGACTGCGAAAGACGACACTGAGCACGCACCGCCCAGGCGACGCCCGAGGAGCCCGGCCCTGCTCGGGGCTCTATCTGCGAGAGGAGGAATGCGACGACGTCGGGCGCGCGCGCGCGTGTGGTGTTGAGGGCGCTTGCGGCAAGAAATAGGGCTGCTGAGGCTCCCCTCTCCTCCCCTCCCCCCACTGCTTCCCGCTGTCGCGTTGCACACGGGACGCATCGCCTGTCCCGCCGTCAATGGGTTGTGAGGCTGCTATCCACGGATCTGAGGGATGGGGCGGGAGGGGACCGTCGGAGACGGCAATGTCTGGACCACCGGTCCACATGAGGCTCTCCGAGTCCCGCTTGGTCGCCAGGCACGCTGTCGATTGCCGTCCTGTAGCGGGTACGAGTAATAATGTGGTTCCTGTCCAACGTCACACTGGCGGGTGCCAGACGGCTGGGATTTGGACGCTGCTAACGCTTGCTGGCCGGCAACCGCCAGACAAGCAGCCAGCCAGCTCTGACCTGTCCAACAGCATCTACGGACTGCTCACACATACGACCCAGCGAGCCAGACAAGCCCACGCGCCAAACCCCAACCCTCCGATTATGCACTGCGGCGGAGCAGTATCCGACGCCTCGATTACTCGTACTTACGTTGTATGCCGAGGTGCGCCTGTGACGATCGCCAGCCACGCAGACATCCAAGCACCATCTGCGAGTAGCAGGGCGGTATGGCGGTAAGCTGGCTGGCTGGCAGCTGGCACTGTGGCAGGCAGGCAACAGCAGCACCAAGGTGCGAGTACGAGTACTTCGTACAACTTCGACTAGAGATTGGACACCGACCGGCGAGAGGGGAAGTAAAGGAGGGGGAAGAAGGGGGGGTGTCAGCGCAGAGAGGGTCGGTATTCCGTTTCCAGCCGTTCCGAAGTCGCGGCTGAGCAGGGGTCTGGCCATCGCTCAACTCTGCCTTCTCTGGCCTGTGGTTGAATGATGCAACCGCTAGAGGCGAGGCGCGAGGGAGCGTGGCCAATGTATCTGCGACTTGGGTCCCCCGGCAGCCGGCGATAGCTGGTAGCGTTACCGGCGACGTCGAGATGTCGCAAGCGGACATGAATGCCCCATTCGGTCATGGCGCAGCGACAAAGGAGATTGTCAGCCCATGCGCCAACCCGCGCGACGGTGCTGGCATCGCTGGCAATAAGGCGGCCGTGGCATTTGCCGTACCCGTACTCCGTACTCCGTAGTCTTGTTGCACGCGCACTGCACCCTGCACCCTGCTGGATTGACTCGTGTGCTTGGCCTTGGTGGGAAAAATCTGCGTGTCAGGCGCCAGGCGGTGAGCGCTCGTTAACCGCCGGCGGCAGGTATCCCCTGTCCGCGGAGAAATCTCGGGCCTACCGCGCCTGATGCATTGCGTTCCGCGACGCTGCGGAATTGAGGAATTCATCAGGTTCGAGCGAGCACGATACGAGTTCTCATACGAGTACGAGCACTCTGTGCGTCGGACACGACGCCGACTGACTGATCTTCCGTGAAGCCCAAGCCTCGGTCGGGTAGGCGCTTCGTGAGAGCATCGGCGCGTCGCCTCGCGTCCTCATGGACACACCCCCCGGTCGCATGGAGATTGCTGCCTCTCCCATCCCGGTGCCTACCTGCGTCCCAAAGAGGCAAACGATGCCCTGGGAGTCGACGTCACGGGATGGCTTCTCGATGGCGGTGGTGCCCAGCGCGTTCACCACCCCTGTCTGCCGTCCTGCGCGGCCGCGGATAGCTCGAGTCGCACCAGCGGTACCGTGCCCTCGGCGGCGGCCGGTCATCTCGCCAGTGAAAGCCATTGCGCTCTGCTCGTGGCCCGTGGGACCGTCGAGCTCGCTCTACGAGGTGTAGCAGATGAGGCCCATCCACGAGAGCGAGTAATAGCTAATAGCGATCCCTCGGGCATTGCCTGACCCTGCACGGCCAGCCGCCGAGAGATGCTGCGGGACCTAGCATGCACTCATAGGCACGCTTCGACGCTGGACCGCGGCTTAGTTGCGCAAAGAGCCGCATGGACCTGGGGTTGCGGCGCGCTGGCATCGTAACAAACGCCTGCACGGAGCAATCCACCAGCAGCTGTGCGCGCGAAGCTCGACCTTCTCCAAATTCTGCATCTCCTCACGGCGGCGACTCCACCATTTTCGGGGGCGCGAAAAGCTTCTGGACGGCGGATGGAAGCTTTGGCTGCCCCCATTCCCCCTGGTTGATGGGGGCCGGTCCCTTGGGAATTGGGGCCCTTTTCGACGGGACAGCTGGGCCCACAGATCTGCCTTGTGGGCTGTTGGAGTCTCCGTCAGCCATCATTGGGCGCCGCTGTTGAGACTGCCCAGGGGAATTCTACCGTATGGTCGACGCGTTACCGTGACACGCGCGCGTTTCAGGAGGCTGGCTCGCCGTTGCCCTTGCTTCGCCAACAGCAACAGCAACGGCAGCAAGTCTCCCTGGACTCGAGGGTCGGGAATAAGAGCGCGGCTAGCCGGCACGACCGCACGGCAAATGGGGTGATTCCACCGAGGGTTGTCCGTATCATTGCACCTCTCCCTTTCCGCGACGCGCACAAAGGACCGACGGGAGACTTGGCAGGCTGGCAGTCAAGGTGCCGGGGCCCAGTCTGGACCTCGCTTGACTCGCGGACCCTGGACTTCTGCACATCATCGCTCTGCGTCCCCCCCGTCGGTTCCGCCCCAGCTTGCGGCCCCCAAAGTGCTTGATATCTGCACAAGGCAGGTCACGGGCAGTGCTAGTTTACCCACTACAGTTGAACTGCTGCGGAGTAATAATCGGGAATACTCTCAACGTCGGTTGAACCGTTGGTATAACACGGCAGCCGTCGCGTATTGGGGAGATTGGTCCCTCACCGCGCGCAACGTCCTGTCGAGGACGATGCTGACATTGCCAAGGAAAGACAAGCGTCAACCGCGGCTCGGGGAGGGCAATGTCGTCTCCCGGCCCGGCTGACCCCAGGTCGCGATGCGGTGAGGTCGACACGGGAGAGACACGTTGCGTTCCGAATCCCTGGCATTCGACTCTTGGCCCAAGCAGGAAATCAGCTGATGAAGGGAGCCTGTCGTGACTACTTGTACTCGTAATCGGCATTCAAGGTTTGGAGCGCGATCCTACCAGCCCAACCACCCCGAGCACCGTGGCTTTCGTGGAATACGCATCGAGCGTGTGTCGTTCACGATCTCAACGCGGCCTCCAGGGACCATCAGCGTACTTCGAGGGCGCGGCATACAAGCCCGGGCCGACTGCGCAGGACAGCCACGTCTACGCGTGTGAGCTACGAGCCCAGGCCTACACGGTCTCGGTGAGCACGCCCAGGCGCTTCGAGAGACAGCAGGCAGGCCGACCGGACGTCGGATAGGGGAAAGGCATCCCACGCCAGTCGCCGACAGCGCCAAACCATCCATCACACCAACACATGAAATGGGAGGCTGGACACGGACGTGCTCGGCGATCCTCCTCCGCGTAGCGCTATCTATGAGGTAATGCCATGCGGAACTATTCCATTGCTGGCCGTGCTCGTGGGCTACGGCCTATCCGTGCATGATGCTCGCGGTAAAACCATCGTGCTGTAGGCAGCTGCAAATGATGAGCAGCAAGCACAAACACCACGCGGCATCGCATCGTCATCGTGACCCAATATTTCCCACTGTGCTGGTATGTCGGTTGGCCAGTTGCCAACAAGCCAGTCAGTGAGTCGGCCGGCTGGTCGTGGGGAGGCGTGGATTCCGCGGGATCAACGGCCGCCCGGTCGACCTGATAGCACAGATGGGCCGCAGCCTGAGTTCGGCACCGCCGCCCGTAGCGAGATCCCACGAGCACAGCATGTACTTCGTACGAGTACGAAATACCCTCTGACATCGTGGCCCTGTTGACACCCCCACGAAGCAGGCATGGCGGGCGCATGGGTTTGGGTTCCTTGGGAGGCATCCCTGGCATTGCTGGCGTGTTTGGCATGGCGTGGTTCGCCGGTGGCTTGACGAGTCCAGGTAGCGCGGTTGTCTACTTGTACGAACTACAGTGCGCTTGTCCGCATAGCTTCCCCCCCTCTTCCCCCCCTGCGGTTTCGTCGCCCATGAATTGGGATGGCCGGTAAAAAGTGTGTGTGCAATTCCAGTGCAGCGAGAGCCAGGGTGAGGGAGCAGCGGTTGAAGCACGCACAGGCGGCGGGGGCCTGTCCCGGGCTCTGGTGAACTGCTGAACACCCCCCGAACGTCGGTAGGTCTGCCGCGAGATCCCTGCCGATGACAGCAAAGCAAGCTCGGGCAGCGCGACCCCCATGCACGGCGGCGGCATCAACAAATTCAGGCCTCAAGCGGCAGACGACGAGTTACGTGCGATCGTGCCCGGCCGGCGGCGCAAAGGCGTCGCTCAGCATGTGCCGGCCAGCGACTCCCGCCCTCATATCGCGTAAGTGGCAGACGAGGCGACTCATGCCCTTCGCGTGACCTGCGTCGCGAGTAAGGTGCTCGGTACCGCCGAGGTACGCCGCCGCGCGCAGGCACGCGGCTGGAAGTGGCAGGTGTCGACCAGGTACAGGCCAGGTACACGAGACGCGGCCGAGCACAGGTGTCAAGCCGCCAAGTGCGGCAGGCAGGCTAATCGCCGAGGAAAAAAAAATCCTGACAAACCAATCCAACGCGCCGCCGCAGGCCCGACGTGAGGGAGTTCCGTGGAAGGGGAGGAAAAACTCAGAGAAACACGTCGAAGGAACCGAATCATGTCACGATCCAGCCAGTCGGACGAGCGAGTGGCGGCCAGCGAGCGCAGAGGGCAGTGATTTAGAAAACCTTACCAACCTACCTCTGCCTTCTGCTGCAAGCAGAATGGACGCCATTCGCAGCGAAAAATTTCCCGTTGCCTGAGGCGTCGGCCGACAAGGGTTTAGCAAACGCGCAACTAGGCGGCGAGGTCACGGGTACTTGTGCCTCGAGCGCGTTTACCACGCCTGGCCCGGCGGCCGTGTCCTCGTCGAGTGCTGGGTGCCGGCCTGTACGTACCGCTACTGCGACCACACCCCGCGCAGGTACTTCGTACACCCTTTGCCCTCACCTCACCTCGTCAGTGGCCCGGGTTGTTCCCTCGACCTTCCGACCTCTCACTTTCTCTTCCTCTCTCCTCTCTCTCTCTTCCACTCTCCTCTTCTTTCATCCTCCCTGGTAAGAAGCAGTGCACTATTTTGCCATCCGTTGCACGCAAAGACCCTCGCCGCCGGACCCGGCCCTCAAGTCAATTCCTACTCGCGGCAGCCAGCGGGCGTGTGCCATTCTCAGGTAAACACAGACCTGCAAAAAAAAAACTTCGGCTTCGGCGTCGTCTTTTCTGGATCCCAGCACCACCTTATTCTGCTTGCGGTTTCTGGCCAGGGCCCACTTGCCATCATCGAACAAGCATCAAAAAAACGGTTCCGCTTCTGCCGCTGCATCCACCACGCCAGTCGGCCAGCCAGTCGCTCGCGACTCAAGCAAGTACCTTAGCCCGCGGTACTCGTACGTACGCGCTCCCACGCCGCACCAAGTCTACCTCCTACGTCCACGTCCACACCCACAGCCATCCACATCTGCATCCACATCGCCCAAGGCCCTCCCACCATCTCTCTCTCACCTCACGCCTCTACCCACATTTCCGGCTCTTTTTTCGCCTGCGCGGCCGCTTGTTCCTGACGGTCGTTCCCCCCGGCGCAGTCCAGGGAAAAATAAAAAGGATCGCGACCCAGGTCTCCACTTCTGGAACCCTCCCCCAAACACCACACGTCTTGAGACGGACCTGTCTTGAGCCGCCTCATCCACCTCCCCGCCACCGCCTTCTCGCATCGTCGCGTGGGCCTTGCAACGGTTTCTCGCGCGTTTCTGGATCCCGAATCCTCTCGCGTCTTGCACTGCGACGTTGTCGACAGCCTTGCGACGTCAATTCACTCCGCCGCCGCCTCCTCGCCTCGCGACGCGTCTTGTGAAGGAATAGTATGGACGGTTCTCATTATCCTTCTAATGGTATAAACACGACCTCTGCGCCACAGACATATCCATCGCCAACGGCCATCTCCCCCAACCAGCTTCAGACGGGATCGCCCTTGCCGCAGACGCTTCCGCCTCTGCAGCCCCCAACCTCCGCCATGCAGCCGCTCTACGGTAGCCACCCGCATACGCCGCGGACTCCTGGCACCCCGAACACTCCCAACTCGGCCAACAACTTGCCCAGTTACCAGAACACCTCGCAGCCCGCGTCGCGACCCGGCGTCTACTCGATGGCGCAGAACCCGTACCCTCCCCACCAGGGTTACGGCACTTCGGCTGCCATGATGCCTCAAGCAACGACGGCCGCGTCGCACCCGCAGCCCATTGCTCCCGCTCCCGCCGGCGGCCGCGGGCCTCCCGTCCTGCGCCCGATGCCCCCCGGCGGCATCATGCCGCAGCCCGGCGTCTCCTCTCCTTACGGTCCCGGTTCGCTGATGCAGCCCAACCCGGTCCTCCAGGACCCTGAGCAGCCAACCCACGTCGTGGGCTCGCAGGGCCGCAGGGGCATTCTTCCCAGCGCTCCCGGCCGGCCCGCCGCCCCCGCCGCCGGCACCGGCGCGGCGAAGAGCACCGTTATTCCTGTCAAGGATGCGGACGGCAAGTTCCCTTGCCCTCACTGCACCAAGACTTACTTGCACGCCAAGCACTTGAAGCGCCATCTCCTTCGACGTGAGTATCAACCAACGGCCCCTGTTGCGCGCCGCTCGTCAGCTGACCCATGATGCCTTCAGACACTGGTGATCGCCCTTACATGTGCGTGCTGTGTCGTGATACGTTTTCGCGAAGTGACATCTTGAAGCGTCACTTCCAGAAGTGCTCGATCCGTCGTGGAAACCCCACTGGAGCGAGCCACTTGTCCCACCCTCAAGCTCACGTTAAGAAGAATGCTCAAGCCCAGAAGGCCGCTGGCCTTGGCAACGAAGGGGATATGAACCACCTCAATGGTCTCAACAACATGCCTGGCGACGGCATGGTCCACCCCTTCGGCATGGTTCCCGTCCAGGACGGCATGAACAACATGGCCGGCGACCAGAATCAGCTTTCCCGATCGAGCAGCATGAACAGGCTCGAGAATGGTGGTCCCCAGGACAGGAGAAGCATGCCGAGCATGGGCAACCCGCAGCCGTACGGCAACGAGGTTCAGGGTTCCATGAACCAGCAGCCCATGCCCAACTACAGCATGCCCCCGGGCCAGAACGGCATGCCCATGTATGGTGGTTCGAACCCGAATCAACAATCTGGCCTCGATTGGTCTCAGATGTTCCAGGCTGGTGCGCATCAAACCCTCAATCGTCATCAATTTCATCCTCCTAATCGTGGACAGACGCAGATCGGAACCAAAACCGGACCTAATACTGCCGCGCGGACGACGGATCGCAGCTCCAGCGATGCCGTCGTCTACTCCAAGTGGGGCATACCGTCGAACGCCGAGAATCCCTATAGCCAGCTCTCTAGCCAGATCCTAAACTTCTTCTACCCCCCTAACGAGGCCATTGACCCTCTCCTGACTGGCATGAACTTGCACTTCTCTCCAGATAATATCCAAGACTTCATTCGCCAGTACGACAGATTCCACCATCACGCGCCGCTGCTCCACTCCTCTTCCTTCCGCATCCTCGAGGCAAACGCTGGCCTCTCGGCGTCAATGTGCTGCATTGGTGCCTGCTACTCGGATCGGATCGAACCATCCATTGTGCGGGAAATCATGGACTCCCTCTGGATGGCCATGGAGCGAGACTACCACGTCATGTCGGGTGCAAGCTCGCATGACATCGGTAGCCGACGCTCCGCCAAGACGGATGTTGAGGAGCTGCAGGCGATTCTCCTGACGAGCGTTCTGCACGTCTGGAACGGGACCTCAGAGCAGCGGCTTCGCGCCCGGAATATATTTCCTCGTGTTGCATCGGAGGCCCGAAGGCTGGATTTGCTCCGCTCGTCTGAGTCGCCTTCCTCTCACCCTTCTCGAGGCACAACCGGCGATGGATCAGTCCTCAGCGACGATTGGATGGCTTGGTGTGATCAGGAGCAACGAGTTCGACTCATGCATGGCATCTTCATGTTCGACACAATGTGGGCGCTGTACTGCAACGCTTCCCCTCAATTCGACCCCTTCGAGATTGGACTTCCGCTCCCTTGCAACGATGCGGCGTGGAGTGCGGAGAATCCCGAAGATTGGGTTGTTGCGCTGGGAGTGCACGGAGCTGTCGGTGCCGCAGGAGTTGCCCCACACGGAACGCCGTGCCGTCAGCAACGACCGGAATTTGACTTGGCGCTGAAGACGTTGCTACATCCGTCACACCGAATTGCCAAGCAGTGGACGGATACGTGCGGCAAATGGGTTCTACTGCATGCCATTGTGTCGCTCATCTGGCGCGCACAGAGAATCGGAAGGATATCCCATCAAGCCACGGACCCGCTGCCATCTCGCGACTGGATCGTTTCGTACGATACAGTCAAGCGTGAAGGTGCTCCCGTCGACGGATCTGCCGATTGCATAGACCCGCAAAGCGCCGCGATCCTAAGCGATGCACTCAGCAAGATCAAATCGAACTGGGATGAGGACTCTGTGGATGGCCTTATGCACTCAGCATCAACCTGGGACCCTGACGATGGCGTTTGTCCCAATGCCCTTGTCTCTTACTGGGTAGCAAAGCGCTTCTTGTCGTGCAATCTGCCTGACGATGGGTCCCAGGCTCCGGAGGCGAGCTTCATGCGAGTCTTTCGGCTGGTCAACGCCGTTAAAGCCTGGGTGTTTGGTGGTGGGGAGGCGAAGGGGGAAAAACTGGAGACTGTTGGAGACACTGGTGATGAGTATGGCACTGGGGATTCGACGCTGAACCTGGTGGACTTGTTCGACGAGGCTCCCCGAAGAGTAGACGACACTGGGGGGGCACCCGTCAAAGCAGAGTCCAGCACTGTCTGAGGCAGTATGTTATGATTGACAAAAGCATTAGGGGTGGAGGTTGCATCAGGTGGCGTTGAGATCCGTGTTTCTTTTTGAAGTTTGTTTTCTGTGTTTGAACATGTTTTTGGGACCTCAATGGGGGGGCTTTCGCAACTGGGACCGACACAGCGGTTGCCTCTGGCGCCGCGATGGACAGCCCTTCCCAAGCCATGTGGAATGGCGACGGTGGCGGTCTAGCTCTGCAACTGCATTTCCAAAACGGATAGACGGGGGTGGGGAGTTGATTGTGCATTTTTAGACTATTTTTTCGATCAAGATAGATGGGACGGTCGGTCGGCTACTGTGTTTCGTCGCTGGGCCATCACGACTTCGTGGCCCGAACTGATCAATGACGGTTTTGCAATACGCAGCGTGCACCTGATGTTGTGAATGATGGACGTGAAGTGAAGTTTCCGTGAACAGGCAATACGTAGCAAAATGTAGAAAATGTCCCACAAGCTCCCTGGACACAGGCTGGCCTGGAAAAGTATCCGTACGAGTACATGAATAACTCCTAAAACACCAGACGCATAGTCAGAATGATCCTACTTCCATTCCAGTCGAGCCCCCGACGGGATCAGAGGCTCATGGAAGCTTCATTCCGTCTCATCTCACGGCGTAGGCGAGCTCATTTCTCGCCCTTGTCGACGGTGATGACCCTCGGCGTCCACTTGCGCAGCTCTTCCTTGTCCTTGTCGGAGGGCGTGTAGCCAAACTTTTCCTCGGCGCGGTCCGAGAGGTAGAGGCCGGCGACGCCCCAGGCGATGACGCCGACACCGACGCCGAGGCGGGTCTTTGGCGAGAGGTTCTTGTAGGCCCTGAGACGGCCCGTCAGCGACGCGACAGGGTTAAGCGGACGACGGACGGGGTGAGAGGCTCACTTGAACATGGCGTGGCGGATGGCGCTGTGTTATTGGGCCCGCCTCAACTCTCTGGTTTATTTCGCCGCGGCGCTTTGCGACTCGTTAGACACGGGCTTCGTCTCAAGATTCGGGTGAGGACTCACATGCGGTATGCCTTGGCTGGGCAGTCGCGGCAGTGCGGTGCCGTTGTCGAGTTCGGAGATTGAGGCTGAAGAGTCCTGTGGTGGTGAATTTTGAGCTGAGGACTACGAGTAGGGAGGCGAGTATTCCGTAATGGTGACCGAGTGGGTCTGGGGATGTTGGCGCCGCTCCGGCAGCCCGTCGTCCGCGGCGAATTGAAGCGCTTTCGCGGCCTCATCCGACAGAGACATACCTGACCCAGGCATTGATACTGCCAACACACGTACGGAAAACAAGAATCAACTCGTGTGGCTGGACCACCGCTGTTGCCAGAGTCATTGCGAGGGTCGGTGAATTGCCCCGAGCGGCCGAGTCGCCGGAAGAAATCAGGCGGGTCGCCGCCAGGTGCGGAGGAGGCAAGAAAGGACGGAGATAAGGCGAAGGAAATGCCTGGATGGAGGTGTGAGAGATGCATTCATGTACTCCGTATGGAGCAGACAGCTAACACTTGAACGCTCGGCTTCGGGAATTTCACTGTCGGAGCCCGCTTAGCTGCTACGCATGCTCAGTCCAGGCTTGTTTACGGAGCGGCGACTACGGACTACGTATAAGTGGACTACGTATAAGTCGTTGCGGCGGAGAGCCTGGCTTTGGCCCCGAAAGTCAGGATGTTCTACCTGGATATTCCTCCTGTCGTCCGATTCTCGTCTAAGCCCTATCCCGTATTGCCATCGCACCATCAATTTCCATGGCTTCGCACGACTGACAAACAGAACCGACCCCTTTTCTGACGATTGATCCCAATTTATTGCCTGTCCTGCGGCCTTCCTATCAAAGAGAATGATCGGCCGGGAAGCCGCGTTCTTCCCCGGAGCAAGTCTGGACGGGGACAGTGGTTAGCTGCATGCGAAAAGCAAGAACACCACGCCTGCGCTGCAGACCAAGACGAGGCTGAAGAGGGGGCGATCAGCTGGTCGGGCCAATGGCTGGTCCAGCAAACGTGAGCTGCAGACGGGGAAATCACCTGCCCAGCAGAGGCAAACGGGCGAGACAAGAGCAAACGATGCGAAGCGAGAAAAGAAAAGGAGGAACCGGAGTGAGCAGTCTCGTACGATGGCGGCGGTCTCAACTTGCTTGGCAGCCAGGTGCAGCGCCGTGCATTAGTTGTGGCTCTGTACGGAGCACTCGCAAACCTCTGAGGAACGAGGATGGAAGCTTGGCTTGCGGACAACACGACGGGATACATGGGGGATCAGGCCGCGGATTTACTGCATGTCAACTAGTCAGGTATTAACCGTGTTTGGGTTCTCGTTCTCCTCTGCGCAAGAAGGTCATCATTTGCATAGATGAAGGTGGCATTGCGAGGCACAGTAAGTTACTGTCTGTACCTGGTTGCCTGGGTTCGATCAGGTAATGTCACGGAGTGCATATGAATTGACGCCTTGTTTGGAATTTGAATGCGGGCTTTTCCTCGTATTGTTTCTCTATTTGGGAGTTATGGGGCCATTTCTCCTTGCAATCTCGTACAGCACATTTCATTAATTGCCTGTTTTCCTTTTTATCGCGCACTCACAATCCTTCCTCGCCCAGGGCGGCCAGCATATGCGTTCTGAAATGGTTTGACACGGGGAAGCACTGGCAGCGGAGAGGCGCGTCCACTTATCGACGCTCTGTTGCGCAGATCCATTGGGATGTTGTGTGGATTGGTAGGAATATAGTACTGACCGCCGGACCCTTTCAACTTTTTGTTGTGAGACAATGTGGATATTGGGACGTCAGACGTGATGGTCCGCGAATGGACTTGCGGGGAAGGGAGGCGGCAATGCGACACTCGGCGAACGACTGCCGCGTGTCGCTGATGACGAGCAGCCCCAGGCCCCGTCAGAACCCTGATCGGGCTGGCCAAGTCAAGTCGCATATTATTAGTGCGATGGAGTCAATCGGTCGCCTGTCGGCCCATTCATTGTTGGCTCGTTTTCGCAGCCTGCTCTTCATGCGCTTGGGCCAGGGAAGAGACCTGCCTCGGCATGCAGCATATACGAGTACTCGTACGAAGTAGTATGAACCGTAAGCGCCAATCCAGCGGAGTGCAACAAGAGCGAGCTCGCCTTTGCTGCGGACGACGACGGCGAGTCTTCACGTGAAACGGAGCGCCCTCGTCGGCCATCACCTGTCGCGGCAAGGACAGACGACGATCGCGCTCCGGAGGGCCGGCAGCGTTCCGCAGCAGCGGACAGCGCTCCGCGAGCGAGTGGCGTCGTGCCTAGTTGAAAGCCCCATGCAGGTGGGTGGTGGTGATGTTGCTTCGCATCGTGGTGGTTGGACCAAGTCTCCGAAGCATCAAGGCCGCCGCCCACTGCGGGAGGTTTCAGCAGAATGGATGCGTGTCTAAATCCGTCCCTCGAGTGAGATAGATGGATGCCCGGGCGCCTAACGCCCAGTGCACGCGCAGCCGTGCTGCAAGGCACACTGCAACCTCGATATGCACGGCTGATAAACCAGGACTGCGTTGGTGGAGCCGAGGGCCTCGCTGCGCGTTTTGACTCTGGCAACATTGCGACCGTCCGGGAGCACCGAACTTGACTGAACCCGGTTAAATGAGAAGGCCGTCGTCAATCATGCCGCGGGCGAAACGCAAAGCGTGGCGCTTCCTGAAAGCGAAAGGGGCCCGGGTGCGTGCCAGCCAGCCAGCCAGCCAGCAAGTCGCTCCAGCACGCACGCTGAGGTGGCCCATCCCGAGGTTCAGGTACCCCAGACGGACGCTGAGAGTTGGTCACGTTGGGTTGGTTAGCTGCTTGGCCTGAGACGAGACGAACCAGGCTCGCCATCTGCGCGCCATCTGCCGATGCGGAGTCGATCGCGAACCACGCCCAGCCCAGGCCCTCCGTCGCCGCCGCCGCCGCCGCCGCCGCCACCGCCGTCGCCTGCAGGCCGGTCCAGCAGGTCCCTCCTGGCGGATCACACCGACGGGCATGCAGCCGTCCCTGGACGGGCACCCCGATGCAACCCCGGACGAGCGCTTCGCGGTGCACCTGCGCGGCGCGGGCTGGCGCAAAGTTGCCCGCCACTGGGCCACTGGACCACTGGACCACCACTGTAAAGTGAGGTAGCTCAGAGGCCTACTGGCAACCCGCAGCTTCTAGCTGGCACCGTCCACGGGAGCTGTCAGAGGCCTCGCTGCGCAGGCATCCCGCAAACCATTGGGGTCCCTGGTCAGTCAGTCAGCACCAGATCGACATGTGTGAATCTAATCTGGTGCCCGCGTCTTCCGCCGCCCCCAGCGGCCCTGCAATTATTTTTCATGCTCTGCCAGGCCCTGGCGCTGGGTTGGCGCGCCCGCTGCAACCGGGTAGCCGGCCGCCATAGCGGGTTCGTAGGGGGGCGGGGGGCCCAAGGCCGGCCTAGGGGCGGCCTAGGGGGGGCGGCCACCAAGATCCACGCGCCGACCAAGGGGAGTCCTGGCCTAAGAGCTTGCATCCAGTCTGGGTTGCTTGGCCCTGAAAGAGGACCCGACCTCGCCCGCCCGCCCGCTCCTCCAAGAGCCGCCTCGAGGCCGTACGCTCGCTCCTCCATCCGTCTCTCCCCCATCCTCCTCCCAGGCCAGCTCTCGCCGACTCCAAGCACCACCGCTCGCGGCACCGAGCGCCTCCTTTCCGCGACACCATCTCCCTCTCTGTCGCGTCTTCGCCTGGCGACGACGGGCGACGGCAGAGAGGCGCTCCGCCGCCCACGATGCAGCGCGTGTCGTCGTTCCTCCCGTCCTGGGAGAAGCGGAACTCCAGCTCCAGCACCAACGCCAATTCCAACCGCAACTCGGGCGCCAAGGGATCCGGCGGCTTCTTCACCTGGGGGAATCGCAACAGCACCGCCAGCATCTCTTCCAGCGCCTCGAGGCCTCCCTCCAAGATCAACGTTGCCGCCGCCAATGCCGACCGGATCCAGCGCGAGGCCTTCTGGCCCGTGACGCTGGACCTCGAGTGCGACAAGGCAGCTCGAATCCTCAAGTCTTTCTGCAGTATGCGTTACCCGCCTGTTGCCGTCTTCCCCGTGCCCTCAATCGCGTTTCTCACGTACTGACATCTGCTCTCTCCTCCAGCCGATGGCTATCTGGCACCGGTAGACGGCGAACCGGACCCGTCGGCGTTATCGACGACGGAGCCGCCCCCAACGCCGGTCAAGCTCCAGAGGAGGATACCCAAACGAATAATACAAAACGCAGCGGGCATCGCCGTGTTTACCTGCATGCGGAGCGGGCTGTGGATGACGGGATCCGGAGGGTCCGGCATCTTGATCGCGAGAAAGTCGGACGGAACCTGGTCGCCGCCCTCGGGCATCCTGCTTCACACGCCCACGCTCAGCTTCATTATCGGTGTCGACATCTACGACTGCGTCCTAGTCATCAACAACCTGGCCGCCCTAGAATCGATTACCCGGCCGCGGGTAACCCTCGGCGAAGACGTCGGACTGACCAATGGCCCATCTGTGGCCCTGGACTCCGATGAGTCGCATATCAAATGGAAGGAACTTGGGAACACTGTTTTGGCCTACATGAAAGCCCGTGGCCAGCACCAAGCCGTCAACCTACACGGCTGCATCCTGACGGAGCGAGCCAACGAGAATGACCGCTTCTACGGCAACAATGTGTCGCAGATGGAGATCCTGGCTGGCAACGTCAGCCGACACGTCGACGAGACGAGACCCTTGTCAGAGGTCATCAAGATGGCCGAAGGCAGAACCGACTTTGACGCCGCCGTCATCGAACGGACCGCCATCCAACCAGCGCCCGGGGACGCCGTGATTGCAACACCGCAGTCGACGCCTGCATCTCCTCGTCCGGCGTTTGGCATCCCCATGGCGGATGACCCGGACCCGTTCGGGGTCCTTGCTTTGGAGATGGCAGGCCTCGAGATTCGCGAAGCTGGAACTCATCTGAGACCAGCGAGCAGCCAATTCGAGTTCCACCCGAGCCCTCTGAGCCCCTCCATGTCGAGGATTAGCCGGCAGAGCGTCGAAACCTTCGTCACCAGAAGCAATCGCGCGAGCGTCATGTCCTCTCGGACGACCAAGAGCCAGGCGACGGACGCGGGTACGCAGACGAGCGTGGTCAGCACTCCAGAAACGACACCTAGCCCTGGCCAAAGCGAAGACGGTCGGGGTTTGGTTCCCATTGACCGCATGCCCGAAGTCAGAGAGGACGAAGAGGTTGACTACACGAGAGTCGACATGGGTCCTTTGCGGCACCTTAGCCGGGAACACTCGATGGAGGCTCCCCTCCCCGTGGACACTCCAGCTGCAACGGAAAAGGACGTTCACAAGATGATTCCCGCCGTGTCAATTGGTGATGAGGCAGAGGAACCTCCAAAGGCTGCTGATGTCTCTGAGGCCAGTGGCAGCGGGGAAGAGGAAAAGCAGGAAGAAGAGAAGACCAATGACGCGGATGATGAGGACGACGAGGACGGCCTGGACGACTTGGACGACGAGGAGCCAGTGGTGTTCGAGGTTGCGGCAGTGCAACCCGCGAGGACACAGGCCATCGCTTCACGAATGATCCAGGCGAGAGGCAACGTGGTTACAATCGGCAAGAGAGTACCCCCTCCGCTGCCGACTCGGAGTCCCGCGAGGAACTCTCGGTCCAGCAAGAGCGACATGGGCGGCGACATTTCCCTGGTTCGAAGCCCGCTGCGACAGGCGTTCAGTGAGGCAGATCTGAGGTCAGACGACAACAAGGAACAAGACACCAACACGGAAGCGAAGGTGGAAGACGCCGGAGCTGACGTGCCCGCTGCGGAGGAGCCCAGCACGGGGGATGCCGCGACCGAGGCTGGAGAGCGAGAGGAGACGCCGGAGAGTCAGACTGACGCGCGAGCTGAGACGCCTCAAACTGTGCAGCCGGAGACCCGTTCTCCCAAGTCTGCGGCCTCCACAGAGGAGCTTGCCTCTACCGGACCCCAGGTTGAGAAATGCGACTCCAAGGACGGTGCCAGCGGAGCGTCTGAGGTAGAAGAAGCCGAGGCCTTTGAGGATGCCGTCGAGGAGCCTGGCACAGATGAAGATGCGGCCCTCAAGGAGCCCAAGCACGACCAGGACAATTCAGACTCGGCCAGCAACAAAAAGCACACTTCGTCCATCTGCACGGGCGCAACCGAAGACCGTTGGAGCTGCGATGGGTCTTCACTCACAACGCCCACCTCGGAACGACCATACTCGAGTGCTGAGGATGCGACGAATGATGAGACACCAACGAGGAAGCTGACGACAAGCGCTGAAGAGCCGCCGGCCCACGAGACCGGCGAGCATTCGAACGCGAAAACCAAGGAGTCAGCATCGGACGCAGTGACGGCAGCCTAAGTGCAGCCAACCATGACATGACGACGCATGTTTACAGGGTATTGCGGGAGCATGACTTTTGGTATGACGATAATCGGATCATAATTTCTTTGCGCATCTCGAGGAATGGCTACATTCATGTCCATACATTTGGGGGAACGGCTGTAGACTATGGGACATCTGGTGGAGCATGGAATTGCTTCAAGAGACGAGGGAACGGCGTTTGGACACCACTACTACCTACTAATTGGCGTTGGCAGCCTGCGAGCGCTTCATGGGGGTCGGCGCATATGACGCCCTTTACCGCGGCAGCTTCAACTGCGCCGGGCATGTTTCTGCGATTTTTATGCACGGGATAATACTGCCTCTGGGTGGCATGGAGGGCGACGTTCAACGCCGAGGTTCGGCTTGGCAGGAGGAGTAGCAGCAGTAGTAGTAGGAAACTCAACAAGACCGTAGCCGACCAAGGAGGCCAGGCATACATCTTGCTATTGTTTGAATATACCGTGGAATTGGGGTCCAACAGTGCAAGGCGCGTCAGCGTCGCTAGATGTGAGAACAGCTGCGACAGGGTCACGTGCGGCCAACGCTGATGCTCACGCACTGGCGCACGGCCACACCAGCCGCAAGGGGCCCAGCCACAGACACGCTCGCGACGCCACAAACCTGCGGCCTGCGACCGCGCAAAGACCGTCGAGGCTCGACAGCACCACCGCCGGCCACACCACCGCGACGACGCAGCAGCAAGCGCTCCGACGTCCCTGGAGGCCTAGGCTTGTTGGCACCGTGGAAGAGCAAGAGCGACAAGAGCGGCAGCACTCACGCCAACGACGCCCACGGCCTCGCGCCCCCTCTCCACCAAGGAGGCCCACGACGACGACCACGACGACGACAATCACACCCTCGGAGCGCTTCGCAGCAGCTGCCCGGCATGGCCAGCTCGGCAGCCAAATGGCGCGAGGAGCAGATCCTCATCGTGTGCCCCGGCAGCCGCACCACAATGGCGCAGCTGGGGTGCAGCGAGCTGACGCCGCCGACGCACCGCTTCCCGACGCGCATGTTCAAGGACGGCGATGAGTGGCGGCCGTACCACACCTTCAAGCGCACCAAGATCGTGGCCGGCGTCGAGGAGGAGGAATGGGTCGAGGACGTCGACTCGGACGAGGGCGCCGTCTTCCCCATTGAGGGAGGCCGCATCGTCGAGATGTCGGCCTTCCTCGCCTTCCTCGACCACGTCCACGGCATGCTCACCACCACGTACCACAACACCCCCATCATGCTCATGGCCTCGCCGCAGTGGACTCGCCCCGACTGCGAGGCCATTGCGCAATACATCTTCGAGAAGACGCGCACGCCCGCCCTGTGCATGCTGCACAGCGGCCTCGCTACCCAGTACGGCCTCAAGTGGCCCAACATGACCGTCATCGACATTGGCTACGAAAAGGTCGATGTGACGGCTATCCACGACGGCCGCGTCGTCAACCACATGGACCTCGGCTCGCCGAACCCCGACAGGCACATCAGCGGCGGCGAGGTGTTCACTCAGAGGCTCGCCGAGCTGCTGCAGGCCAAGGGATTCGACCGCGACATGGCCGAGCAGCTGAAGAAGAGCGCCATCTGCGAGGTGCTGCCGTACGCGCCCGGCGAGAAGGGCCTGATGGAGCTGCCCCACGAGTCGACGGCTGGGTTGCCTCCCACGTCTGCGACGGCAGCCGGCGAGGCGCCCAACGTGCCAGAGGCGCCCAAGCCCTCCGACGACGATGGCGAGAACGGCGATACCAACGGGGAGGACGACGGCGTTCTGAATATCGCGGCCATTGTCACGAGCGGGCAGACCAAGGAGATCCTCGCCAAGAGGGAGAAAGAGAAGGAAAAGGGCAAGCCGGGACGCAAGCCCAAGGACAAGGAGGCAGACGCGGCGCCGGCCAAGCCCGTGCGGCTGCCCAACTCCAAGAGAACCCACAACACCTTTTTCTACGAGGAGGTGGTTCAAGAAGAGGTGCCCAGCGAGCCGAAGCCGACCGTTACCGAGGTGACAAACGCCGCAGCCGGTGCCGACGCTGAGAAGCCGCCTGCAGAGCAGCAGCAGCAGCAGCCGCCCGCCCAGGACGGAACGTCAGCCGAGGGCAGCGCCGCCCAGATGGACAGCGTGATGTCAACGGGAGACTCGGCTGCGGTAGCCAAGCCCGCAGAGGACAAGCCCACGGAGGGCAACCCGACAGAGGACAACAAGCCTGCAGAGGACAAGCCCGCGGAGACCAACGGCACGGCCGCGGTGGCGCCGCCAACGACTGAGCAAGCCGCCGATGCCAACGACACCCCCGAGATCCGGCCCAAGCGCATCCGCCGCGACATCGAGGTGGGCCTCGAGCGCTTCACCTTTGCCGACCGCGACGAGATCGACCGCATCGTCAGCACCATCTACCGCACGATCCAGGGCGTCGACGACATGTACATGCGCCCTGCCTGCTGGGACAACCTCGTCTTCGTCGGCAACGGGGCCCGCCTGCGCGGCCTCCGCGACAACATCCTCCAGACGCTCCACGCGCGCCACCTCATCTCGCCCTCGACGGCCACCATGTTCACCTCGGAGCTGCCCTCCAACATGGCCACCCCCACGGGCACCGGCTCCCAGACGCCCACGGGCTCCTTCACCGGCGTCCCGCACCAGCTCCCCTCGAGCGGCGTGAACCCGCTCCTGCAGGCCGCCACCACGGCCAGCACCCTCGGCGCGGCGGGCCTCGCCGGCGCCGCCACCAACAACAACACGGGCACGCCGGCCGCCGGCTCCGACGCCGCCGGTCCCGTCGGCAGCTACCACTTCCACAGCCAGACGCCCACGAGCATCAGGACGGCGGGGCTGCCAACGTACCTCAGCGAGTGGACCAAGAACGGCTTCGAGGAGTCCATGTTCCTCGGCGCGCAGGTAGCCGCCCGCATCGCCTTCTGCCTGCACTCCAACATGGATGCACAAAGCATCGAGGCTCAGCGGCTCATGAGCCTGAGCAGAGTAGACTACAAGTAAGCAAGCCTCGGCGCCACAAGCTGACCGTTCACCTTTTACTGACGACTAAAAACAGCGAGCTGGGACCCAAGGGCATCAGGACGCACTCCATGCTCAGCTGAGCGCGGAGGGAGGGCCGTCGTCGTCGACGTAGCCGGGGCCATCCGTGCTTTCGTGTTTCTCTTGTTCTCTCCTTTTTTCTTTGTTATATTAGATTATTTTGGTCATTTGGCCATGGAGTCTCAGGTGCGGCTAAGGGCGAGGGATGTGTTGGGGAGCCAGATCTCGAAAGATGGAACACGTAGTCTGCGCTGGTATACCAAGGGCCCGAGTTGCGCTCTGTACAAGCCAGCTACCTCGGGGGTGTTGGGCCTTTGTATCATGTACAAAATAAAAAGTCCGGGGAATCACAAGGTGGCCTCACTGAACCGGGGGAGAGCCTTCTCACTCCGTCGTGTGTGCGCATAGGGGTATTTCTTGTGAAAGCTTCCCGTCTACCTACAGTGCTCGTACAATGAAGCTGCCGCGTCTTCCTTGATCGCATCCCTGCGCTGTCGTTGCTGAAAATAGTACGTACAAGCCGGTTTCTACTCAACATGGCAGTCCTTCCTCTTGCCCCTTTGCGCCTCATGTTTCCACCGACAGGAATGCAGTTTCCCAAGCCCATCTAGTTCGGGGGATGCTACGCTTGGAGAATGGCTCGATTCGATCAACGGAATAAATGACTTGCAGGCTCAGCCGGCTGCGTTTCGGATCTCTGCCTCGGCGGCAGCCTTGTGCCAATCCGTCTTAAGCAGGAATGTGTACTCGATGATAGAAACGCTGCGTCTGTTAGCACGTAGCCGTTGCGGGATGATGGGCGGATATGACTTACACGACCAGTCCTACCGCGACACCAACCCACAGACCCTCCAGCTCCCAGCCGGCGCCAAAGGCCAGGGCTAGCGAGATTGGCAGCGAGATGACGTAGTAGGCGATGAGGTTGGCCGGCCCGCCAATCGACTGCTTGCCGATGCCGCGCAACAGCCCGTGGGCGCCGGCGCTGAGCCCGTCAAAGACCTGCATTATGGCCACGAACGGCAAGACTTGGGCAACCAGCGCGATGACCTCCTCGTCGTCGGTGAAGAGGACGGGCAGGTGATATCGAAGCGTGCTGTAGATAGTGAGGTTCAAGACGCCAACGACGCAGGCCGCCACAAAGGTCTGTTGAAACACGAATTAGCAGGCGTACAAAGGGGAACAGAAGAAGAGACCAGGGACGCCAGGTATACGCACCACTCTGCCAGTCGTCTTGGCGGCATCCACCAAGCCAGCTCCGATGAGGTTGGCGACTCTGGTAGAGGCGGCGATGGACATGGGGAAGGGGATCTGATACGAGATGCTCGTCAGGGTGGCGAGCACGCTCTGGGCCGCGAGGTACTCGGTGCCGAAGCGGCTGGCAAGGAGCGTCATGATCTCAAAGGCAAGCCACTCGGCCTCGACCATGATCATGCCGGGCAGCGCCAGCTGGATCATGACCCACCAGTTGGTCAGGGCCCTCCTGCTGAAGCCTCCCCAGCACTGCGAGCCGTCGACGAAGACGACGTAGAGGAACAGGAGCACGGGCAGCAGGCTCTCGGTGATGGCGACGGCGATGGGCGCGCCGATGAAGCCCATGCCGAGCTTCCAGACCAGGAGCCAATTGATGAAGACGTTGACGGGCGCGGCGATGAGGAGGATGTAGGTGGTGGCCCTGAAGAGGCCCTGCGCCTGGAGGAAGCGCTTGCCCGTCTCGAAGATGATGATGCCCGGGATGGCGAAGATCATGACCTTGAGGTACAGGCTGGCCAGGCGGGCCGACTCGGGGTCGGGCACGAGGTGGACGATGATGCTCTCGGAGAAGAGCCACAGCACGGCGACGGGGCCGGCCAGGCAGAGGAGGAAGGTGGCCATGCGCTGGCACTGGAGCCCGACGAGGTGCTTGTGCCCGGATCCGTAGGCCTGGGCGCACAGCGTGTCGAGGCTCGTGGCCAGGCCCTGGAAGGGCGCCAGGCACGAGATGGCCATGGACATGTTGGCCAGCGACACGGCGCCCAGCTCGACCCTGCCGATGCGGCCCACGGCGAAGATGCTGGCGACGTTGATGGAGTACTGGAGGAAGAAGGTGACGATGAGCGGCGCCGAGTAGGACACGAGTGTCTTGGCCTCGCGCTGCCAGGTGGTGCGCAGGCGGCCCGAGGCCACGGCCTCCTCCCACCGCTCCTCGAGCAGCTCGTCGCCGGAGAGAGAGTCGGTATCGGTGCCGCTGGCGCCGGCCAGGAGCGGCGACCTCTCCGTCGGCCGTGCCGCGTGCTCCTCCTCGTCGGTGGGAGGCAGCTTGGTGCTGAAGAGGCGTCTATAGATGCGGGCGCCCAGGCCCTGGCTCTTGACCGGGGCGTGGTGGTGCTTGGGCGGCAGCACGTGGTTATCCCTCAGCAGGCTGCGCTCGGCGTCCCTCGACTGCTTGCGCTCCAGCGGGCTCAGGAACGGCTCGTCCATGGGCTGCTGGTTGAAGACGGGCCTCGCCGCGCCGTAGGCGACGCCGCTCGGGCGGCGATACATGCCGTGGCCGTGGCTGGGGAACTCGTGGTCCGACACGTCGCCCTCGCCGGCGTCGACTTCGTCCCCCGAGCAGGCGGCTATGTCGTCGGCCAGCGCGCGCTCGGCCAGCGGCGAGCTCGACAGCATCCGGTGAGCCCCGGGCCCGGAGACGGGGTCCCGGCCGTTGGGCGATCGGATGGGCCGTCCGCGGTCCATATTGCGGGCCGGGGAGCGAGGAAATGAGAGACCTTGTTGCCGGAGACGAGCAGGAACCGTATCCAGAAGCAAAACGCCCTGCGATTCGGCTTATCTTCGTCTCTGCCCGGCTGCGGTGTGCTGAAAAGACGCCCCGATGACGGAACGAGTCACGACGTCCCAAGGTGACGCCGCCGGACGGGCGAGCGAGGTGGGAATCCCGGCAGCAGTTCTGGTTGAGAGAGAGGGGGGGCTATGTACACTCTGGCCCGACGCCGCCCATACTCAACGCTGGCGAGGCAGGCGAATGGATTCGGCAGAGAAACGTGAGCAGCTGCAGAGGTGAAGCTTTGCCAAGTCGCAGCGATGACAGTCCCCGTTGCTGGCTTGGGGGGATGGGCCGACCGCCCCACTGGAAAATTGGCCAGCGGAAAAGCTACTGGCTGCCCGGCGGGCGGAGCTCTCGAATCCGGCAGGCTTTCGGGCCCCGTGGACGAGCGACTAGCGCGCCGGACCCCGGAGAGGGCGACGTCGAGCCCATGACGCTATTCGCAGGCTTTCCCAGCCCAGGGTTGGCTCGCATCTCTCAGCGCGCCTCGCCGCGCCATACGGCACCGCCTGGACTTCCCTTGACGCTTGAAATGTCTTGCCTGAGCTAGACAATGGAGGGCCGCGCCGGGCAGATGGCGAACCCGGTTGGCTGTCTCTGGCGCCTGTGCTACGGAGGCAGACGTCGTCCGTCCGTCGAGGCCGGCGCTGCTCTTCTGGGCCTGGTTCCAAGCACGGCGCGCTGCAGCTCGACCACCTCGCCCGCTGCAGGGGCCTATGATCCCGGAGGCATGCCCTTTACGGCCCTCATGTCTCAGCAAGCGGCGGGACCCGGTCCGAATCCTGGCTTCATCCCATGCCACTGACCCGTAGACTTGGACTTTGTCCCCGACCTCGACGTACAGCCACTCGGCCACGGGCTGCCTTAGTCCGCCAACCCGCTCCGCATGTGCACTTGCAGCGGCTGGCCCAACGGCGCCTCGGATGCACGACTTGCTGCGGGCTTACGCAATGTACACATCCAAGGTACTTGATATGCTGCCTGGGTTAGGTATTTTGGCAAGGCATCGAGATGCGCGTGTGCGGCTCGGCAAGTACCCGCACCCGCCGTGCTGGCCTCCGGTCCCGTAAAAGGCGTCAGTCACACCAATACCACTCTGCCCAGAGACACACCATGTGTCACTCGTCCATTCACTACGAGTACAGCGCTACGACGCCGGGTACGGAGCACGCTCAACGGTCGAATTGACTTTCTCTTCGAGCCCCTCACCCCTCTATGCCTCCCACGTTTGACCCCAACGGTCCTGTTCCATGTGACTCGACGTGGCCACCCACGGCACCTCGTCTGGCCCGTACCGTTGCAACGGCACGCTGTACGGCACGCGGACTCCAACCAACGTCTTGCCCTCTCGGGCGCCCGGGTCCTCCACGTCGTCCGCCTTGGGGCTGTCGGACATGAAGGCGCCAACCATGACGCTACCTTCCCCGTACAACTCGGGCCAGAACATGACACCAGTCTCCCATGACGATATCCGCATCTCCCCCGTCGGCTTGGCGGATTCACCCCAGGCCTGCTTTGACAGGTTGGCCGACGTGAGCATTGCCCAATCGATAGTCTCCATCTTGTTGTACCGTATGTATGTCTTCACGTGCGGCGCTGCTCGTTGTCGACCGCCATCAGCCGCTCGAGCCTTCAACGGTCCGTCTCCTGCAAAAGATGTCAGCTTGTGAATAACCGCTGGCGCCTTTCCGCAGGGCCGCTCCATACCCGTATGCCCGCTTCTCCCATTTTCCGTGTCATTGGCCCAGTGGTGAAGCATTGGCCGCAGATACTGCAGCTGCTTGACTTGTTGCGATGATTGGATCTTGGTGTGGATAGAGCCGCCAGATGCGTAGCCATCGAGAGATCGCCGGACCTCGTCTGCGGTGGGAAACACCACTTTGAAACTCGGTCTCTTTGCAGTCTGTCTCTTGCAGGTGGCCAGGGGACCAAATAGTGTCTTCTGGAGCCAGTCGTCCTTGGCACCGAGCATAGCGATGGAGGATACTTGGACGACAATTTCCGAGTCGCCTTCGTCACATCGAATAGACGTCAGACACCTCTTCAGAGCAGCCCAGCCCCATGCCGTCTCCGACAAGTCATGAACATCATGCCTTCCGGGCACGCTTGCTATGAAAGCTGCTTTGATGGCGGAGAAGTCGTATCGACTAAGCTCATCCACCAGAGCTTTACACGTAACCCTGCGGCGGTCGTAGAACTTCAAGTAGCTGAGCAAGTCTGATTTGAACTTCTCCCCGCTGCCGAAGGCGGAAGAATGTGAGCCTTCAGTTGGCTCTGTCGACTTCGGTAGCCACGGCGACCGCCAGACCGCATTGGTCATGTTGGTCCAATCCTTGGCAATCATGTTGGCGGTGTGTATGATGACCTGCGCAGTGTCATCGTGGCGAAACAAGATAATCATCTTTGAGTGATGAGTGCCAAACATTTCCGGCATGGGGGCGACGTGAAGCTGAACGTTATCGAATTCAGAGGCACTTTGCTGCGGCATGTCAGTCAAGCACAAAGAAGCAACGTGCCTTAAGGGAAAAGAAGGGAAGAGCTTGGCGCTTACCGACAGCGCGAACCTTTGAGGGTCCTCCTGTTTCCAGAAGCCATGGACGATGTGCACCTTGACGAGATGCCTGGTGTCCGGATCGAATGCGTCCATGAGAAAATGCACGTCGTGGAGATAGTTGAACTCCCAGCACTCGCGTATCAGAGGGTCGCCCAGCAGATCCTTGAGAGTCACGGCATCTTGATTGAGTGCCTCAGGGAGGTCTCGGATCCATGTGAGCTGCCAGGGCGATTTCACTATCCCCGGTTCCAGGCGTCGATGCTTCCGTGGGGGGCTAATGGGCCTCGACAGTGAGTCGGGAGTGGAGGCTTGTCCATCGCCTGATGTCCGTTGGCGCTTGGATGGACGGTCCATGGGTATTGCCTGACTATGCTGAGGCTGTCTCTGATAGTCAACGGGGATCCTCCTGTGAGACCGCGGCGCTTCGAACCTTGCAGGAGGGGTGCAATAGACGTGCAACACTCTGTGGTTGCTAGATGAGTAGGGCGAAGCCGGTCTCTAGCTAGGCTTTCCTAGTCATAAAAGAGGTGTGCGATGGCGAGATGCAGAGAGACGTGGAGGAAGAGTGCGTGCCAGGAGCAGGAGCTACCAATTTACGTGAATAGGCGGCACCTACCGGCGGGTAAGGAGTACGGACTACCTGCCTTAGGCATGAAGGCACCATGGAAAGACAACATATAGAATCATGAAGCCTGCATGTTTCCAACTATGCGACCAGCACATCAGATTGCGTCGTAGTCGTCTACAAAATGCCAAGGTACTTATGTTCGTTCACTTTGCGAAGCGACAACGCGTCGAGATCCATCCTGGCATCTTCCGGGATTCGACTGTGGCTTGCGCTGTGGCTGGTGTCGATGTTGGGTCTGGCATTCGGACTAGGCTAATTTCAGCCTGCGGTCTTGTGGCGCGAACCTGACTGGTTCCTGTCCGTCCAACTGTCCAACTGGGTCCGTTTCGCAATCTTGCCGTTGCTCAGTGTCCCTTTTCCGTGGCTCTCCGCCTGCCGCTGCGTGCTATTCCGACTTCACATCATCCGTTCCGCACGCCAGTCGACGTCTCGCCCGCCGACGCCGACTCTGCGGCCTGCGCGTTGCTATACCACCGCAGCGCGGATCCAGCCTTCATTTGTATCCTCCGCGAGGCCTTCCGCAACACGGTCCACGGGTCGTCTCCTGAGCGCCCTCGACACCGAACCCAGCGCCGCCCACGACCCGTCTCGGCTCGACCAAGGCGTGCGGCTCTGCTCTGCTCTGCCATCTCCACCAAATACCCCCGGCCGACGAGCGTCGACGATCATCGATTTGCCGCGGCGCCTTGCCAAACGTTGCGCTGGCTGTACCCCCCAATCCCGCCTGACCTTGATCCCTCGCTGTCTCTGATCGACCCGCGTCTTCCTGCACCGTACGAGGTGCTACATCGCCCATAATGAGGTTGAACGCCCTCACTCTCCTCGCAGGGGTCGCGACCCTCTGTCGGGCGCAGACTCTTGGAGACAACAAGGATGACAAGGAGAGCACCACCTTCAACTCAGTGTCCGTGCCGCCACTGCTAGAATTGACGCCTTCGAACTGGGAAGCAGAGACCAAGCAGTCCAGGTGGCTGCTTGTCAAGCATTACAGGTATGATTCAAATAATTTGCACGCGCCACCAGCTGATCCTGACCGATGCCCAGCCCGTACTGCCCGCACTGCCTCGACTTTGCTCCAACTTACCAGACCCTCTACGAATACTATTATACCTCAAAACCAGTCGACGACAAAACATTTTACAAGTACTATGACTTCCGATTCGCCATGATCAACTGCGTTGCCTATGCCGACCTTTGCGAGGAGCACGACGTCAAGTCTTTCCCTACCACCATCCTTTTCGAGAATGGCAAGTTCGCCGATTCAGTCGTCGGCGCCAAGAACATGACAACGATCAGCAGCATGGTCGAAAAAGCGCTGGAAAAGACGAAGCCTGGTTCGCGACCTGAGAACCTTGTTCTGCCCGAGCCCGGTGACAAGGAGGCCCCCGCGGGCAGTGCTGACACCCAGAAGCACGCTGATGAGGCCTCTGACAGCAAAGACAAGAAGTCGAGCGCAGACAAGTCCGATGCTGTCTTTGGGAGCGACTGGAAAGTGCCAACAGCCGGCGAGAAGGAAATGGGGAAGAAGCCCAAGAAGCCGCTGGCCACGTATAATCCAAACGGCGTCTCCACCCCACTGACCGCGGAAAGCTTCCAAAAGCTCGTTACCATGAGCCAAGACCCGTGGCTCATCAAGTTTTACGCCCCTTGGTGCCATCATTGCCAGGCCCTGGCACCCACATGGGAACAGCTGTCCAAGAACATGCGAGGCAAGCTCAACATTGGCGAGGTCAACTGCGATAAGGAATCCAGACTGTGCAAGGACGTCAACGTCAGGGCCTATCCAACCATCCTGTTCTTCAAGGGAGCAGAGCGGGCCGAGTATTCTGGCCTGCGAGGGTTGGGCGATTTCGTGCAATACGCTACCAAGGCTGTGGAGCTGGCCAGCGGAGTTCCCGACGTGGACGCCGAGTCGTTCAAGAAGCTGGAGCAAGAGGAGGATGTCATCTTCGTATACTTTTACGATCATGCCACCACCAGTGAGGATTTCAGGGCCTTGGAGAGACTTCCCCTGAGCCTCATCGGCCACGCAAAGCTCGTCAAGACCAAGGACCCCAAGCTGTACAACAGGTTCAAGATCACGACGTGGCCCAGACTGGTCGTCTCGAGAGAAGGGCGCCCAACTTACTACCCGCCGTTGACCCCAGACGAGATGCGGGACGTCCGTGGCGTAACGGAGTGGATGAAGTCTGTCTGGTTGCCCTTGGTCCCCGAGCTTACGCCTTCCAACGCACGGCAGATCATGGACGGCAAGATTGTTGTCCTCGGGGTTCTCAACCACCAAGACCAAGACGGGTTCCAGGGCGCCCTTCGCGAGATGAAGAGCGCCGCGAATGAATGGATGGACCGGCAAATCCAGGAATTCCAGCTCGAGAGGAAGAAGCTGCGAGACTCGAAGCAGATGAGAATTGAGGAGGCCGAGGATCGCGGCGACCAACGAGCGCTGCGGGCTGCCAAGGCTATTCGCATCAACATGGACAACGCTGGCCGTAAGGAGGCTACTTTTGCCTGGATTGACGGCGTTTACTGGCAGCGTTGGATTCGCACGACCTACGGCATCGATGTCAAGGACGGGGAGCGAATCATCATCAACGATGAAGATGTGAGTCTCCTCTGATTGCGCCCCTTTTTCTCGACGAGCCTGCTGACTGTGTAACAGAACCGGAGGTACTGGGACAACACCGTCACCGGCAACTACATCCTCGTCAGTCGCACGTCGATTATGGAAACGCTCGACAAGGTCGTCCACAACCCGCACGTCATCAAGTACAAGCTCACGGTCTCCGCCATTGAGAAGATATTCTACGACATCCGCGCCGCCTTCTCGGAGCACCCGTTCCTGTCATTTGGGTGCGTGGCCGGCATTGCCTTTGGCGTCTACTCGTGGCTCCGCGGGCGCAACCGGAGACGCGGCGGTCACTTTAGACTGGATGACAGCATGGGAATCAAGGACCTCAAGGAGGGGTTGTTGGGCGGCACGAACGGTAACCAGAAAGCCGACTGAGTGGTAGAGAGCCGCAGAAGAGTTACAAGCAGCAGCGAGACTTGAAGAACTGGCGGGAGAGAAAGACTCGCCTGGCATTTACACAGGCCGAGGAGCAGGCAAATAACATGGAGACGGAGGAGTGCCTGCCAACATGGCGCCAGAGCGACGTGGCTTGAAGGGACCGACGAGACGTGAGTATAAAGGGGCGGCTTAAGGCCCCAACTCTGTTGTTTCCCCCGCCCTTGCTCCGCGAAGACTTGCTGGAACAGAAGCGGAGTTACGGGGGTATGTCGAGCGGTAACGCTCTGGATGACTGTACATTACTTGGGAGGAAACGCGTCCACTTGGATATGTTTATTATAATCATTGCGACGACTGTTGTGCTGTTGGCTGGTGTCTCTCGGTGCATTGATGTGAATGTGAAGAAGCCGAAGAATCTTGGCATCAGCTGGACCGTAGCACCAGCTGGACCGTGGCGGCACGGACGCCCCGCAGTCGCTGGTGCATCTGGGCGTCATGGGCTTCGAGGCGACGCAGAATTGCATTGCGACTTTGACATCAGGACTGAAAGCGGTCCCGTCATGTTAGCGCTCGCGGGCGGCCACCGTGCTCATAGATCAGCCGCTGCGGCTTCGTAGCGGATGGAGCCGCGGGGGCCGTGATGCGGTGCTACCGTGCCAGTGGTCGGCCCACTTCAGCCATTGGCTGGCCGAACACCCCGTCGGCCCTCCAGGCCTGAGCCCATCTCTGCAAATACCTTACATCTTGTCCCTCAAACGAAGCTGCCACCGAGTCTGTCCTGCTGCGTCTCAAGGCTTGCAATCCGTCACCAGTCGTGGCCATCAGTCTACCTCAGAGCCAGACAGTATCTCACGCTCCGCGAAGTCTCGGTGTATATCACTCGCACTCTCAGTGCTTACCGCTCCATTATCCTCATCGGGTCTTACAAGTCACCTCACCGTCCTCCTGGCCTCGTAGACTCAGACTGCCTTGGTGAGTCCCGCAGCCAGTCACATGTGTCGGTAAGGCGCGGCGACTGCGTCGTATGCTCGCGTGAGCAGAACACATCCTCCGTCTCCTCCGCCGCCCGCTCCAGGCGCATCAGCTAACCTATCATGCAGGCAGGGTGCTTGGAGACTGCAGACGGCTCATTAGCTCCATCCTTCTAGCTCAGCCTCCACCCATCTGGATGGCTATATCCGGCGTCAACATCGCGCCGTAGCCCATCTCAAGCACAATTGTCGCTGGGCATACTGCATTCGCTCGCTGGGTCGCTCGATCCTCAAGATGTCGCCTTCCGGCATCGTCATCCCGTTCGACGCAAAAGCGCACGCGCACCTGACGCCGTACCTCGCCGCCATCCACGCCTCATGCATCACCCACGACCGCGCCATCGCAACCTTCTTACCACCTCTGTCACACGAGAAGCTGCTAGCCTGGTGGAAAGAGCGGATCGCCGAGGTCAATGACGGCAAGCGGCTGATTTGGCTGCTCTTAAGCAACCTGGATCCCTCGGGCCGACCCAAAGGCCCCGAACTCATGGGCGTCGTCATGCTATCAATGCCCTACTCCGAGACCGGCCCCTTCCGCGGCGTCGTCGAGAAGCTGCTGGTGCATAAGAACTTCCGAGGCAAGGGCGGCGCGAGGGCGCTCATGGCCGCGCTCGAGAGCGACGCGGCCAAGCTCGGCCGGACAATGCTCGTACGTTTCCCGAATTTGCGGATGTGGCCTTCGCCTCCCACTCACGCGGATATATGCTGACTCTCACCCAAGGTGCTTGATACGGAGACGGATAGCCCTGCCGAGGCTGTGTACAAGAAGCTTGGCTACGTCGAGATGGGCAAGATCCCCAAGTACAGCATGAGCCCGACGGGCGAGCTGAAGGACGGGACATTTTTCTACAAGCAGCTCCAATAGCGATTTCGGATGAGCTGCGGTGCATTTGACGAGTTCTTTTGATGCGTCATGGGCGGTTATCAAACGGATCATGGGCTAATCAGTGGTATTGGGGATATAGAGAAAACAAGCGTGCAAGGCAGGGTAACGACCACTCACATGCCGGGCCAGCGCCTAGTTCCTCTTACATACCAAGTAAGAGATTCATGTTCACGGGATAATGTTCTGCCTCATGAGTGATAATCGGCAGGAAAGCTTTCTGCGTCCTTTCTTCAGACGCGCAAATCTGAATGATCCTGCTACGTAGGCGTTGCATCTTGGACCTTCTCACCGCTCCTCTCTGCCTCCACCCATATGAAGTTGCATCTCGTTCATCACCCTGCGCAGAAGGAGTGCTTTACTATACGAATGACGGGACCGGAATATCTGAGAGGAGCTCCGAGCGAGGGCAGACCACTTCTAGTACTGAGGTGACACTCGCAACGCTCGAGCCGAGCCGAGACATCCACGCCGCTCGCCTGGTGGGCCTTGATCCGTTCATCCTCACCGACGCTCCTTTCGGCGAGCGCCGCCTCCGCCCCTGCTCGCTACGCCTTCGACTTGCCCTACCTACTCGTATGCAGGCACCTCGACGGCCGGCATCTTGGCGGATACCAGGATCGCAAGGGCGCCGGCGCTAGCGGCCGCCACCGCCGGCATTGCAGGGGGAGCGGCCTACCAGAGCGCAGCGCTCGGCCAGGTGGCCTGCCGGGGAAGAACCTCGACATCATGGTCTAGCGGGAGTGTCGCTGGATGAGGCAGGCATGGAAGTTTTGGACGGGATGCTGGAAGTGCGACGTGCCGTAGTGCCTATCGCGCGCCGTGTACTTAAGTGTGCTCGACAGCCCGCTCTCCCGCGAATTGGACCTGCATCACCAAGCCAAAACCGTTCGGAACGTTAGGTTGCTAGCTCGCCAGGATGCATCGCGCTGCCGTCTTGTTCAGCTCCCTCGCGGCGCTGGCCCAACTGGCCAGAGCCGGCTTGTATCCCGGCATCACGGCCGACAATCACACTTGCGCGCTAGGTATCATATACCCCGACCACCACAGCAAACAGCGCGGGGACCTCGAAGCTAACTCCAATCGCCGCCTTCAGTTGAGCCGGTGCTGTCCTGCTCGTGCAAGGCCACTCCAAACAAGGTCGCCGATACATGCTGCACCGAGACGTATGGAGGGCTGCTGGTGAGTTGAGAGCCGTTGATGGACCGAATAGCTGGCCAACAGAATTGGGCAAACAGGTCGCCACTCAACTCTGGAACACTTTCACCGGACTCGAGAGCAAGGGACAAATCTTGCCCAAAGAGAGGTGGGGGATCCACGGCCTCTGGCCAGGTAGGTGGATTGCGTCGAGGTCGTGTATTCCGTGATGGCGGGTGCTAACTCGAGTCTCTAGACTTTTGCAACGGTATGACTTGCTCGTACATGTGTCTATGAGCGACAAAGCTGATTGACCAACGCAGGATCGTATACGCAGTACTGCGACCTGAAGTGAGTGACACGGCTCAACCAAGTCCTTCGTCTTGGTCTTGCTGACCACATGGACAGACGACAATATGATCCCAAGCCGGTACCCAACACCACGGATGGGACGCCGCACGGCACCCCGGTCCCGCCTTACACGGGCGAGCCCATCGACAAGTGGTTCGAGCCGTATGGCAAGTTGGACTTGCTGGCTTACATGAACAAGTACTGGGTCAGCCAATTCGACCCCAACTGGGTCTTCTGGGCCCACGAGTTCTCCAAGCATGCCACCTGCTATTCCACTTTCCAGAAGGAGTGCTTCGTATGAATGCCCGCGGTCCGTCACGTATTGCCCTCTTCCTAACGAACATGTGTCTTGCTAGGGACCGAAAGCCTCTGAGCACGACGACCTGTTTGAGTTCTTCGAGACCGTCATCACCTTCCAGCGCACGCTGCCTACCTTCAAGTGGCTCTCCGCGGACAACATCACGCCCTCCAACACGACCGCGTACACGCTCGCGGACCTGCAGCATGCTCTCACCAAAGGCTTCAGCCTGGTCCCCTACCTCGGGTGCTCCGGCCCCAAGTACAACGAGACGGCCGCCGGCAAGGGCTCGCTCGACAACGGCCGCACGGTGCTCAGCGAGGTGTGGTACTTCTACCACGTCAACGGCCGCCCGCAGGACGCCCATGGCAAGAAATTGGCGGCCGACGTTGCTGGTGGCAAGATCTCAAATTGCGCCGCCGCCAAGGATGCCGTTTGGTACTACGAACGTACCAAGGGCAGCGAGCAGTAGAGGATGCCACGCATATCTGCCGTGGGAAAATGTGAGGTTATCATGCCATACGCTTCGGCGAGGTGTGGATGGATGTGGATGGAAATGATCATTGTATGTCCTCTGTTGGTCTTGCTATATATGTGAGCAGATCGGCAGTATGGATAGCAACTTTTGTAGACTCCCAGCCATGAACATATACTTGATTCATCATCTTCTACCGCACGGGATGCACCCATAAAGCATTCAACCCACTCCCGCTCGTTGCTCGCCCGTGTCTTACAGTCGTAACGCCAGCGACCGAAACCACTCCCTGTATGGACTTGAAGGCTTTTAATGTACCGCTCACTCGTCGTCAGCCAGCTCCTCGACCTTGGGGGTCTCGTAGTTGCGCTGCTGCACCTCGCCCGTCTTGATCTGAGTGTCCGTGCCAGTCGTCGTCGCGGTCGTAGGCGCCATTTGTCCCGTGGAGGCAGCAAAGGTCGCGCTAGTAGGGACGCTGCTCTGCGAGGCCTTGGCCTTCTTCTTGGTCTTCTTCTTCAGCTTCTTCTCCTCGGCGGTCTGCGAAGAGCGTTAGTCAAAGTCAGGGCACCGTCGGGACGCTAGGAAGATGCTCACCTCATGCCAAGCCCACACGGGCCGGAAGCTGTCCATGAACGAGACGTCCTCCCACAAGTTCGGGTAGAGCCACAGACCGGGCGAGACGGCGAAATAGGTGATGCAGAACAGGATGACGCGGAATATGGCCATGACGAAGAACAAGCCCAAGAGACACAGCAGGCCCCAACTGAGGTAGTAGACTCCTTGGCGAAGCTTCAGCGGCCAGAGCGGGTACAGGACAATGATGAAGATGACGAGGATGGCCAGGGCAGCGTAGAGCTGGCGCTTGATCTGGCTGCCCTCCCACAGCCAAGCGTAGTACATCTCCTCCTTGGCCTCTTGCTGCTGCTCGATACGGACGTTCCACTGGCCCTTGACACGCTTGGGCTTCTTGCCGCCAGCGCCTCCTTCGGGTTCGATCTTGGTGACTCGCAGGGCGAGCATGCTGAGGGGCAGCAGCTTGAACGTGTTCTCGAGAGAGGCCCGGTCGGTGATCTCGGGCAGCAAAGGGTTCTTCTTGCGGGCCTTTTCATAGGCGGGGGACTGCAAGGCTCGGAGGGCCCGCTTGACTGTCGAGCTTATTAGCCTCCGTCGCCTTACGCTACCGGACAGAACCTGCGGGCATACCTTTGAACATTTCCTTACGCTCGCCGTTCAGGATAGAGGTACGCGGCTTCAACTCCTGGCTCTTGAGGAACTTGGCGACAGCGAGGGCCTTGGGGTTCGGGGGCCCAGGCGTGATAGGCTGAGGCTGGCCCTGCTGCGGGTGCTGGTGATGCGAGTGGTCGTGGTCGTGATTGCACCCTTCGCCGTGTTGGTGTTGGTGCTGGTGCTGGTGCTGCTGTTGTTGCCCCGGCTGCTGGCCCTGCTGCTGCTGCTGCTGCTGTTGCATCATGCGCATGCGCTGCTGCTCCATGGCCTGCTTCTTAATGTGCTCGATGAAGTCGGGTACCGACATGCCTGCCTTCTGCGCATCCTCTGCGACACGGCGCTGGATCTCGGCGATCTGCTCGGGCGTCGGGCGCGGCATGCCTCCCGGTGGCATCTGCCCGGGAGGAAACGGCGGCGGCGGCTGTGACATTGTGCCCAGCCTGCTTGCGAGAGAAGAAGATTAAAACGACTCGCTGGGCCTGGACAAGAGGACAGGGAGGTCAAGTGGCTGCAAGGAAAGTGGCACGTGGCACGAGGCAGTGGGGGAATTCCTTGAATCAGTCGCAATGTGAAGGTCGAGCGAGATGCGACTTGGTGGCATCGCTGGCGCAACAACAAGGTGTTCACTTCCCGTGCGCTAGTAAGCCTGGGGCCATGGGGCCAGCCAGCCAGCTTCGGAGCGTCGATTGCCCGCGCCCCGGAAGCTATACAGTGCGCAGGTCCGTAAATGTATCCAATTCGCACCCAGCCATTGATGTCACGGCTACGAGGCGTTCATTCGCAGCGTCAATCTGCGGCTCTGGAACTGTCGCGACTGATCGCGCAACGTCTGCCGTCACGATGAGCGACCGACTCACGCAGCTGCAGGATGCTGTTGACCAGGTACCAACCCTGCGAATCTGAACGCCGACGAGGCGTGCGCTGACTCTGCCGACAGTTGGCTCAGCAGTTCGTCGCATGCCTGCACTTTGTCCATCGACGACACGATCTCGAGACGCTCGGCCCCGCCGACAAGATCCGCGACGTGAAGCAAGAGCCGCACCAAAGAGAAGGTTAGTCTCGATGGTTTTGTGTACTACGGTGGCTTTCTTGGCAGAGGCTGACGACAGCTGCAGTCGATCCGCTCCCTGCCGACGAGTTCCAAGCCGGCCTCAAGGAGCTTTCGCGAGACCTCATCGTCAAGGAGCAGCAAATAGAGTACCTCATCTCCTCGCTCCCTGGCCTCGACAACAGCGAACAGGACCAAGAGCGCAACATCAAAGATCTCGAGGAAGATCTCAAGGCTGCCGAGGCACAGCGACAGGAAGCGCTCAAGGAGAGGGACCAAATACTCGCTGAGCTGGATGCCGTCATCCGCAGCATCCGCCGCCCCTGAGCGAAACTATCTTTTTGGCTGGCGAGACAGCGTGCGACTTTGGTCTCTGGTGGTTGCATAGCGTGGAGTTTGGGTTGACACGGTCCGGGAAACGAAGACGAGCAACGGAGATCAAGGATCTATCGAGAGCTCTAGCGAACTCATTTATTGAATTACAAACATCATGGAAAGAGTCTATCGTTGCTCTCATTAATGTGTCTTTGCGAACCCCACTCATTATCCGTAACAGATGTGACCTTGTTCTATGTCTTTCTAGGGTAGTGCGCGCTCAAGCCGAGGTCGACTTGAAGAACTGGGGATAGATGTTCCGGAGCTCCCGCAAGTGGCGGATTTGATACTGCGACGCGGGCGTTCTCGGGACGGGCAGGTCTTCCTCCACCAGGTGGGCGGCTGTCCAGCCAATCTCCTTTGCGTTGACGCAATTTTGGTATGAATCGTCTAATCAAGTTTAGAGTGTTGCCAGGGCGAAGGGCTGCGATAGGGCAGAACGTACCAACAAAGAAGCAGTCTTCAACTCGCTCGACACCAGCCTCCCGCATGCCCTTCTTGTACATCTCCGGGTGCGGTTTGCAGATCAAGGGTTGCTCCCCGTAGTCGCAGTACGTCAGCCCGTCGAAGAGGTCGTCGATGCCAAGCAAGCGCACGACCCTCTTGCCGTGGGTGACGTAGGCGTTTGTGAAGAGCCAAACGGTGACCTTTGTCTTGTCAATGTCCTCGAGCAGCTTGCGAAGCTCTGCATTCGGCTTGATGATATCCTCGAGGGGGAGGGCATCGTCAACCTTGGCGTTGTAGTCAAGCGGGTCGATCTGGTGATGGCGCACGAGGCCTTCGATGGCCAGGCCATAGTTGGTGTAGTACTCCCTGTGCAGTCTCACGGCCTCGTCGAACGGTATGTCCAGATGCTTGACGAAATACTGGTCGATGAGCTCTGCCATCAGATCATGGACCCTGGTGCCTGTGAGAGCTTGTCAGTGACATGATCGATGAGTGAGTCACATCTCAGACGGAAGGGGCTCACTTCGAGGATAGAGGCAATTGTCGATGTCACTTGTTCGGTGAGGTCAGCTTCACCGACGAGGAACGGCAGGCAAGGGGCTCGACGCACAAGAAAAGGACTGGCTTGCCGGCCTTTGTCCCGTTGGCGGCCATGGCGGGCTACGGGTTGACTCCGTGACGGAGATGTGCGCCGAAGAGGAAGGTTTCGAGGCCGGAAAGGTGCCTGGAGGGTTCGCTTCGTGCCTAAAGGGTGAGGCCAAGACGCAAGTAAATCAAGTCCAGAGTGGCAATGATCTGGGCCAGCGATGGACGAACGAAGGCTGCTCGCGAGTTCTTTTGGTTCGAGGTAAATCTGGCAGCTTTGGCTGGAGAGGGTGGCCGCGGCACCGTTGTTTTGAAGCGGCGCTGAGACGGCTTCGGCGCCGGCGGCGGCCGGCTTATGCCTCCCGGGCTAATTCCATCCCTATGACTCTTGCGGCGGGCCCAAGCCATGGCGCACCCGGAACAGCACGAAAGGCAAAATTGACTGGCGCGTGCTGAAGAACTACCAGCTAGGTTTACAACACCGTACCCAAGAGTATCTTGATAATGTTTCGCATTCCACACCGTGCATGCCTGTCCAGGTGGCATGCAGCTGTGCACGACTTCTGAGCCGAAAGGCTCCAGCTCCACAGGTTGCCGGCACCGTACCTTCCATATGGCATCCAGGGATCCGTGGATCTTAGCTGCCCAGAAATTCTGCCGCCCACACCGCCAAATTATGTGTCCGCGGGCCCCTAAAGCTTGGGCCTCTCCTTCGCCTGGAAACTCATCCTCGTACCACATCTTCGGGCGATCAACACGCAAGGCCGCCATCGTCATGCACGCGTCACAGGAGCGCGCTCGTGGATAATTTTCCTGGCCGGCTCTATTGTGCGCTGCACGCCCGCAGCATGCGCCTGTCTTGCCCAGCGTCGCCAGCTTCCAGTCGCGATCCCGCAACTATTCAGGAGAGCTTCAAGTGACGCGACGCCGCGGTATATCCTGCGGCCATGGCTCAGGCTGGAGCTGCCCAGCCGCCCGTAGGCGCGGCCAACGCTGCGCCTAGGGCCACGGATAGAGAGGCCTACGAGATACAGCAGTACGAGAAGATCGTGCAGCTTTGCGACGCGATTCTCTCGGGAACCCATCGCCTCGCCGGGCCTCCCAGCAACACGCAGGGCCTTTTGGCGCAGCCGTCGTCCGGCTCGGCGAGCACCGCTCTCCGTTCAGGAGTCGGTGACATCCACCATGGGGGCTCGCAGTTGCCGTCAACGAGGAAAGCAAAGAGCCCCGGGGCGCCAGCTGTCGCCACTGCTGACGGCGTTGGTGCTCCCGCGCCGCCGGCCAACCCACAGACATTTGCCACTGGGAGGACGGAGATCAATCCCATCTTGCTGGAGAAATCCGTCGAGCTTGTTAGGGCCGAGCTCGCTCTTCAAAGGCAGCGGCTTGAACGCTCTTTGCGAGACGAGGTAGAGCAGCGACGTGCTTCCAAGATGCCGCAGGCGGAACGGTACTCCGACCTCGACCTCTCAGACGTGCTAGACAGGGCTCTGGCCATTGTTCCAGCCGCTGCTGCTCCAACGCCTGCTGATGAAGATTTGACTGCTAATAACGAAGCCTCGAGTGATTCTTTCGACGACAACACGTTTTACTCCTCACAGCATGGCACTCCTCACTCCCATATGACGTCGCGAATCCGCAATGAGTCGGAAGCAGCCCCAGACTCGAATGCTTTACGTCCACAGCCCGTGGCTGCACCGGCTCCCGCCGACGAGACGCACGATCAAGGGCCCCAAGTTGCGGCCGACCCTCGGATTGATGGCTCTGCTCGACCGAACCAGAGCCGCCACGATATACCCACAGGCGGAACACAGCCGTTGCCGCTGGCTAACATTGTTCCTGGTTTAAGCAATTACACTGCAGCGGGGAATTTGAAGACCCAACCGAGTCGAAACACTACAAGTGGGGAGTTGAGCCAGTTTGAGGACTCTGGAAATATGGAATACGAGCCGTCGGCGGCAGGTCTCGTCCTCAACTCGGCCCAGCCTCAACAGCCGAGTGCTTCCTACGTCGACAACCACCCCCCCTCCCCACTGATACGCGGTCATGCTCTGCAGCCAGTTGCTCCTCAGCCAGCCCAGATTTCTCCTCTGGCCGTGTCAGTAAGGGAGCAGGATGCTGTCAATCCAGCCATACAGCGTCCGAAGGGCACGCCGGCGCAGGTTGCCGCCCTCCGGAACGAGACGTCTGGAGTAACCAGTCCTGACAGCTCATCCCAGGGTGGGCGGGGGTCAGCCAAGAAGAGGGGCAAACGGAAGAAGAGAAAGGCAGACCGGCAAGCGCCGGAGATTGAAGCCACCACGTATATCAAGCCCGAGCCTCGATCCCCCTCGCCGCTAACAGCCCCCTCATATATCCGGGCCAACAAGCGTCAAAGGCATTCTCAGGGCCAGGTGATCGAGCTTGAATATGAACCACGGGACCCACGGCCGCTCGCCGTGGGCCCGGATGCTCAATACCTGACGCGGCAGATGGGGGATGCACCGGCACCCCCAGGCTATGAAAGCTCCGGCGTCTATCCCCAGCGCACGGCCAGCTTCACCGGGATCAACGACCAGAGGTTTGGCAGGGAGTATATCGATGACCGGCGGATACCGGGGGATGGTCGCTATGCATTACCCGGTGCCATGTCGCTGCCGTACTCTCCAAACGTGCCGTATCCTGCGCGGCCGGCTCCGCACGCCTTTGCGGGTGATGGATTTCGGGCCGCATCACGCCCCTACCGAGAATACCCTGAAGGTGATCGCGTAAGTGTCCGCCCCGAGGGCGACTCTTTCACAGCGCCGCCAAACCCAGGGCCACCCACGCGGGTGGTAGATGAATTCGGTCGTGAATATTACGACCCTTCGCACCCCGCAGTCCAGCGTCCAATTGTGCCTGGCGAGCCAGGTGTCGTATATGAACGACTGCCTCCGAGGGCCGTTTCCCGGTTCCCCGGGCCGGACCCGTATGGAGACGGCGGCGTTGTGTACGGCGGCGCACCCGCCCCATACACGATGCCCAGGCGCGTCGCGACTCAACCAGAATACGCCACATTTGATTATCGAGCTGGCCCCTCCAGAGACTACTCAGAACGTCCGATGACGCAGGCGGCAAGTTTCGTCGAAATCAGGGGCCCGCAAGAACGGAGATACCTGGATCAAGCGCCGCGGCCATATGCCCCGAGAGCTGCGAGCATGCTCCCGGTCGAGGCTGTACGATACGAGGTCCCACAAGGATACGGGCGACTGCAAAGTGTACGACCCGACGTTCCGGGACGAGAATACACTGCCGGGGTGCACCCAGACATGCGTCGAGAGACCATGCCCCCGTATGCTGGCGAGTACGCGGCGCAGCCCTTGGGGCAGTTCCATCAGCCGCAGGCCCGGGCGGCAGAAGAGATTGCGTTCATCGAGCGCCCGCGAGGGGCCACGCAGGACATTATGTATGCGGACGATGCGCGGCGAGAAATCTATCGATGAGACAGAGTCAAGATTACGGATGACAGCAATTAGCCCAGAGCGTATCGCAGCGTTGTTCGACATGGCATCCTGACGAACAAGTAATTGTGGATAGACGGGGCAGATGGCTGCCGTCACACATTTGAATGGCAACCCCCAAGTTCGAATGACGTCGTAGCCTCAAAGACGGGACGACCCCGATTCTACAAGTTTGACCATGGCAAGATTTGATGTGTCACAATGCCTTCTACCATCCGAGGGTGCATGGTCCCGCATCGTGCGCGGCAATGTAGCTGTTGCCTCTCGTTCATACTCGTAGGAGACAACTTGTTCGAGCGTCCAACATCGGATGGCCCAAGGCAGCCTTCCAAGCAGGGTCTTGCGTGCGTAAGCGTCGAGCGTCTCGTCAGTAGCACAACAGACAAATGTACAATTCGCGGCAACCCTGCCTCTGGCACGAGGTGCAGGATTTCGAGTGCGCACAACGGTCAATGGGGCGTGCTGACAGTCGGCGTCCACTTGCAGGATTGCCAGCTATGGTGTTGCTCATGGACTTGAGGCTGCCAAAGCGAGGGCGAGCTTGTTGGCTTGGTGAGACCACGTTTCGACGACAGCGAAAGGAAGCTGGTCCGGGGCGCGAATGTCTCCGTCGCGAGTGGCCCGTGCTATTCCAACCTAAATTCAGCCTGGCTCCAAACTTGATTCCACGGCCAGGTTTCTCCGGCGTCTAAAGCTAAGAGGCAGTTGAAGCCGCCGTTGACGTTTAGTGAATGATGGGGCTAGGCTGCTGATTGGACAGGGGCACCCGCTCGGCGTGCTGACGGACCACTCTGTCCACTGCGTCGGGTGAGCGAAGACAGCTGAAGATAAGTACGGTCGAGTCGCACCAGGCGACGCATGACGACGAGTACCTGTGCTGCCTACCAGCCGCTGCGGCCGGTGCCTCGTACCACTGCCGTCACTGCCGTCAGCCTGCGAGGTGACTGCCCGCCAAGACGCGGGCCAGCATGCGCGAGTTTTCATATGAGCACTACTCCGTACGGAGCGTACTTGCTTTGACGTCGGCACGACGGAGCTCGACAGTGGAGAGGGCTTGCGGCACGGTAAACGGCAGAGGGAGGGAGGGAGGGCGGTGGGCGGGCTGTGCTCGACGGCCACCAGTGTGAGTGGGGACCCGCGACAGCAACAAGGCAAGCTGATCGTGGGCCTTCCGGATGCCAGAACGAGGCACGAGGGCTCGTACGATATGTAGGGACGGGGCTTGCTGTCGAAGTCGTGAGGGGAGACTGGGCTGGAAGCTGAGCCGTGCACAGCTGCCGACGCTTCGGCAAGCTTTGGCTTCCGTGGGCTAGGGCAGTCGGCGACCAGCGCCCGGGCTTGGACGGCGAGACAAGCAGCAGGCCCAAGCCACTGTAGACTCGTATGCTCACCCGAGCAGGATAGGGGAGACGGACTTGGAACCCTCGAAATTCCACAGGTGGCAGCTATCTCGTCGGAGTTTCAGCCAACAGAGTCGTGCACGCTGAAAAGGGGTATGACGAGCAAGCAACCTAAGCACCGACAGTGACACCATCCGAAGCGAATTGTGCGCAGCATCGATTTGGGCCGCCGATGCTATCGCTTCCCCGCCCCTCCCCCTACACGTACCCCGAACTCGCGACGAATGTGCAATTCTCAACGCGAACACCTGGAGCAACCATCTCCAGGGCAAAGGGGTCGCACAGGGTGCGCGTGCTCGTAGAGCGGCAGGTATGAAGTTGAGAGCTGTCCGTACCGCGTCTCCACCAGCCCGTGGGCGGTGGTCAGAGCTTCCTGGGCACTGGCTGGGGAAAGGCATGGGGGCCTTGACGGGCCACGATGAATGCCTCGTGGCATTATCATACGGTCCCTGGCCCGGACGTGGGTGATTCCATCAACGAATGGGTGATATGACCTGTGAGCGGCCGCCGGGGACTCGGGGGCCTCAGTCCCTGACATATCGGCTCTCCCGGGGCGACGGACACGTCGGTCATCCGCGTGCGAACCCGACGGGACCCCTTCAAACGACGCCGATCTACCGACCCATGCCATCTGCCTGCTGACCGGCGCATGCTGCGGAGGAGCGAGCTGGCGCCTCCCAGGTCCCTCAGAGGTCCACGCCCAACACGAGCGAGCGCTCCGAGCACGAAGCACCACCTCGCATCGTCCACCAGATCTGCTCCACGCTGGCTCGTACCGGGGCCCGCAGACACGCGGCGCGCATGGTTCCTGGGACTTTGCGTGCTGCAGCAGCAGCCCTGCACATGGTCCATCTCGTCGCGGTCTCCCATCTCTCGCTCTGTGGTGTGTCTGTCTGTCTCCAAGTGATGGCGATGATACGCGGTGCGGTGCCTTAAAGCTTGGGTACGAGCAGGGAGAGAGACTTGGCACCAGCTAGCGGTCCCCTGCTCGCCATGGTGTACCTGACGCCGGGGCCCCACCGTGAGCCCTGGGCTCTGCCACTCAGCGGGCTGGAATGCGGTGGGCAGCAGCTGCGAAGGCGCTTGCTGGGGCCCTAGGCAGGCTCCCAATCCCAGAGCCAGCCGAGCGCCATCGCAGCGGCGCGAGGCCCCCGCCACACCACGACGCCCAGCCAGCCGATTCCTGGCCGTCGCTGGTGGATGGCTCGATGCTTGATGGGCATGGGTAGCAAGGGTAACTAAATGGTAAGGTAGGGTTGGTCGGTAGGCACGCAGCAGGTAGGGTAGGTGGCCAAGATGGACAGATTGCCAGCCTGGCTCCAAGGCCGGCTCATCAGGTTTCTCCCAGTCGCCTGGGCGGCCCAAGGAGCCGAGGGGCTTGCACCAGCAGCCCCCCTCCCGCCAATGCAAGGCCGTCGTTGGGGCTGCACCGCTGCCCTACGTGTGCCTCCAAGCAGGCAAGGTACCTTGGCTGGCGGCCTCGATCGCGGCGGCGGCGGCGGCAAGGGGAGCGACACTGGTTCCGAGTCGAGGCAGTCCCACTGGCTCCGTCCAGGTATGGAGGCCCCGTGCTCGTGGCTGCTGCCCACTCACCACTGTCGTGTCGTGCCCTGCGGCCAGTACGAGCCCGTACGTGCACTTGCGAGCGCTGCGAGTGCGTACCTTACGAAGTACGGAGTACGGAGTACCGGCGCCTGCGCTTGCGCTGCCTCTCGTTCTCTCCTCTCCCGCTTCCCGCTTCCCGCTTCCTTCTCCTTCTCTTCACCACCACCCAACGCACCCGAAGAGAAATCTGGAAGGAGCCCGCGCGCCAATTCCTCCTTTTTCCTTTTTCTCTTCCACCTCCCCCGAGCTTTTGTTTCTTCTGGCGGCCTCCCCTGCGATACCCTCAGCCGCCAGCTTCCCTTCGTCTGCTGCTTCTTGTTTCGCTTCATTTTCGACGGCCTGCATTCCCTGGATACCCTCGCAGCCGTCACCCGCTCCGCCGCCCGCCGCGCTCGTCCCCCACGCGAGCCCGTCGTCGCCGCCCGTCCGCTCGACCACGACGCCCCATCGCTCGTTCGCTCACCACCATGAATAAGCTGGCCAACATGCGTCACTGGTCCGAGAGGATGAGCCCCAACTTCGGCATGGGTCGCCCCAACATGCCCATGAACTCGCTCAACCCGCACTCCAAGAACGCGGCGCAACCGGGCGGCCCCCTCAGCATGCCCCAAGCCGCCGATGCCACGATTCACTACTCGTTCAACGTCCCCTTCGCCTCGGACCTCGCCGGCCCCAACACCGAGGACATTGTGCACGCCACCACCGACGCCGTCCTCCGCTGGACGCACCCCGAGGACGCCCCTGATGACGTCCAAGTGCACGAGCTGCCGGTTCACGCCCAGAACCAAGCCAACCTCCGCAAGCTTTGCAGCGACGTGTCCGTGGGAGCGCTGCCCATCGAAGCACACGTGGTGTCGTCATCACCCAAGAATGGCAAGGGCCAGCAAGTCACCACCGTCTGCCTCTCGGGATCCCCCGAATTGGTGAACAAGAGCCGCGAGACTATTTTGAACGAGATTCCCATTTCGATGGTATGCTCCCACCCCATAGGCCCCCTCGCGGCACCCCTCGGCGGTGCCGGATTTGTCTTGCAGAACGCTAACAACCCATCAGCGATGCACGACGATCGACATCGATGGAGAGCTTGTCTGTGACCTCAATGCTGGTGTGCTCAAGAAGGCGGCCGTGGACACCCTCGACAAGATTTCTAGCTTCTGCGGCGTGGATATCTTCTTGCTCGGCCCCAAGCTGACGCCGATGGTGGATGGATTGATGGGCGACTCGGAGATGCGCATAGACCAGCGATGGCGAGTGGCCATTTACGGCGACATTCTGGCGACGGAGCATGCCAAGGCTCGGGTTCTGATCCATATCGACACCTTGGTACGACTGACCTCACCTGCCCCCAAGTCCTGTCCTTTGCTCCCCGCAGTGCTGACGTGGCCATAGCTCGGCCGAGTTGTCGATGCTACCAAGGTCGAGCTGTCCCTCCAGCAGCTTGTCTGTGGTCGGCATCGAAAAAACATCAAGTTGATCGAGTCCTCGACGGGCACGGCCATCTACTTCCCGCCTCTGTTCTCCCAGATGTACAGATACTGCCCTCCAGGTGCAGTCCGCCGCGATCCTGCCGAAATATACATTACCGGCGAGAGCCCCCAAGCGATCGAGTTGGCGAAGCAAAAGTTGCACGAAACTGTCTCTCGGATCCGTCTCTACGTTAAAGACGTGACGATCCCCGCTGCCAAGATTGACAGCATCCTGCTTGATCGACTTGACAAGGTCCGCAAGATCCTCGAGGCCAATGGAACCTACATCATGTTCCCCCAACTGGCTTGCCAGCGCACCATGGTTCGAGTGCAGGGAAGCGAGGGCCTCCCTGTCGAACGCACCGTGCGGGAGCTCATGTCTCTGGTAAGTGGCCGGTCGTAAATCGTCGGCGTTGGTCATGATCTAACTCGTTCCCAGGCTGGCCAATTCTACGGCGCTGGATGGTACACGCAGCAGGCGGACCAGAGCCAGCTTCCTGGCCCCGTTGACATCAGGACGATGCTTGGTGACATCTGTGCCAATTCGGACGCCGATCTGTCGTTTGACAAGATGAACTTTACCGTCACTGGTTCCGACGATGCCGTCAAGTCGGCCCTGGCCGTCATCTCGGATCTTCGATTCGTGACGCAGATCCCATACCAGATCCGCGTCAAGATTGAGCTCGCCAATGAACACAAGGAATTTGTCAGCGGCAAGAAGAATGGCAAGATCAACAAGATCATGGGCCAAAGTCAGTTCAGCAATCGTTGTGCAACAGACGTGCTCAGCCGAGACTAACATTCGGATAGGCAACGTGCAGATCATCTTCGACGGCTTCAACGAGTACAACTTCAACATCGACGTCATGGCCGCCAGCTACGACTCGATGAAGCAGGGTCTTACCTTGGTGGAGCAAGAGATGCCTGCGTCCATCTCGTTCCATGTTCCGGACCAGTACCACAAGCGGATTATTGGCATTGGTGGCCAGCACATTCAGCGAATCATGAAGAAGCATTCCGTCTTTGTCAAGTTTTCCAACGCCATGGATAGAGGTGAGACTTTGGCTTGCCACTCTTCAGTTCCTTGCTTACAGGGTTCCAGGAGGCATGGGTCGCGAGGATGACGATGTCAAGGTTGACAACGTAATCTGTCGCACGCCTGCACGTAACGCGCAGAATTTAGACGCCGTTAAGAATGAGATTTTGGAAATGGTCGACCGAGCCGTACGTGGTGGCTACGATTCTCCACCCAGAGCTTTGCTGACCTGTTCTGCTGCAGGATTCCGAGTACACCACTCAGGTTGCCAGCGTCGACCGGCTCTATCACCGTGAGCTCATTGCTCGGCTCCCCGCTATTGACGAGCTGGAGCAGAAGTATAACTGCAAGATCAACTTCCCGAGCACCGAGGAGGCGAGCGACGAAGTGACGGTTACCGGCCCGCAGTGGCAGGTGCCGCACTGTGTGGATGAGTTCTTGGGCATGGTCCCCGACAAGCACGAGCTCGTTGTCGCCCGCACCGCCGACATTGTCAAGTTCCTTGAGTCGCCCGAGTTTGCGACTGACCTCGTGACGAAGCTGAAGGCTCAGTACGAGGTGGAAGTCACCATTCACCAGAATCCGGAGGAGCTGACCGAGGATGGCTCTCCGACCGTCACGCTGGTGTGGGGCTTCACTCGCAACAACGCGGGCGGCCTCCGAGACGCCATCGACTTCCTCCAGGCGCAGCTTGCGGCCGCGAGTGTCGAGCCCATAGTCGTCAAGGGTGCCATTCCGCGACCCAAGTCCGACTCGTTCGAGGACTCGTTGCAGTACTTTGATTCCAAGCTTCTCCAGCATGCTCCCGCATCTGTCGCCGCAGACTCGCCAGTCAAAGCCGCTTTCGGCGCCGAGGTCGCCCGCGAGCGCAGCAGCATCCTGGACCGGCTCCGCAAGCCGGGAAGCATGACGTCGATTTCGTCGTTCCTGGACCGCAGAAAGAACAGCTCGAACTCATCCAACAGCAACTTCTTCAAGGGCTCGAGCAACGTGTCCAAGTCGTCGCTCATTTCCATCGAATCGACACGCAGCTTCAACGCCGACCGCAACCCCTGGAACGACAGCGGTGTGAATCTCCCGGACGATGACCACCCGTGGGCCCCGCGCCCCATCAGCAAGCACATCGACAGCAAGCTGGCGATCCCGCTGGCCGGCGACGTGACGCCACGCCATGGTGCCCGCGTGTCTGGAGACAGCGGTCGCCCTTCTACTTCCCATTCTATGACTTCAGGATACCCCGGCCCAATTGGGCCTTTCCGTTAGATTCCCCTGACTTAGAACCTCTACATGCGAATACCCCGGCTGGATATACCCTGGCGTAAAGTGTCCCCTGGATCGCCTGATTGCTCATCAGGCGGCTCCAGTTTGTTCTGAATGCCGGTTTCTTACTGCGTGCTATTTGGATGTTGCTTTTGACAGTTTGTTCGTCGTTTTGCCACGCTGCTGATGTCTGCGAAATGTTTGTTTTGTTTTCTTGGTTACTGGATGGGTGGTGTCGCTCTTGATGACTGACGTTCACTCTTTATACCCACTTGCGCGACCAAAAGTCGAGATAAAAAACGAAAATACCCCGGGATGGCTGAGCAAGGATGATGTGGTTGGCAATAGGAGGAACGAGGCGTGGTGGGGGCTTGCACGCAGAAAAGGTCCATGTTCTGGCGGGAAGACGGCGGCAGTGCATATACACGAAGGCCGGGCCGCGGTGTTTTTCTTGGGTGGGAGACGTGCTGGTGACCTGGCCACCGAGGCAACAAGGATGTGTGGGTGTCTCAGATCGAGGGGGTGGGCGTGGACGAAGCGGTACAGATTATGGAGACAGCGCAATGGCAATTATACCTGTATCCACGAAACTGAATGCCCTCCGCAGAGTTCGCTGAAGTGTCTGGTGATGTGCCTACCAGGAGAACACATCCTATGGGTTGCCAGAACGGACATCACCGTTGACCATGAACTTTCAAAGAGAATCTTCGATGTGAGCCTTATGAGCATAGCAAAATGAAGGCATCGGAGCATTATTCTATAATTTGGCCAGGCCTAAAGCTTGTGAAACGTACACCGTACGCTTCAAACTAATAGTACAGTATGCAGCGTGTCCGAACCAGCTGCTGGTGGTAAGATACATTCATGTCGCCCGTTAACGCCGAGTCCCGGAGGTATATCCAAATCCCCTCGCCTTCCTAGTGTACAAAGCCTCGCCGGCAACCATCATGCCATGAGCGGGCCGACGCGCACGCGCTCACGGTTCTCCCTCGCCTCGACGACGGTCATCTGCCGCTCGCGTCGTCGCTGCTCCGCTTCTATCTTGGCGAACTGGCCCCGCGCGCCGTGCTTCAGCTTGGTGATCATGTCCGCCGCCTTGCCCTTGGTCAGGTCCGCGGCCGTCAGGGCCTTGCCCTTGCCGCGCAGCCGGTTCACAAAGTCCAGCTGGCCCTGCGTCGGAGGTAGGCTGCGCCAAGACTGGTACCGATGTATGAACGTGTGCGGGAACGCGTTGGCTGCGTAGCTGTCCGCTCCATGGACGGCGTCGTTGAACGTGGCCGCCGTGAGAATCTCCCTCGGAGCTGCGTATGGTGACTTGGCCGTGCCCGGCGGTAGAGCGCGGATCTCGAGCGCCCGGTACATCGGAGCTGAGCTGGTCGTCTGTTCTGCTGCGCGCTCTATTCGGATGTAAGAGCCGCTCGGTGCCGACAAAACGAATCGCTCAGGCCCGACCTGGACCCACGCGTTCTGGCTGATGGCGCGGATATGCTTCTCCCCAGATGTATCGGCAATCAGATCCAGGACGGACGAATAGTCCGTGAACGTGACGGCCGTTGCGGCATTCACAGTCGTCCCCGAGGCCGGGGAGTCAAACTGCTGCCTGGCTTCCTCCGTCGCCTGTCGGTCTTTCAGCTTTCGCATGTCGCTAACCGATGCCTTGTCGACCAGCTCGCTGGGGTCGAGTCCAAACAGTGTCGGCGTAGTGACGATGCCGGTTTCCAGGCTCGACACGAGGTCGATGATGTGGCAATTCTTCTTGCCCGGGTGCAGCCGCATGCCTCTGCCGATCATTTGCACCAGCAGGTTCCGCGACCTTGTCGGTCTCGCCAGCACGATGCTGTCTATGTTGGGGATGTCGGTGCCTTCGGTGAAAACTCCACAATTGACCAGCACGGGGAATTTACCCTTCTTGAAAGCGTCCAACGTCTCGCTCCTCTCCACCTTTGGCGTCTCTCCGGTCACGAATCTGGCGTCAAAGCCGTATTCTCGAAACTTGTGAGTGAGGCCAACCACGTGAGCCAAATCGACGCAGAAGACGAGCGTCGACTTCCTGTCGGGGGCCTTGGCCATCCAGCTCCGGACTGTAATTTCGTTGACTTCGTCGGTGTTGACGACCCTGGACAGCTCCCCCGTCTGAAAGTCTCCGAAGGCGCCGTTCTTGACCTTGGACAGGTTGGCCGTCGACGCGACCGTCGTGAATATGACATCGCTGAGCCACTTGTCGGATATCATGTCGACGTAGTCCTTGTGGTAGACAATCTCGTCGATGGCGGCGCCGAGCTTGACGCCGTCGAAGCGCGAAAACGTCGCAGACACGCCGATGAGCGTCGGCGACTCCTTTTGCTTCTGCTCAAGACCGAAGTGCTTGAGCGTCTTGAGATAGCCCTGGGCGACAATATGGTGCGCCTCGTCCACAAGAACAAGTTTGAACGACGAGGGGTCGAATTTTTCTAAGCGTTCTTTCGATGTGATGCTCTGCACGCTGGCAATGGTGATGTCTGCGGTGCCCGAGGCGTGAAGAGAGCCCATCTCAATCTCAATGGTCTTATCAGGGTACACGAGCTGGCAGTGCCTCGCGGCCTGCTCAACCAACTCACGGCGATGCGCCAGGATGAGAGTGCGGTCGCCTCCATCGGCACGAGGGCGAATCTTGTCAATGAGCTGGGTGAAGATGACCTGCAGCACGTCAGCACACGGGCACGACGCACAACGCGCTCGATACTCACAGTTTTGCCGCTTCCCGTCGCCAGCGATATCCCCACGCGCTTGTGCCCGCGTTTAAGGGACAGCAGAACGGATTTGATGCATTCCTGTTGATAGTCCCTGAGCTTGGGCTTGAGACTCGGAACCAGCGTCGTCGCGCAGGCTCTGAACGGCCTCGGCTTGAAAAGCTCGGGCTTCGCTCCAGCACGTGGCCGGATGACGCATCTTGCAACGGGGCGTAGCATCGTACATGATGATGTGACGATGAACGCAGCGTTGCACCCGGTAAATCTCACGGCAACCGTGCGCTGCTCCAAGCGTCGCCGGAGATTTCATGCATGACATTGGCGGCGACTGAAGTGCAGCTTGTATTATGTCAGCACAGCGGAACCACGGCTCCGCCCCGGTCTGAGCTCCGAACTTTGAACTCGGAAGCCAAGAGTGTTTAACGCTTCAGTTGCAAACCTATTTCACGATCCGCATCACGCCTCACTTTCCATGTTTCGGTGTCTCACATCCCGATGTGTGCCTGCAGAGACTATACTTGAACCTCTGTTGAAACTCACATGGCCATGTCCCTGCTTGTAGCATTCGATGTGAAAGCGATAAGGGAACATGGACCCTGACGCCGATTACTCCGACGAGGCAGAAGTCGTCAGCAACGCTCACCACTCACCCGCCAGGGTCAAGTCGGAGAGGGAGGGAAGTTCGCCATCGTGGACCAGTGCAGGCGACAATTCCGATGAGTTGAGCAGCGATGACGGCGCCGTCAGCCCAAATGGAAATGACGACCAAGGTGTTGGTAAAAGTCTCGGTACACGGTCGTATCGCAAGCGACCTGCAGAGGATGCGGCTTCATATCGACCCTTCAAGCGCCACAAAGGCGTCCTGAACGCGGAATACATGGAGCTCCTCAACAAAGACATTGATGACGCGGCGCATCGTGTGTGCCTGGACGATGACATCAACCTCAAGCACAGCCAGATCGGACTCACGACCTGGACGCCGCTGGAGAAGCGCCAATTTTTTGAGGCCCTTGCACGGCTAGGGCGGCATAACCTGTCGGGCATCGCCTCTCGTGTTAGCAGCAAGAGCGTGGTTGAGATCCAGCAGTACATCAATTTTCTGCACGACGCCAAGGACCGCCGCAGACAGTTTGATAGCCATTCGATTCTCGAGACGGCAGAGTACCCTGCGGCGGTGGAACTCAGCCAGCAGTGCTGCCATGCCCAGGAAGAAGCGTCGGATGCCGTGTCCCTGAGGCAGGAGCAAAAGGAGACGCAGCGTGAAGAGAAGAAATGGGGTGTTCATTGGGACATCACGCCCAGCATAGCGGCGAAGCTGGATCAAGGGCAGGATGCCGACGTCAATCAGCCCCTTTCCTTTGCCCCCTTCTTTCATCTATCCCGGTGGCTGAAGCTGTCCGATCGCTTCTTCATGAACTCGTCGGTTCCAGGTAGCAACTGGAACTACATCGACGATGTGCCACCCTCGATGTGGGCTACGACCTTTGAGGACTTTTACTCGTTAGCCGTGTCAGTCACCAGGAGGCTTGTTCAGGCGACCCTTTTCATCAGCATGTCCCGGATCAGGGCGAAGCGGGAGCTCATCCCTAATACTAGAGATATTGTGTGGAGAAAGGATGTCGAGGCCGCGATCGCCTCCTTGGGCATGCCTCCCAACGCGCAGGATCATTGGCTGAAAAGTGCCAGAAGGTTGCGTCTGGAGGTGTACGATGAGCTGCCAGATGAAGACGAAGCGGCCGAAAAGGAGCCCATGACTTATGACGAAGTCGAAGCGGCGTTGAGCGGCGAACAGGACGTCGGTGGACCGGGGCAGACGAAAGAAACCACTTTCACGCAGGACGTGGCTTCCGACGATGGCGACGGCGACGACGACGTAGAATGCGAAGACACAGTAGTCGAGTCCGGCGAAGAGAAGATTTCAGCCGAGGACGCGGAGGAGTACGAGATCAATCGCGAAGCAAACGAGATTCTATGGTATTCCGCCGTGGACCTCCGCGATGTCCAGAGCGCGAGACGGGCGCTGAAGCAGCGCATCGCCATGGAACGGCGACAGGAGGAGCAAGCCGATCGCGCCGATGAGTATGCGAGCTACCAGGCGGAGACGGAGATGTGGAGTGTTCTGCAGAAGCAGCCGCCCACGGAGATACCCAAGAAGCAGGACCCTGGGCGACCAGAGAGATCGAATTTGGATGTGGAAAGCATGTATCCCATGCGGAAGGACTGGGCGAGCCAGACGCAGTACCGCGGCGAGTGGGAGACTTTGGATGAGTTCAACAAGGGGGGAATGTAGGCTCTGGCACCTGTACACGGAGCACTCGATAGTTGTAACACATCGAATGCAATTTCTCACCATGCATGTCAGGGTATCTAGCTACTCCACCTGCGGGCATATCAAGGTTCGCGAGATGTCCCATCTGCTCAGCGTCTAGTCGCGCCTCTTCGCCCTCGGCCCCGACCTCGCCCTCGGCCACGGGTGGCTCCCCTGGTAGGTCTTGAAGCCGGTGTGCCCGTCTCCTCTGCGCTCTCTTCCTCCGCCTCCTCTTCGCCGGAGCCACTCTCCTCGCTATCGCCAACTTCCTCCTCTTCCGTCGTCTCGGCCTTTTCCTTCTCCGCCTTTGCCTGCTGGCTGGCGGCCCTGGTTCTGCCCCGGGACCCCCGCGTCGTCCTGGCTGCCGGCGACGGCGCATCCGTCCCGTCCTCGGTGTCGTCGGCCGAGGCGGCTCTGGCCTTTGTCGTCGCAGCCGTCGCCGTGCCGGCCCGCTTGCGCTTGCGGGTGGCGTGCGACGAGGACGGCGACATCTCGAGCGCGGGCGGAGACGTGGGCGCCTCGCTGGGGTCGGCGACGGCGCGCTGCAGCATGGGCTCGAGGAAGTCGGGGCACGGGAGGGCGAAGTCAATGTACTTATCATCGGAATCCTCGTCGTCGAACGACTCCCGCTCGTCGATCACGTCGAGGTTGTAGTAGGACCGCAGCTTCGCCCAGATGTGGGGGATGCGCGTGTGCCGGTACATGTCCGGGTCGATGCCGTGATTTCGAAGATGCTCCGAGATGGCGACCATGCGGAAGTGCTTGTGCATGCCTGGCGAGGCGTCAGCGCAACTCTGAGGGCATTGAGTGGGAGCAAGCGCCCCGGCGACCTACCGGCTGGCTTCCAGCGGATGACGCCCTTGAAGAGAGATGCCACCTGGTCATCGGTCCAGAGATCGTTGAAATCTTGCGCGTTGGCTTTGGCTGCGGCGGCTGGCGTTGCGCTCGCTAACGGCGTGTCGACCTCCATGGCATCGTCGTCGCGGCTCGCCGAGGGCGTTGCGGCAGCCTGCCCGCGCGCCCTCTTTTTAGGAGGCATGGTGGCTCAATTGCGGCTGTCGGGTAAGGTAGAGGAGCCTCTCGATGGGGCAGATATAAGGGCTATCGCAGCTGGTCGCTGCTTTTTGCGTTGTCGTGGCGGAAAGCGTCGGGAGGAAAAGGCACGAGCTGTTGAATGCGAAAAGGTTGAGAATGCGGCTCGGCTCTGCGACGTGGATGAGATCATCCGTCGCAGGTGACGCGGGCCAGCGAACCATTTTAGCGTCAGGGACCCCCTGTAGTCGCCGCTACCTGCGCAAGGCTGCGAACGCGGTACCGCGTCGCGGGGGCCAAGCCCAAGCAGGACGTCGCAACATCAGCCCAACTTCACCGATTCCTCGGCCACGTCCTGCCCTGGTGTCAATTGCAATATCCGGCGCGTCGCCCGCGCCTTTGAGTATCATGTCATGGCCAGCGGCAACACCGAGGCAGATGTATTTGCCATTCCGGACTTCTGGCGGACTTCAAAGTGGCTAGAGCAGCTGTCCCAGGAAGCGCCGACCCCATTCTTCAGCAGGGACCTGCCCCCTGGTGAGCCTGTCTGTCCCGGCTGTCGCGAAATATCGAGGCTAACTCTTGTGCCATAGCTACCTTGCGAAATCAGGATCTGGGTTCTGCTCCCTACACACCCATTTCGCTCGCGCAAGATGGGTTCTTCAAGCTCCCTCCGCTCGATATCGCCGAGGCAAAGCAGCCAGACATAGAGCAAGAAGTGGAAGACTTCAGCACTGTCGTCGACAGCGCGAGAGATGCAGGATGCGAGGTGGATCCTTGGATAGAAGTTGAAGAGTCATCGGAGAAGAGAACTGGCCTCAGAACTTGGGATGATTTCAACTCTGCGGAGACGGCTACCCACCAGCCCATGTTTATCAGCGAGGCTGGCTCAACCACCTACGATGCCTTATTGTCCTGGCCCACGGACCCCTTGGAGCTTCTAAACTCGGATGTCCCCATTGTCGAGGCCAGGACCTACCTTTCCTCGGTCCTGGCATTGGCGCTCGGGCGGGAGTCTGTCTTCTTTATGAGGGACGACGAACGGGGGACATTCAAATCTGCGCTACCGAAAATGCGAGTCTCCGGCTACTCTTGGCAGGTAGTCCAAGGGCTTGAGAGCCAGGCCCTCTGGTGCGGATCTACCCTCCTGGAGCTGAATGCCTTCGTCCGCTCTGCCTACACAACCTCCTCGTGTCGGTGTGGAGTGGCTCTCGCGAGTAGCATCAGCCTAATCTTGCAGGCTGTGCAACATCGCATGGCTCTGGATGTACGAGACCCACGGTCTCTTTTGCAGCTTCAATCCACCATCACGAACGTATCGACCATGTTGAAGCCTTTCAAGAAGCTCACTTCTCAGCTTCGCCGAAATTGCAGCGATGCAGACGTCTTGTCCCTTGTTTTCCGCACAGCGTCGTCTTTGGAGGACGGCCAAGAGTATGTCCGAGACATTCTACACGAGATATTGCGGCGTGTTTCCGTTCCCTGGATTGAGATCATGGAAGAATGGATCGGAACCAGGCATGAATCCGGCGTGCCTTTTACAAAAGCCAACCTGGGGGAGAGCCGAGGCTTCATCAAGGTTGAGGCGGAAATGTGCGTCGATGACTTTGGCCGGGAAGAGGAAGTTGTCGATTTTCGACTCGATCACACCAAGGTTCCTGACTTTATGCCGAGTGACGTGATGGGGGTGATATTCGAGACGGGCCGAAACTTGCGCTTCATCAGATCTTACCACCCAGACCACCTTTTGACCCGCCGGGACGATACTCGGGCTATCGAGCCACCCAAAGCAGGCTGGCTTTATGACTGGAAGTCGATATTGGAGCTCGAGGGCCGAGTTTCTCAGTATAGGGAGCAATTAAGCGCCGCCCTTCGGAAAAGCCCCCAGAACACTTCGCCTTGTCCGCCAGGCATGGTCCCCCAAGCAGAAACCTCCCCAGCTGTGCTCAAGCTGGAATACTTTGGATGTGACCAGCTCAGCATGGATGAACGGATACTGGCATCAATTAAAGAGTTTGACCAGCCCATGGCTGAGCCATCATCTGAAGATGGTCTGAGCATCATGGTACGCCAACGGCTGTCAGATAGACACCTTGTGGATACGAATACTCCCGACGCCGCGCCACACTGGACACTACTCCCTATTCTCTCGTTTGGCAGCATCGCTTCTGCGCAGGCCCAGATCGTCAATCAAGAGAGCTTGAGGCTTCTTTTCAATGAGCATGATCTCAGGGCTCATCTGAGGCTCCAAAGAGCCTTCAGTCTGCTCGGCAACGGCATTTTCTGTAGCCGCTTGTCGCATGCCTTGTTCGACCCAGACCTGGAATCAGCGGAGCGGAGGCCTGGGATGGCCAGGCAAGGAGGAGTCATAGGCCTGCGTCTCGGCGGTCGGAACACCTGGCCTCCCGCGAGCTCAGAGTTGCGTTTGGCCCTTATGGGGGTACTGGCTGACAGCTTGGCTACACAAAACGGCTTCAAGTCTCACAGTTCTGGCTCCGTCGACTCTTCCGGCCTGCCGGGGGACTTGAGCTTCGCCGTTCGAGACTTGTCTCCGGAAGAGATCGATAGGTGCATGAATCCAGACTCTCTCGAGGCACTGGACTTCCTTCGCCTCTCATACAAAGCGCCGCCAGAACTAGCATCGATCATCACAGCAATGCATCTGATGAACTACGATCGCATTTTCAAGCTACTGCTGCGAGTTCTGCGGATGATCTACGTTGTTAATCAGCTCCATCGAGACGTCAACTTGAGATCGCGTTCCGAGCAATATCAGGAGGACGTTTCTTGTCGGTTCGCCAAAGAGGCACAGAATTTCGTCTCAAGCATAGCCTCGCACTTCTTGGATGCGGGCGTGGCTCTGCCTTGGCAGGCCTTTGAGATGAGGCTGGAAAAGGTGCAGGCCGACCTCGCCAACCAAGAGGGCACTATCGCACCGGAAGGGCTCCAGAGCCCCGACCAGCTGCGTGAGCTTCATTCTCATGTATTGGATCGAATAACGTTTGGGTTGTTCCTCAAGAAGCGGCAGCTGCCGGTGCTCAAGCTACTCGAGGGCTTGTTTAGCGTGGTGCTTCAATATGCCAGGTACTCGAGGCTGGAGGCTCTGGGGAGGGCCGACGAAGCACCAGATGGCCAATGGGCTGTTGAGCTCTATGCTGAATTTAAGAAGAAGATGCAGGGCTTTATCACCGTCTGTCGGGCTATCTCGGAGAAGGGGCGGGTGGGCGGCGGCAAGACGCATCAAGACATGGGAGTCGGTGATGACAGCCTGCTTTCGCAGCTGCTGCTGAAGCTGGATGTGAATGACTACTACTGCAGACACTGAAGGGCATTAAATCTTAGCAAGCGTGTATTAACAAAAATTACAACTGGAACATGTTGATTTACTTTTATATTGATACGTGAGATCGTCGTGCTGTCTTTGGGGTTGGTCTGTGACAGCGACGGGACTTAATTAATTACCCCGCCAACTCATTCGAGTCGCTCTCACTGCCCCTCCGTCGCGTCTCCACGCGACTCCGACCTTGAACCTACGTTTCGGCGACACACCGCTTCGGAAGGCGACAATTTCTCCGCGATTGCGTCCTTGTCCCGACGCATCTCATTTTTTGGGGCAATGGCTCGGCCGAGCGCTGCAGCGCGCAACCTGTCGCTGACAGAGGAGCTGGAGAAGCTCGAGCAATCCATCACGCTCACGTTGCAAGGTGCGCGCGAACCCAACAGTCCTCGCCCGGGGGACGGACCATGTGGCTAACCAGCCCAAAGAGATCGACCACAACTTCAGCAAAGCGCATCGAATCGTCACGACGAGCATTCTGCCTCTGGTGGAGCAGTACGGCGAGCACTCGCGGTCCGTGTGGGAGTCGTCCAAGGTACGGGAGCTTGGCTGCTATCCCAGGGTCCGGCAGCGCAGGCTGACAGCGTCCAGTTTTGGAAGCAGTTCTTCGAGGCGTCGGCCAATGTCTCCTTGTCAGGCTACGAGGAGCTCGCAAACGACGACAATGACTCGGCTGCCGAAGACGACACGGCTCTGAGAGACGAAACGACGACGGAACTCTCGACCCAGCACGACATCGATGAAGACGCGACGGGAGCGAGTAGGGTGGAGGACTCAACGATACATGGAGACGAGTCGCTGCTGGACGATGGCGAGCTTACGGGGAGCACCCCTCGTCCGCCCGCGACCAAGACGATACAAGCCCAGCTGTCCAGCCTCGAATCCCCTTACGAGGCGATGAAGCGCGAGATGAAGAGCGAAGAGGATGGGACAACGGTGCTGGAGGACGAGGACTCGACCGTCTTGTTTGCCCAGCGCACAGCACGGCTGCCCGACATGACCATGACCCCAAGAGGCATCCTGGACCAAACCTTAGAGCAGTCGGCCCAGCGGCACAAGGACCCGCTCCTCCATCGCATCCTCGACAAGAACTACCGCCTGCAGGCGACGCCTCACAAGCCCGCGTACCGCATCTCGCCGCTCAAGAAGGCCGGCGAGAAGACGACCGAGGCCACCGCTGCGTGGCACGATTCCCCTATGTCGTCACCGGAAATGGCCGTGCCGACGCTGCGCAGCGAGGTCTTCATGTCGCCATTCAAGACGGGAGCACGGCAGCGCTTGGCCGCGGCAACCCGAGGCCCAAGAACGCCCGGGGTCAGTGTCCAGACGCCGGGGACGGCGAGAAAATCCCGGGACGCTTTTGCGACGACGGCGGCCAGGGACGAGGACCCGACGATGCAAGGGACCAGCCAACGTTACGAGATAGATTGGGACAGCGACGGGGATGGCGACGATGTGGACCTGTATGCCGGCATGAGCCCGCCCAAAACGATACAGTTCGCGCTGCCACCCTCGAAGCTACTGCAGACACCAGGTGAGTGCCGGCCGTTGCCCCCGGACATGGCCAGGTGTAGTGAGCTGACACTTTGCGCTTACAGCACGTGAGGCGAGCAAGCGGATCGTCGACGACATCCTGATTGATGCAGGTGCGGGTCCAGAGTCGTCCGAGTACAGCCCGACCATGGTCAAGATGAATGAGGACATCCTCAACGACAGCTTCTAGATGATCACGGGCGATGCAGATAGGGATGCCAAGAGTTCCGAGATTATCTTATTTCATTTGTTTTGGCTGCGCCAAGAGTAAATATCTAAAGGAGACCACTGCTCTATATGACTCTCTCTCTCTCTTCAGGATTCATGTCCATCAACTTTTTGAAGACAAAGGAAAAACAAAACAGGAGAAACAATATCCCGTAGGGCCCGTCTATGTTGGTGTAACGCCTTCGCCGTCGAATTCCATGGGGGGCGGCTTCAGCGCGCTGCTGCCCGCCCCCCGCTCATTAAAGTAGTCATTAAAGCGTTTGATGCTTCCGTCTTCAGTGCCTTCTTCCCGCAAGATGTGGCGAGAAGAGGCAGAGACGGAGCCGGAAGAAGAATCATGCCAGAGATGGTTGACGGCGCCGTCTAGTTGTAGAAGCGCAGCTGGGGCATGACGAGGGTGGGGAGCTTCTTCTTCTTCTGCTTCTCAGACTTGGCAGGAGCTGGGGCGGCGGAGGCGCTGTTCTTGCGGCTGTTCTCGCCGGATGTCGAGGCGATGGAGCTGGTCTCGCTGTTGTGCTTGGAGTTGCCGACCATGCTGGAGCGGCGGGAGACGCCGAAGATCTCAGAGAGGACCGACTTGGTGTGCTTGCGGTCGAAGATGTTGGAGTTGGAGACGGGGCCGTAGGCGTTGAGGGTCTCGGTGGCGGAGGAGGCAGACATTTTGGTGGTGTTTGCGGTGGTGGTGATGTTGTTGGTGGTGGTGGTGGTTATGGTTGCGGTTGCGGGAGTGTCAAGCTTGATGCTTTGAAGAGTTATGGTGGAGAGAGTTGATTGTTTGTTTGTGTGTGTGATTGACTGTTGTGTGATGATGATGTTCTGGATATTCGTTCCGGAGAGGGAGGGAGCAGTCCTCTTATATGTCGTTTGAAGTTGAGGTCGACGCGGGCATCGTGTAAGTCGAAGCCTGCGCGGGCGGGTACGTACCCGCGACGCCCTGTGGGCCAGGGGGGGGCCGGGTGCCAAAGCAACGCGGCAGAGACTTTCGATCCGCAAGCCACAGTGACACCCATGCCATGGCAATGTGCCGTTGGATGCCCCTGGGAAAGCGTTTTCGTGACTCATGACGCAAGACGCCTCACGGTTCGCGCACCCGGCGGCGGCGCATACGAATTGCAGCACGTACTTCGTACTCACCCCCTGGTGGGGGGCTGCCGGCGTGGTGACTGACGACCGGGGGGGGTGATGTGTTTGCGTGGGCCCCTGTCCAGCCCTGCAAGCCTTTCCCTTCGCTTGGCTTCCACCTGGCGCGGCATCCACGTCACGATCCGACGAGCCAGCGACAGCCGCAGGGCGTTGCTTTCGTCAGCAGGGCACGGCTTCGTCAGCGGGAGAGGCGCTGGGCTTGATGATGCCATCCCATGGCGCGCCTGGAAGCGACATGTTGACGACAGCCGGCCGAGGGCCGCCCAGGGCTGTCGGCGGCGGAGCCTCGTCCCTCGCCAGCTGCTACTCTACGCGTAGAACTGATTACATGCTCACCCGCAGGACTAGGCAGGCAACGGCCAGCAGTTGGCCACAAAGGCAAAAGAAAAAATTCTCCTCGTACATCGGTAAACCTAAAATTGGAATCCATCCTGGCCTCAGGGGGCGGGAGAGGCGGCAAGCTGAGGGAAGAGCCGCGTCGAAGCGGCGCGAACTGCCAGTACGTACCCGTGGACTTGTCAACCCAGGGCATCGGGCCACAGGCAGCGATCGGTGGTGACTGGCGATGGTGGCACGGCGCTGCTGCCGCAGGCGGCTGGTCGGCCGTTCCTGGGCGACGCGCCGGCGGGAAAACTCTTCTCCCACGTGTCGGGCGCCCCTGTAGAGGCCTGGCCGTTGGGCGCTGTCGCGCAGATTTGCAGGTAAAATTCCGCTAATGCTACGCTTTTGGGGAGATTTTTAGTCATCTCGGTCCACCTGCGGCCGTGCATTTAGCCAGAGTTGAGACCGCTGGGCGGGGCGCAGCGTCAGAAAAGTCGCTGCAAGTCGCGTCCCGAAGCCAGCCGCGCAGCAGAAACGCAGGCCGTTTGAGTGCTCGCGGGCCTCGATGGGCCACAGAGGGGCCACATGCGCCGTCGCCGTCGCCGGGCTCGTACGGGGCCCGCTCGGGGCTCCGCCACACCGCTGGGCCGCCCGGGACGGGTACCCGGTGGGAGCATCGAAGCCTCCAAGTAAACACCAAAGCGAGGCAAGGCTGCAGGTTTTTTTCGACATCGTCGCGAGAGCTGACGGGCGGCAAGTGGGCCGACGATGTGGCGGCGATGTGAGGCCCGGGACCCAGGACCCACGAGCCCAGCACCCGGTGCGCAGACAAAGTTTTTGCGCCATGGGTCCGATCCTGTTCCTCATCATCAAAGAAAAGCTTTGCGAGGTCACGCCGCCGCCGGGTGATGGGCTCCCGTGGCCCATCGCCTGACGACCCCCGGCAGGCTCTGCAGGGCTCTGCAGGGCTGAACGGGCCAGTCGCGGCGCAGAGACGAGGTCGGTGTCGCTGCGTGCGGCTTCGAGGTATCGTGATGGCTTCACGAGGGCCCCGCTTGGATCGATGTCCTATTCGTACGTGCGTCGTTCACTTGTCCAATGCCTTCGATCCCGTGGGCACCCTGGACAGAGTGGTGTTGCGGCACGGTATTACGCTCCAGCTGACGGGAGATTCTTGCCGCGAAAACAGAGTTTTCCTGTTCCCTTGCATGCCTCGTTCGTTTCCAATTGCCTTTGATATCCGATTCCAATCGCCTCTGCCCGAGCCGTGCCCCTTGACGGACAATTACAGACAGCCGTCGCTCCACCGGCGGCGGCGCACCCGTGAGGTCTGGACGCAATCGGTCAGTCCACGTGCCGCATGTCAGTTGACGGAACACGCGAGGCGAGCAGCAGTCGCTCGTCATCAGCGGCCGCGAAGACCAAGAATACCTATGCCTCCTGCCCCTGGCGGATCGCCAGGTACGACGCGCTGCGAAGCCAGGAAGTGCGCACCAGCCAGGGGTTCGGTGACGCAGCGTTTGACTGTCCCGATTAGCTATGACTCTACCGACAGCGCAGCCACAACCACCAGCGCCCAAGAAGGAAGTTGGCTTCGGCAGCAGCCGAGGGCGTGTGCCACGAGCCAGACTCGTCGGCGCGTACGTAAGCTCCGCCAGGCACGCAACGGATGGCTGCTGATCGGTTAGGCCAACAGCGACGGCAGCCTAACCGGATCGTCTGCGCCCCCAACGACCTGAACGCGTTGCGAGGTACGAGCGTCAGGGTCCTGTCCTGAGCCGGGGGGTCGCGACGTCAGACGGAGCATCGTTTGGGCGCAGTACCCGCCAACGGATTCATTAGCGACTCCATCATTGCTCAGGCCCCGTTGGTGACTCGACCGATGGATGAGGCATCGCCTTATGGCGCAATCAGCCACCGCGGCTGATTTCCAATCCGTCCTACAGCGCTTTCTCCTCTCTCTCGTGGCACGGACATGTCGAAGAACCCCTCGTCATCGTCGTCGTCGTGCCTCCGGTTGTCGGCGAGAAGAATTGCGCATCGTGATTCCAAAGACCTGGGCGGGCCATGAAATATTCCATCATCGTCAAATCGGGACGCTGACTGCCTGGAAAGCCTTGCAGCCAGGGTTTGAACAAGAGTCAGAGGCGTGCTGTTGAAGACGCCTCTCCACCCCCGCAAAATGGAGGGTCTTGGCCCCCTCAGTGTCCGCCCACGAGAGCCGCTCCACAAGCTGTCCGCTGCATAGCCAGATTACTGTTTTGTTGATGCTTCGTTGACTTTTTGCAAACTGCTGATGCATCAGCAGCACACTGAGAGAAATGATTGCATTCGTATTCTTGCGCATCTCACGAAGCGATCAAAGCAAAGTACCTACAGTTTTCCAGAACCTCTTGTTCTATTGCCCAAGGTTCGAACCTCTCGTAGCTCAATTTCACTGTCCAGGCTACCTATAAAGTACCACCCAGGTGAATCATGCTTCGGCTCTCTAAACCACGGCTCACCGTCGTCGCCAGTGCGCCGAGATGCCCGTGTGAGGTTGCGATGCTGGGGTTTGCCACGGGCCAATATGCGCAACCCTACGATTGTTCCTTGCGCTCATGCCATGTTCCCCGAGCCCTGTGAAGACTAAAAAGGGCAATAACACGATGACAAATCTCCACCACCTTGAAAACACGTGGATCCGTTCGCAGACCCAGGACTTCTTCAAATGTGCGGCAGAAAAGGGCAAGCAGTCGGAGCACGGGGGCCCTACCCTAGAGGCTCCGGCCGTTGGCGACAAGCAAGCGGGGCAGCTCCGGGGGCCCGGCGACCGGCCCCACCCACCACTATCGATAGCGTCCGTTATCCTTATCGTCAGAAAATTTCCAGTTCGCACGCAGCGCTGCGCCGGTGAACAAATTCCTAAGCCAGCCATCGAGCCGCCCGTGTGCTTGCCGCTGACGACGCGCAACCATGGAGCAGCAAGTACATAAGCCGCATCGCGCGGCGAAGAAGGACAAGAAGGACAAGTCCAAGCATACAGGAGGTTTGTCGCGCTTTCGCCGATCAATTACGATGGGGTGGCCGGCGCGCTGACAACCAAGCAGATCCAAATCCAAAGGCCTTCGCCTTTGCCCGCCCAGGCAAGCTTCAGAAGCAGGCCGCTCGGTCGCAGGATGTAGGTCTCGACTGGCCAACTTTGTCTTCCGACTACGTTTCAAGGTACTGATGCTCCTTTGCGCAGATCAAAGAGAAGCGCCTCCATGTCCCTCTCGTCGACCGACTTCCCGATGAGGCCCCGCCTCGCCTCGTCGCCATCGTCGGCCCTCCCGGCGTCGGCAAGACGACTCTTCTCAAGTCCATGATCCGCCGATATGCCAAGGAGACCGTTTCCGATCCACAGGGCCCCATCACCGTGGTCACGTCCAAGAAGCAGCGGTTGACGTTCGTCGAGTGCCCCAACGAGCTGGAGGCCATGGTGGACATCGCCAAGGTGGCCGACATCGTCCTGCTCATGATTGACGGCAACTATGGCTTCGAGATGGAGACTATGGAGTTCCTCAATGTTCTGGCTGCGACGGGTATGCCTGGCAATGTCTTCGGCATTCTGACACACTTGGACCTGTTCCGCAAGCCGCAGGCCCTCAAGGACGCCAAGAAGCGCTTGAAGCGCAGACTATGGACCGAGCTGCACCAGGGCGCGCATCTGTTCTACCTTTCCGGTGTCATGAACGGTCGATACCCCGATCGCGAGATCCACAACCTCTCCCGCTTCCTCTCCGTCATGAAGAACCCGCGACCTCTCGTCTGGCGGAACTCCCACCCGTATACCATTATCGACAGCTTCCGGGACATAACGCACCCGGCGAAGATCGAAGAGAATCCGATGTGCGACCGATCGATCGTCCTGTCGGGATATCTGCGCGGGACAAATTTTGCGGCACAGGGTCAGCGCATCCACGTTGCGGGTCTGGGCGACTTTACCGTCTCGAACATGGAGGTTCTGCCGGACCCGTGCCCGACACCATCGATGGAGCAGGCCATGGCCAAAATTACAGGAAAGACCGGCCGTCGGAGACTGGACGAGAAGGAGAAGAAGATGCATGCTCCCATGTCAGACCGAAGTGGCTTGAAGATCGACGGCGATGCCATTTGGATCACGAGAGAGAAAGGCTTCAACTTTGACAAGGACGGCGACGAAGAGGAGCGTGGCGAGGGCGAGGAGATGATAGTGGGTCTCCAAGCTGAGCGCCGTTTGCTCGGCCAGACGGACGATGGTGTGCAGCTCTTCTCTGGAGGCGAGAAGCTGAAAGAGGTGACGGAGGAAGAGGATACCGGCAGAAAATCCCAGCGAAAGGCTCGGTTTGCGGAGCGAGACGAACAAGCCGAGGAAGAGACAGACGATGACGAGGGTTTCGTCAGCGGCAGCGGCGACGAGGGTTCGGATGCCGATGAGGTGGAATTCGACGAGGACAAGGTTGGCTCCATGTTCAAGGACCTTCGCAAGGATGTCGGAAAAGCCGACAACGAAGACGACGTTGCGTTTGCCGACAGCGACTCGGACCTAGGCTCCATTTCCGACCCAGATGACGACGTTGAGGACGACGAGGAGTACGATTCCGATGAGGAGGCTGCTGCTCTGAGATGGAAGGACGACCTTGCGGGGAGAGCCAAGCAACTCCACGGCCGGAGACGGTCATACCACACCGGGGATCTGGCGAGATACATGTACGACATTTCCTTGAGCCCCGAAGATGCTCTGAAGCGATGGCGGGGCGAGGACGCTGCCACGGAGGAAAATATTGAGGAGGACTCGGATGACGAAGACTTTTTCAAGAAGTCGTCAAAGGAGAAAGAGGATGCGTCCGAAGACAGGTCGATTCCTCTGTACGACTACGAGGATTTGGCGGCGAAGTGGGCAGAGCGAGACAACGTGGAGGCGCTGCGCAGGAAGTTCACGAGCAAGGACCGGGGCAGGGAATACGGAGAAGACGAAGACGACGGTAGCGAGGACGACGGCGATGACGGAGAGGAAGGCGAGGACGACGACGACGACGAAGGTGACGGTGTCTTTGAAGACCTGGAAGCCACCGAGGGCACCGAAGCCCCTCAACAACCTACCGCCGACGACATCGCTGCCGAACGTGAAAAGAATGCCAAGAGGAAAGAAGAGCTCAAGCAGCGATTCGAGGAAGAAGACAGGGAAGGTTTCCTCAACGACAAGGCCAACGCTCGACGCGAAGGCGGCGACATCCAGGAGTTCGGAGAAGACGACTGGTACGACGCGCAAAAGGCCATGATCCAGAAGCAGCTGGACATCAACAAGGAAGAGTTCGAGACGCTGGACGAGCGCCAACGGGCCGCCGTCGAGGGTTACCGGGCCGGCAAGTACGCCAAGCTGGTCCTCGAGAACGTGCCGGCCGAGTTCGTCAACAAGTTCAACGCGCGGCTGCCCATCGTCGTGGGCGGCCTGACGCCGACTGAGGACCGGTGGGGTTTCGTGCAGGTCCGCATCAAGCGACACCGCTGGCACAAGAAGATCCTCAAGACCAACGACCCGCTCATCTTCTCCCTCGGCTGGCGGAGGTTCCAGACGCTGCCCATATACAGCATCTCCGACTCTCGGACGCGAAACCGGATGCTCAAGTACACCCCAGAGCACATGCACTGCTTCGCCACCGTCTACGCCCCGCTCATCGCGCCCAACACGGGCTTCGTCTGCTTCAACTCCTTCTCGCCCGAGACGCCCGGCTTCCGCATCGCCGCCACGGGCACGGTGCTGAGCGTGGACGAGTCGACGGAGATTGTCAAGAAGCTCAAGCTCACGGGTGTGCCGTACAAGATCTTCAAGAACACGGCCTTTATCAAGGACATGTTCAACTCGTCCCTCGAGATCGCCAAGTTCGAGGGCGCGTCCATCAAGACCGTCTCGGGCGTCCGCGGCCAGATCAAGCGTGCTCTCTCCAAGCCCGAGGGCCACTTCCGTGCCACGTTCGAAGACAAGATCCTCCTCAGCGACATCGTCTTCCTGCGCGCGTGGTACCCCATCAAGCCGCACCGCTTCTTCAACCCGGCCTCCAACCTCATCGGCTGGCAGCCCATGCGCCTCACCGGCGAGGTGCGCCGCGACCAGGGAGTGGCGACGCCGCAGCTCAAGAACAGCCAGTACCGCAAGATCGAGCGCGAGACGCGACACTTCAACCCCCTGCGCGTGCCCCGAGCCCTGGCCGCCGACCTGCCCTTCAAGTCGCAGATCATCGAGACCAAGAAGCAGAAGCGCCAGACGTACATGCAGAAGCGCGCCGTGGTGCTCGCCCCCGGGTCCGAGGAGAAGAAGGCCCGCGCCGTCATGCAGCAGCTGCTCACCATCCGCAACGACGCGGCCGCCAAGCGCCGCGCCAAGAAGGAGGAGAACCGCGCGGCCTTCAAGAAGAAGATGGCCGACAACCTGGAGAAGAAGGAGGCGAGGGAGAAGCGCGAGACGAAGGAGTTCTGGCGCAAGAACGGGCGGAAGAGGGGCGCGGGCGAGGAGGACGGGGGTGGAGGCAAGAGGAGGAAGTAGCATGTACTCGTACCTTGGTAGCCTGCCGGTCGTCAGCTCGAATTAGCAGCACTGTACAAATTCTCGAAGCAAGATGCTTAAACCATATGGGACGACTTCTCAAGCCAGGAGTGTTCAAGATGCCAGCCCACGATGGCAGGTTTCCGCCGTTGTCCCGTGGATGGGCTATACAGATAACACAGCGCGCTCTTCCCATTGAACAGAAGCATCCGCTTCACATGTGCGTTGGCTTTTCCATGGGCCGTGGCATGTGCTTCGTTCATTACTGAAGGAGTTGGTGGATGGCATCTTCACGCCGCTGCCACATCCCCCCCCTCTTTCTGGATAACCACCCCCGGACCAACAGCACGGAACAGGTGTGAGTTCCAGGTTTTCCCGCGGGCTCGGCGCCTTGGCAGGCGGGGATAGCCAGACCTGCAACGACTGGCCTATGGACTCGTGATGCGATGCTCAGCGGAGTGCCCCATACATTATGCTGCGGGTGGTCCCGTGGTCTAGTATATAGCATTTTGATGTTTTCTCCGCGAGTGGTGACCCTCTAAGGATACGTGTATACTCCCAGACCATATCGCCATTCTTTCGCTTGCTGGTAGTAGAATCACATTATCAGACCTTAACTCTCTTTCCCTAAATCATGTCCGCATTTGCCGGGGTGCAGGGCTACGAGACGCTGAGTTCGGCTCAGCAGCGAGAGCGGGATGCCGGCGACCAAGGCCTCGCTCGGAAACCATCCGCGCCACCTCCCCAGCTATCGCGCGTCTTGTACATTCCCGTTCACCGCAGTTCGGAGCTCCATGCTCTGGTCCACGACGTGAGCGCCGAGTACAAGCATGCCATAGGCCATGCACCGTTGGGTGGGAGCGACATCATCGGCGATGCTCTCATGGGAAGCCGGCTTTACGTAACGCGGCTAGGAACCATGGAGAGACCTGCGACCGATGCGCCGCAGTGCGACTCGCAGTATACCGTCGATGCCAAGGTCAACGTGGACGGGGCGTCGATAACGCTACGAAGGAGTCAGGCCGGAGACGTGGGCCGGACCGTGACTATGTAAGCTACAAGTAGCGTCGGTGTCCTGATCGACTTTGGCAGCTAATGGACTGTTATACTAGCTCTCTCCCTAGCTCGACCGATGATTTCAAGTTGACGGCCGATGAGGAAATTGATATTGTAGCCTCGTTCCCTATCCCAGACACAACTTCCAGCGCTGGGACTGCTCGGCACCCGTTCTTCACGTTTCCATCCCGTAACGGCTCCAAGGAGCTGCAGTGGCAGATTGACCCATCAGAGAACGGTCCTTTGCGATATACCTTGGTGGAAGTCGACAAGGACCCAGCCAAGATCGACGAGGAGTCATTGGTAAGGCCGGATGATATCAGAGCGGTCTATCACCACATTGGGCGAAGCCCGTCATTATCCATGCCCAGCAGTGAGGGCGTTTTGCTCCTACCGCCGGTGCACTCGGACGGACCCGTGACGGAGGAGGTGGCTCTGGCTAGCCTGCTCGGCTTGTTATGGAGGGTGCGGGCAATGGAGCCCAAGCCCCTTGGCAACAACGTGTCCCAGGGCGGCGGGAAGTTGTTTCTCCGTCGTGTATTCGCGAAGGAGTAATAAGCGCCGTTTCCTAAGATTTATTGTCGACGTTGAACTTAAGATTGAGCAGTGCTTGGAACGTTTCCCGGTAGCTGTGGACTGGCACCCCTTCTTACATGTCGCTCGTCCAGAGCTACTTTAACAGCCCTCGTAGGGTGACCTGGCGCGATATTAACGATGATTTGTACTTTTGCTCAGATGATCGCGGCAGCATCGTGCATTGGGCTACCTGTGACAACGGCTGCAATGATAATGGGCCGGGCCAAAGTGATAATTGCAGATGATAGTTTATACGAGCAAGTTCCTGCGGGATGGCACCTGGGAATTGAGTCCGCTCGCGCTTACATGGGAATGTTCCCCGTCTTGGGTGGCACGTTGAATAAACTCTGCCTTCTTCAGACGTGGTAGCGGGTTCCGAGAGACGTCCGCTGTCGGTCGTATTCGTATAGAGGCGTCGCGGGGGTGCCAAGGAGTCGAAGGTGTGCGACTTCTGCTGGCCTAGCTCTGAGATGGTCGACGAAAAAGCCTTCCGTGTAGGCGATGCCTACATAGCGTGTCTGCAGAATGGAGGATAGGCCTTCGTGGCCCGGACTCGCTCTTCATTCGCAACTCCCTCTTGGACGTCGCCATACTACGGTAGGTAGTATCATGCGCCTTCGTACCTAGAGCCATACCTGGTGTTCATTTACATCAACACAACTCCCTCTGGCTTGGTGCAGGTCCCTTGTTACGAGTCAATCATCGCATCTGAGAGCCCAGACGGGTAACCCATCGTGAACTTTGCGTCAACTTGTATCGATCAGCCGCTTGAATCCAGGTCCGGGGACGCTGAACCTCCCTGAGCCCCATCCACCTCATCTTAACCTATTGATGTGGGGGGACGACATCCATCAACCGCGAGACGGGAACGGCGTTGCGCCCGATAATCGTAAGCAATCTCGATTGAAGAAAAAGTAGGTCATGACACGCACATACACCACTGACGCTTCCTCACAAAGAACCACCGTTTGTTGTCGAACCAATGCCCCAGGGAACGAACATGCCTCGCGAAAAAGGGAGTGGAAGAAAGTATTTCATGACCGCGCCTCCATTAATAGGGATAGCACCTCCTCGACTTGCTGAACCCCCGCCAAGAAAAAACATGTCCTACAATTCCCCTCCCAACGGCCATCTCTCAATGCCTTGCTGTGTGACAAATACAATGACCCATGCCGCAGTCTCAACAAATTTTCAAACCCGTCGGCGGCCCTCGCGCTTCGAGGCAGCAAGGGAATGTTCCAAGAAGATCGAGTGTGCTGGTTACACTCTTGGTTTCCACACTCGAGCGACCCCCTGCTGTGCCATGGGAAAGACATACGCCTCGGAAACGCACGCTCAAAAGATCCACTGCCTACTTCATGTCATCGTGGAATTTCTTGTGATGAGCCACCTAGGAAGCCACCATGTGCTCCTTCTCGGGCAGAACAGGCTCCTCGGGAACCTCGGGGATCACGACGTCCTCTGCAGCCTCATGAGCTCCGAGAGCGGGAATGGTGCCAGAGGGAACGGTGCCGGCAGGCTCGGGCAAGACCACCTTCTTGGGCTCCTCAGTCGGGGCAGTGGGGAACTCGGGCTCCTTGACGATAGGAGCGGGCTTCACGACGGGAGCCGGCGCGACAACGGGAGCGGGCTTGGCGACGGAAGCGGGCTTGGGTACGGCCTCAGGGGAGGCGCTTCGGCCTCGCAACAGCTCCTGGACCTTGCCGGTGTAGTCGCCAGCATACTGCTTGCCGATCGAGGTGATGTGTTCGGCCTGCTGCTGGGCAACGCTGCGCACCTGGGCGGTCTGGGAGTTGATAACCTCGGAAGCGTTGTGAATGTGGTGATCAATAAGCTCCTGGTTGGAGACGTAGACGAGGGGCACGAAGAAGGCGACAGTGGTCCCGACGATAGCGAGACCCCAGTACGGCATCAGCTTGACGAGGTAGTAGGAGATGAAGGCAGCAACACAAGCCTACCATCCGTTAGCTCCTGAATCTCGACGGCCTTACTTTGGGCAAGAGTCTTACGGCAGCGGAGGCACCGAGGTTCTCGGCGAAAAGGATGCGCTGGGACTCGATGACGAAAAAGTTGATGAGCTCGTGGACATCGCCAATCATGCTGTCGAGAGTGGCTCGCGAGACGGTGTAGTATCGACGGGGGCGCATCTGCGTGGCCAGGCCGTGGTTGAGGATGAGCTTGCCGGCGGCCTCGGCGCCGACGGTGACGGCCAGAGCCATCCAGGACAGCTTGAATGCCCAGCGGATCACATCGAGGTATCTAGCGGCGAAGATGAGGGAGACGGTCGAGACGTAGGCAATAGCCGAGGCGCCTGTAAGGACAGCTGTCAGCATGGCGTGGCGAACCGCAGGAGGGGCAGTGCAGAGCTCACGAGGGTTCTTCCACGAGAGGAGCTCTGAGAAGAATGAGTGGTAGTGTGTGAGGGGCTGGCCAGTGGCAGCCGGGTTGGTAGGAGTCTTGCGAGCGGCGGCCAGGTTGGACAGCTCGGACGAGGCCTTTGCCGTGTGGTCCTTGACGTTCTGAGCCACGGGGCCTATCACGCACGACAACGTCAGTATCAGCTCGGGAGGGAGATGTAACGGCTGCAAACGCACCATTCGTCACAGAGTCGTAGGCAGCGGCAGCGTCTGTCAAGAGAAGGTCAGTTCCCGCGGCATTTGGGCACGATGCGCCAACTCATGCGAGTAGGAAGAAAAAAAAACTTGTTCCTGGTCAGCGTCGCGGCCCAAGCTTGAAGGACAGGAGGGCTTGGTGCAACTTACCATACTGGTCTTGGTGGCCTCGTAGAGCGAGGCGCCGTTGGCCGCCGGGGGCGCGTTGACGGTATCAGCCATTGCAAAATGCTTTCTGAGGAGAGCTGGGGAGAAGGCGCGCGGATTGCGATTGTGCGGTGCTGTTGTCGAGGCGGACTGGAAATCCGGGCGGGCAGATTGGAATATTTTCTTGTCTGTTAGGGGGGGGCAGCAGACGTCAGTGGAGCTCGGACAGCTTGGCCGGAGCCAGGAGCACGTGCGGGAAAACAATGAGGTTCAGTTGGGGGATAGAGGGCCGTCGAGGGCGAGCGAGACGAGGGTGAAAGAGGCAGAAGGTGTTGAGCCGTACGTACTTGAGATGCAGAGGAGCAGTTGAGATGTCGAGGAGAGCGGAGGCAGGAAACAGGATGAAGAGGAGGAGAGGAGGAGCTGCAGCAGGTGATGACGGAGCAAGCGGATCGAGGATCGAGGGGGGGAGCGAATGACGCCTGGTGCTGTTTCGAGCGTGGCCCTGGCAGGACGGACGGAGGCGGCGCAGAAAGCATGTGCCAGCCAGCTGGGCAGCCAAGCAAGCAGGAAAGCTGGCAGTGGAGCGCTGTGGCGGGTGCCGGTGGTGGAGGGAGGTCGTGCCACAGCAGCCACAGCAACGGGCAGCTAACAAGCGCCAACGGCCCGCCCAGACGAGTACGGATCCATATTAACGTAGGCTGCCAACTCCCGAGAGGGAACCAAACTTGGCTGGGCTGGACGACGCGCACCACCAAGCAGCACGTCACCCTCCCTGCGTTATTTGGCCCCCGATACCAGGGCCCCTGTCTTCACCGGCCCTTATCATGCGTTGCCCTGGCTCGACGTTTCTTTCCGCTTCCTTCGCCTCCGGAGCAACACCCGTGTCCGATCCCGTCCCGTATTAGCTTGAGGCGATGATGGGTAGTCAACGAGAGCGCAAGTAGACGCGAACCCTCCACGAGTCCGCACCAAGTTGACCCAGGACAGTACGCGCAGGCCCAAGAAAGGAGTGTGGTATTATCCCATTTCGTTCTAACAAGAAATAAATCAGGGTCTTGTTCCCCTCTCGCATCCGTGTGCCAACCAAGTCCTCCAAACTCCGTGCCAAGCTAAAGCAGGCCGGGCCCGTAATGTAGCATCATTCTATCCACCAATTGCTACTTCTTATCATGCGTGAGAATTATCGAGGGCCGCATACGCGTGCCTGTCTATGGGTATGTACTCTCTCCTTTGTGCCGGCTCCTGCCGCGCATTGGACTCTGCCGCCTACCAGATGCAGTCCCGTGTCATCCGTTATGTACAAGAGGAACAGACATCTGTGTGATGCGGCGCAACGGTTGCCCGACGTGCTCTTGTCTTGATATTATCATGCTCTTCTCACCGTCGCCAGCCCCAGAAGCCGCCGCTGGCAGGAGACGCCGCCGACGTGGGAGCTGCGGGCTTGGCCGTCTGCTCTGCGGATGGTGCTGCCGTCTGCCCAGTGAGCCGGCCAAACATCCCCATCGCGGACGTAGCGTTGGATACCGCCGACGACGTTGCCGCCGGGGAGTCTCCTGGGGGTAGCCCGTACGCCTTTCGAAGGGCTTCCAGCTTCTGCTTCGCCTCTTCGGCCTCCTGCTTCGCCGTGGCCTCTGCTGTCTTGGCCTGCACAAGCTTCAGCAGCAGGTTGTCCTGCTCGTTGGGGGTTGAGGCGGTCTCCGTCCCTGTCCCCGACGGCGTCGTTGATTGCAGAGACGACTCGTATGATCGCGGCAGCGACGACATCCTCTTGCTGAACCCGGGCGCCTGGGATGGCGTCGACTTGCTCCGTCCGAGCTTGAACTCTCGCAACCCACCGGCGTTGCCCTTGCTGGCCCACTCCATGTCCACATCCGCTTTGCTGGGCTCGCACGCCGAGCTGGCCGATGCCCTGGTCCGCATTCCGTGAATCTGCTTTTCCAGCCGCTGCTTGTCCTGGTGTAGCGTCCGAACATGCCCATGGCGCTCGCGGAGCTGCTCCCTGAGGGACGTTATTTCCTGGTCCATGTCGTGGATCCGCCGGCTCAGTTCCTGAGAGTGCGATGTTGCGCTGGCCACCTGGTCTTTGGCGCTCACCAGCTCCTCCCTGAGCTGCGCCTTTGTTTGCAGCATCGACGATCGGTGTTTCTTGTCTTCGTCCCCGAATCGACTTTCCACCCAGTCGAGCAGCTGCGAAAGGTCCTCGGTTGACGGGGGCTGCTCCACGCCCGTTGGCGCATCCGCCTCAAGCTCGTTTTCGCTCGACGTAGGGGCAGCCCGGTCGTCCACCTCGTCGGCCGTGGACCCGGTTTCGTTCTCGTCTATCGTCTCCTCCATTGTCGCCTGATTGTTGCTGGTAGCCTTCCTCCTCAGTCCGTCGAGCAGCGATCGGACCGCCTTGGAATCTTCCTCGCGTTCCTCGCGCTCTAGCTGGAGCTGGTTGGAGAGCAGAGCATGGTTGCGCTGCAGCTCACTCAGAGCCGTCAGCAGGTCCTCTATTTGGCTGTGCAGATGTTTCTCGTCCGTCGTCTTGGCGCTCGCGGTCGACTTGGGGCCCACGGGGGTAGACTCGCGGCTCGCAATGTCGTCCTCGGCGTTGGCCGAGTCCCGAGACATGCTTGTCGCGTCTGTGGACGAGGAGCTAACGACGCTGGCCGAGCTAGCCTCCATGGAGTTGAGCGTCGATGCGAGGCTCTGCTTCGACGTGCTGCGTCGTAGCAAGCTCAAAGGTCGCGACGGCGCCGTGAGACCCGGCGCCAGGTTAACGCTCCTGGACGCAGCTGATGAGGCCCATATGCGGCCAAGAAAACGCGTCGCTGCCGTGGTGATGTCGGATGTTCGTGCAGCGTTGGCTGTGGCGACCAGCGACTCGCGATATCCTTGCTCCAGCTGCGAGAGCTTCTCCCGCGTGACGACGCTTGTCAAGCTGACAAAGTCGTGCACAAACTCGTCGGCATCGTAGTGATAGCAGTCCCACAAGCCCCGAGACAGGAGGAGCTGCATGACATCTTCCAGCTCGTTGCACGCCAGCAGCCGCGCCTCGTTCTTTCTCATGAGGGATAGCGCCACGCGCATGAGGGTCTCCGACGCACCCTCGGCGAATATGACATCGTAAATGCGGAACAGCATGGGCAGCGGGCAAGTGACGGCGAAGAAACTCAGGAACCACTGCGACACGTAGGCGGTTTCGACTTGCAGATCCTCCAAGTGACCTGACAAGGCCGGGAGGTTGAGTCGAAGAAGCTCGCGGAACTGATATATGCGGACGTGGAGCCCGGAGAGATCCGGAAGGAAGCATGCTCGCAAATCATACCTATCCATCAGTCTAGTCATGTGTCAGCTTGTCGGAGGTATCCGCTGATCGACGCGAGGTGCTCCCCTTACCGGACCAGGACGCAAAAAGCCTGCTTGTCTGGCATGTGCATCAGAAGGGGACCAACAAGAAACGCCAGTCCCTGGCAGTAGCCAATCTTGGTGTCGTAGAGGCTGAAGGACTTGAGCACCCGACCCAGCATGCGCTGTCCGTCACCCTCGGGATCGCGGAACATTTCAACGCCAGGAAAACTTCTGCCGAGGTCCTTTCCAATGAGAAGCTCGTACGGGCTGGGCTCGCCGCAGAAACGCTCGTATTGTTCCTCTAGGGCGGCATCGCGGGCACCGGACATGCTCTGCCACACGACTCCCCTCAGCGGCGGGGGAATGCCCTTGCGAATCTTGTTCGAAAGGAGGGTCGGCAACCGCGCTGCAGTTTGTTGGTAGTCCTTGACAAGAGCCGCGTAGAATTCGAGGTCCGTCATGGGTGGCGGCGGGAGCATCGAGTATCGCAGTGCCGGCGGGGTCGGCCCATTGATCATCTGCCGCAGCTGCGCCATGGATGGCGGACGAGGTCTGCTGGTGACGGCCTTCTCCACGGGGTGGACTTTGACGCTCTTTGGGTTAGTAGCCAGCTTCGCATTCTCTTGCTCCAGCCGCGCCAGGAGAAGCGCCGTCGACTGTCAATTGCGTCAGCTCTGCCTGGGTGTTGAAACATGACATGGGACAAGTGGCGGCGTACGTTGTCTGTCTCGTCGTCCTTGACCTGCTCATCCTCCGTCTTCTCCAACTGTTCCCAGTTCACCTCTTCAGGGTCCTCTGAGAAATCGCTTTCGTGGCCGTCGGTGCCAAACTCGCCCAATTCGTCTCGTAGGCTGCGATTCGCCTCGGTGGGCGACGCGGTGGCGGACGAGTCGCGACGACCGTCGTATTCATCGCCAGCGCTCCGGCCCGCATCGTCTCCGACTGCCGATACGGAAAGCTCGGGCGACTCAACGTTAGGAGCGGTAGCGGTGTCGAGTGCTAGAGCCGGGGGTTCCGAGAGCCTGACGGTAACCATAGAATCATGCGTCATCTTGGGCGTCTCGGCTCCCGCCTCGTCGTCGCTCGCGGAAGTGGTTATCGCAGGAGCGTCTGCAGAAATGGAGGGTTCATGGTCCTGGCGAGGCTCAGGCTCGCCTGGTTCCGTTGCCGTCATCGAAGGTGGAAGTCGGGTCGAGCAATGTTGATAGAAGGCGTGATGAATGGAGCAATACTCGTTCTCGAGACACAATCCAGCGTCGTCGAGTCACGTACTCGTATGCTGAAGCTCGGAGCCCACTTTCCTCCACCGGGACCCAGTTGGCGTCGTCACGGAGATGGTCTGGGGTGCCGAGTCTACCAGCGCGAGGCTCCGCGTCGCGCAATGGAGCCGGCCGGCCTGGAGAAGACGGCGATGCGGTCTTGATGTTTCATCGACGGGCTCGCAAGAGCTGAGACAGCCAGAGCTGCCGGGTCTGCCGCAGGCTGCTCCGTCGACGCCGCGAGACGAGGCAGAGGAGCGCAAAGGAGATGATTTCCCAGCGGCAAGCATGCAGGTTTTGATTGCCTCGGGACAAGGGGAAAAAAGGCAAGAAGGAGTGACAGCGACAGGGACGGGAGCGCGACGCGATGGGGAGTCGGCAGGGGGTGGGTTTGATTGTGGAGTCGAGGTTGGTCCACCTTGTCCGCGGCGGGAAGTCTCATTAGTTTCCCGGGACCGTTTCTCTCGTGCCCAGACTCGGCAGGATGCCCTTGCTACGTAACAGGTCGTGGGACGCATGCATTCTGGCATTGCCAAGCAGAGGGGGCTTCATGGAGATGAAGAGGCCGGCAGCTCGGGCCTTGTGCGTGCCTCCTGACATGGCGCCTTTGGCTGGGTAATTTGCCCGCCCACCGGTCCCCCATCGCGAGCTCGGTTGGCCCCGCGGCAGAGATTCCATGTCTCTCTGCTCGCACCCGCACGTTCTCTAGGCTATCACCGGCCCACACCGAGCCATTGTTTCCGAGCGGGGTCGGTGCGTGTCAACATCAGGAGGACTCTCGCTTTCGGCCTCTGGCTGGAACCAATATCGGGCTCGCAAAAGCAGCTCCTGGGCTCAGAGTCGAGCCTGGACGTCGACCGACGAGGCCCGTCTGATGCCCCCACAACGCCGCAGCCAGGGGCAATCCCGTGCCTCTGCGTGTGTGGCGCGAGCTGTGGCCGGATAGCTCCAGCCACAACGGCGCCGTGCTGCGAGCTTCGACCTCGCGTCGCCCGCTCTCCTCCCTACAGTTCTGTGAGCGCTCCAGAAACGTGTCTGCTCTCGGTTTTTGCCTGCACCATGGCGAGAACTGGACTCTTATAGCTCGCCGTGGTATTTCGCATGGATGCAGGAGGCCGGCACTTGATATCGTTGGGCACAATCCCCTCGGTGAAGTTCAAGGTACCCCAGGGCCGTCCACTGGATGAGAGAGTTTGAGTTGAGCCTGAAGCCAATGCGCTACCCGGCGATTACTCGAACGGACGAACGTCCCTTAGGTAGCCAAATTCACCTAACCACAAACCTGCAGGGAGCAGCAAGGATGGCGCATGCTGAACGTGGTTGCATATGGCTGCCACGCCCCCTAAAATGCACACGGCTGGATCCGACTCGTCCCTGCCAGGGCTGATTGAGTCTTCACCCAGCACTGGCCGGCAGATGGACGACGTGCCCACCATGGCCGCATCAGCACACGGATGCCGGCGGCGTCTGCTCAACCCCACGAGCTGTGGTTGCCAATGCATTCGGGCCCGTGCGCGCGGCCTTCAAGGCCGGAGCGACGTTCATGTCTGGGCTGCCGATGATGCGCCGTGCATGTGGCATCGCATCGCGTCATGCTGCGGCCCCGATCCGACACATGCGGCTGGGTCCCATCTCTCCATCTTCCCCCAGGCGCCGCATCTGCGCCCCCATGCCCCGTCCTCACACCGCCGCGACGGGAATTCGCCTGTCCTCGTGGTTCTTGGTCGCAGCGCCATGACGGCTAGCGGCTGGAGCGCATTCAGCGGCCGCCAATGGCCAGCGGTAGGGCGGCATGTGGCAGCCCACCTCGCACCCTGCAGGCTGTCGAGTGGGAGGGTCGGGCGTGTCATGCGTCCAGTCTGGACTCTGCAAGTCTCCAGACGCGCCCGTTGCATATAAGTTGGCGATGAGATACCGCGCAGGCTAGTGAAAGACGTCCGATGGCGACACCGAGTCTCTCCATGTTGTACCAACACCGCCGCCAGAGAGGCTTGGCCTTGCCTGTTTGGCTGCAACGGCGGCTAGGGGGTATCATCCGTAAAACGGCGGACGTGCTCGTGCTCCGTACATGCTCGTACTGCCCTGTAATCTGCCCTGACCTGAGGGCCGGCCCACTCCGCCCATGAAAGAATGGGCTCGTCGTGTAAGTCTTCCAGTAGGCGCGGCACATAAGACAACGAGTACGCGTAGCCCGAGGTCGAGGGACGGCCGCCGGCGAGACAGGCTTTCACCTGGCTCTTCGCGGTGATGCAAGCCGCTGCATGCTTGCACCTTTGTTGCTTCTTTGACCTTCCCACGTCCTCGTTTCTCCCGCGTGTCCTGTCCTGTCCCTCAACCACCGGCTGGTGCTAGTGCGGCGCTGTGGCGCGTCTGCCCCAGTTGGTAGGGGCCCGCCAGCGGGCGTACCCTGCCTGCCAGGTCCTCGGTGCGGTGTCGCTGCGCTGCTTGGCTGCCTCGATCGTCGATGGACATCCGCGAGCCTCGCAGATTCTTTCCCTCCGCACCTCGCCTCTTCGCTGAGGAGACTCGCCGACCCGTCTCCCATGGCGTCGTGAAACGCGTCCCATCGTACGGCGGCCAGGCTGGATTCCAGGACTCCAAGGGTCAAATTGCAGCACCCGGCTGGAATCATGTTCTCCTCGCTGCTTCGCCGCCCCAAGAACGGCTCGCGCGTCGACGCCCGCGACGACGGCCTCTCCCCCTCGGCGCGGCCCCCTATTCGTCTGCAGTTTGCCGGGCCGAGGCATGCCACGGCCGACTTTACTGAGGCCGATGATGACGAGGAGGATGATTCCAACGACGGGCATACGGACCCGTTCGACCGCGCAGCAGGGGGCGAGGATGCATCGCACCATGGCCCCGGCGACGACGCCGATGAAGATGGTGCTCAGAAGGCGCTGCCAGTGCTTCCACTCTTTTCTGCCACACATCTCGGTATTGCCCTATGCAACACTCCTCTGACGTTTGCTCTCAAAGTACCGCGCTAACCTATGCCATCGTGCCCTAGACTCGCTGCCCATCTATAGCATGACCCACGCCATCCGTATCATCGTGTCCGCCCGCACCGAGACGACACTGACATGGGAACAACTCCGCTCACCACAGGTCTCGCAGTTCCTGGTCAAGCCCATGCAACAGCAGATCCGGAGCCAGCACTTCTCCAGGGCGACCCTGTATGCCCTTATGGCCAACTGCCTACAGTTCACCAAGGAGGGGCAGCGATACGCCGCCAACGCTGGGAACAGCAACACCAGGGCAAAGGTCTGCGAGCTGCTGGCCCTGAAATTGTTGAAGGAATACACTACTCGGGAGCTCATCGACGCCCTAGCTTACGACTTTTACCCCCTCCAGGGTCTCCCAGGAGCGCAGCCCCCGGGTCCGCCAGGTCAGACAAATGCCAAGGCTAAGCAGGCCATGACCGCTTCCAGGACATCCACGTTGGAGGTCGCCATCCGTGCCTCGGCCAAGCATTTTCTTGCCCATCCGGTCGTGGTCCAGCAGCTTGAGGCCATATGGAATGGTGCCATTACCTTCTATTCCTCCGCAGACAGCTTACATCGCGAAGCACCGCCGCACCCTTTCCAAGGTGTCAACGGAAATGCTGCCAAGCCGGACGCCAGGACCCCTTTGCTTGGATCCCTCCCACCCAAGCAGGGTCATTTCCATGTTCCACCCGGGAGAAGGACCGTGATGCTCTACGACCCCCGGCAATCGTCCGTGCTCAAGCTCTCTCGACTTCGTGTCCCGCGGTATCGGTCCTTTCTTTCCACGCTCTCGCTTGCTGTCTTGATCGGGCTATTTCTGTCAGTCCTGGCGCAGAGGTCCGTGCAAATCACGGGACTGGAGTTGATCTTCTGGTTCTGGAGTGCCGGCTTCATGCTCGACGAGCTGGTTGGCTTCAACGAACAAGGGTTCGCCCTCTACATAATGAGCTTTTGGAACATCTTCGACCTAGGGATCCTCGTGCTTCTTATAGCGTACTACTGTATGCGGGCCTATGGCGTGTTCCTTGTTGACCCTCATCATTGGAACGACATGGCGTACGATGTGTTGGCGGCGAATGCCATTCTCCTCCTGCCACGGATTTTCAGCGTCCTGGACCACTACCAGTACTTCTCCCAGCTGCTGATAGCCTTCCGTCTGATGGCTGTGGACCTAGCGGCCGTATTTGTCCTGGTTCTCATCATGTGCAGCGGATTCTACGTCTTCTTCACGTTGTCTGCCAGTGCGAATGAAGGCGGAGATGTCGCCTACAAGATCTTTCAGATTCTCATGGGCTTCACCCCAGCCGCCTGGGATGTGTAAGTTGCTTTTAAGGCACCATAGTAATTAGAAGGCTAACGGAAGACCAGCTGGCCGCATTACAACTGGCTCGCGAGAATATTGATGATGATGTTCCTCATCATTTGCCACTTTTTGGTCGTGTAAGTTCAACGCAGCTTTCTTCGAAATGCCCGCTAACGCTGAAGGATAGGACAATTCTCATCACTGTCCTGACCAACTCTTTCATGACGATTGCATCAAATGCCACGGAGGAGCACCAGTAGGTCCACCTTTCAGTATTCAAGGTTGCCGCCGCTTACGCATGAGCAGGTTCTTATTCGCCATCAACACAATTTCCATGGTCAAGAATGATGCGCTGTTCTCATACATAGCACCCAGCAACATCTTTGCATGGCTCCTCATGCCCCTGCGGTACTGCATGCCACTGCAGCACTTTGTCTGGCTCAACCGAACCATCATCAAGGTCACTCACTTCCCCGTCTTATTCTGCATCTACCTGTACGAGAAGTTTTGGCTCGCGCCGTCCATGTACGAGCCCACGGACCTGGTCGAAAACCACGGCAGGGTGCGTCCCAGGACAATCTCTTTCCGAGATCCGGTCGAGCGGACCGCCATGTTCAGCCCCAATCACAGGGTCCGTGAGGAATCAGTGGAAGGGTTTCACAAAGACCGGGCCCTGGAAGAGGTCTTCCGACGCCAGCCAGAATCTGCCACGCTGCGTACCCAGCGGAGGAACGAGAGACGTAAGACGCAAACGGCTATCCGCAACTGGATGGATCAAAACGACGACGCGGGGGTGCCTCTGTCAAATTGGCCGACTGTGGATAGTCGAGCATTGCCAGACTGGCAGAGGCGGCTGAGCGTTGGATGGGAACGATCGTCGTCGCACTTGAGGCAAGTTTCCGATGTCAGATCAATAGCCAGCGATCCGGCTGATTTCGTGTCCAACCACGGCGCGCCCGTTGCACGCGGCAAGAGATCCCGGCTAGACTCCGTGCTGCCGGAGTACAAGGACCAGACCGACGCAGACGGAGACGATGAGCTGGTCACGAATGACGAAGATGAAGACGATGCTGGGACAAACGCCGAGCGCAGCCAACAGTACGCGAAGTTCGGTGTCGAGGAGGATTACTTCTCCACGCCGATGGCAGCCCGTTCCACAAAGCTGGACTCCTCGCTTGGCTCTTCAGCCAAAGCCTTGGCCCCAAGCCCTCGCCCGGGCACTCAAAGACGCGGTATACACAGTCGCACACTATCCACCAACACCATACTTTACAACCCAGAGGATCTGCCGCCCGCCCACGGCGCTTCATCCAAGTCCCCTCCCAAAGCAAGTCAGGGTAGGAAACCTGGAACAAGTGGCCGCAACACAGGCGCCAACACACCTGTCCAGGCGGTGCGACGGAGCTCTCCTCGACGCGCAGCATTTACGCCTGGCTCGTATCCTCGTCCTATACTACCGCAACGCGGCATGACGGAGACCGGGGGTGTTAGCAGAACCGCCATGCTCAGCCTAGATCCACGGGACCGTCTACGAGAGGCGAGGAGACTCTCCTCTGTTGATCTGAGCATTCTTTCGGATCACTTCGGACCTGAAGACCCGAATGCGGGGATGCCCGGGAGCTTCCAGACGCAGATGGCCATGGCAATGATGAAGGACCATCGCCTGCGTGTTTCCGGGGGAGTGGACGTTGCCGACCGAGACAGAATGGGGAGACTGGTCTTGGCCCGCATGAAGACGTTGGAAGAGAGTTTTGCGGACGTTATCAGGGAGATGCGGGACCTCAAGACCACCTCCACAGGGCCGCACTCACGGCAGAGTTCGTCGACCGAGGAGAACAAGGGCGCGGGAGCTGGCAGCAGCGGACACGACCGAAACAAGAGAGCCAAGGGCGATGCGACGCCCAAGAAGGGACACGGCAAGCGGCCCGCGAGTCGACGGAGTCTGAAGGAAGGCAAAGTCGGCATGACTCCGATGCGGGATCTCAAAGGGAAAGGGAAAGGGATTGCCTACGCATCAACAGATGATGAGGGAGAGGCAGACGACGACCTCCAACTAAGGGGAAGTTCGATGTGAGGAAGCTGGGCCAAGGTGCATCAATAGGCGTTGACTTGGAAGCATGGCACGGTATTGTACTCTTATACGCATGAGCGGCAGCCGTCCTCAGGCAGGACGTGGACTAGTGTGTGCAGCATTTTTTTCCGGGCAGGTCCGTGACAGTGCACCGACGGAATCGAGTTGATAATGTCTATATATTGCGCGGCATTCTCTCGTTGCGGATGCTGCGTTGACTCTTGTGCAATGCGCAGCCTGTCGTTCATTGATGCTTCTGTGCAAACGAGCCGTCGCGTTTCGCCTTGCTGACTTGTTCCAGGAAGTTTTCATTCCCTGGCTTTTCTCCTGTTTCCTTTTGGTATTTCCCCCATCCCGGCTGAACTTGTGAAGGCTGCTGCGGAGCCCAAACTGGGCGTTGCGTTCCTTGGGCACCTTCGGAAGAGCAGCGACTAGACGCCGCCACCGCTGCGGTCGACACTGACGTATCCGTTGGGCGCCTTGCGGCTCTGCTGGGCACACTCGTTCCTCTGCATAGCATGGGACTTGTATTTGACAGTGACGACAGCGGCGAGGGCGGCGGCGGTGATTACGACGAGGCCGCGATTACGCCTCGAAGCCAACGACTCAGCTTTCCTTGCTTCCACGGGAACCCGGGGAAGTGGGCTTACAAGCTATCAGATCCCACCATGACGTCGGAGAGGGTGCTGCCGGACGGCTTCGATGCTGGCAGATAGGGAGGAGAGGGATGGTTCAGGACGTGGTTGCTCAAGGTAATATCTAACGTTACGGTGTATCTCGGTCCGAGGTGTGGTCAAATGGGCGTCGGGGGGCGGACATTGGCTACGCCTCGGTCAATGATCATGACGCGTTACAATCTCGATCTTGGCTTGGGGGTGGTTCATCCGATCGCCGGACCGGAAGCGTCGACGGTCTGCTTGGGCATTGTGTGGCACTAGCAAGCGCCCCCGAGGGCGCCGCGAGTGGAGAGCCGGGGTCGCAGATCTGGGGATCTCATCGAGGCGAAGATGGCGCGGGGACGGTGGATACCGGCACGGATTTGAGGGCCCTCTCTCGCAGACGGATCGCCGTAGGGCCATCGGCCGCATGAGCATTTTATGAGTCCGCCTAGAAGGGAAGCGCCGTCTTCAGTGAGTTCTAAGCCGGCGTGGCACGTCAGATTGAACGTGCGAGAAGTCGAATGGCTGTGAGGCAACCAACAAGCATCCCTTGGTCGAGGCAAGGCCCGGGGGCCGTCGAAGGTTAGAGAATCGCATGCCGAAAGTCGTTGATGTCGACTGCGGCCTCGACGGCAAAGCTTTCCCCGGGCAGTGGTTCGGCATATGCTACCGCTCGTTCGTCATTGTCCATTCATTGATTGCTGAAGTGGTGAAATGAGCAGATGCGCTGCGACCGAACCCTCACGGGATTGAACGTTGAAGGGCGTGAATGGCGCAGGCATCTTTTCAAAGGACTACGTTATTGAGGCGCAAGGCAAAGCTGTCCTGCACAGTGGTGGCTGTCTGCGACAAGTGTCCATGTTGGCGGATGAATGAGCGAAGCCTGCTGCAATTGGCAGCCGCCGAGGCAGGGCGGCAGGCAGCAGGCAGCAGGCAGCAGCTCCTCAGACAGACAGTCTGCCAGTCTGTCACTCAGTCAGTTCACCGCGACGCAACACACTCTACGAAGTAGTTATGCGCCAATGATTGACTCAACCTCTATCGATGCTGGCTGTCCCGACGAGAGCGTGTGCCTGCAAATCCCTGCCTTCTGGGCAGCGTCGATGCACGTGTAAGACGGGCACATGACGTGCAATGCAAAAGCACCCAACCAGGACAACCAACAGGCTGCAGTCCAAGAAAAGCTCCATCCCTTCTTCTCGAGGTCCATCCGTCGCAGAGCCTCATCTCTACGGCTTCCCTGCCATACTTCCGACCCCGCCCAGGCCCTCCATTACTGAGACACCAGCTATCCGAGCGTTCCTAGGTTTGCGAGAGCCTCACTGCTCTGCCGTCAGCCCACGACCCCAAGCTACCCTTGCCGCCCCGCCAGCGAGCATCTCTCTAAGCAGCGATGGCGCGCCAACTCGACACTGGCTGGAGCTCATCCGTCGACGGTTCTGAAGATTATCTCCCTCCGATTCCGGAACCCGAACGTTGGCCAAAGCTTCCTGTGAGCTTCAGATGCGGTCCTGACGACAACGATGCCTCGTCGTCCTCGTCGTCCTCCCCCTCGTCCCCCTCTTCCCCAATTCAGAACCCCCTTCCTCGCAGCTTCAACAATGCTCCAAAGGCCGGTGACAGGCTGTCAAGAGTGGCCGATGCCAGCTTCAACATACCTTACGGTACGAGAGGTGTCCCGAAGCTTCTCAGGGTTGGGCCTGAGGCCATATCTGCACGAAACATGGACCTGTATATGGTCCACTCCACCGAGTTTGAGCTGAGAACGGGCGATACCATGGTTTTTGTTGATCTGCCCAGCACGACCAAGGACCCGAGAAAGCAAGCCGATTGTGACTGCATCGCCTACAGGTCTCAGAAGTTTCGCGTCCACTCCGAAAAGCTTCTGGCCACGGGCTCCTCCAAGTTTGCCGAGATGCTGCGCCCCACGTACCAGTTCCGCATACAGCGTCGTCGCAAGATGGTCAACAAGCTCCCCGAAGGCGTTAAATACCTCCTCGACCTCACACCACCGTCCGAGGGCGACGAGCTGGTCTTTGAAATGACAGAATTGTCCCTCACGCCTGGCATCATGAAGTGGTGGAGCTCTTCCATATTCCACGACGTCGATCCTGGCCTGGTCGCCGGGCACGATGATGTCTGCACTTGCAAGCGGCAACCAACCTCGGAGCTCGAACTCGACAACGACGGAGTGCCCGGCGGCTCACAAAGGGGCCTCGATGAAGCGGGCCAGTCGGGACCGGACGCGGGAACGACGAAGCGCATTCCACCAACAACTGATCAGATCCTGAAGATGAAAGAGAACGGTGACGACAGCATCTATAGGACGCCAGCTTTTCGTCAGATAGCAGACTACTGTCCCGTTCGTCACCGCAATGCCGTCATCCGCCTGCTCGTTCTCATCGAAGGCCGCGACGTTCTCATGGACTCGGCGAGCCGAGTCTGGACCCTCGTGGCCCTGGCAAAGATTTTGGACTGTCGCTCCGTCGTGCGAGATCGAGTTGTGCAGTGGATCATGCACGGCTCCAACACGCGGTTCATCGAAGTCCTGCCCGAGGAAGCGCTGCGAATTGGCTTTGCTTTGGAACTCCCTCAAATCACGCAATGCGCGTTTCGAATTCTGGTCAACGAAATGGCGCTCAGCGAAGCCGCCACGGACGTGGCCAAGCCGGAGCACTCACACACGACCATGTTCGGACGACGGCGGGGGGATTGCGATGACGAGCTGAACAACCTTATCCAACACGCTGCTCGAGCTCTTGTCGAGCGCGTTTCGGGGACCAAAGCCCTGCTTGAGGGCCCCGACCTGTTTGATTTTTGGGACATCCCAGGATGGAGCAAGTTACGGAGGCTGGAGCTTGTCCTCTCTAGAGGCGACGGATCCATCTGCCAAACCGCGCTCGAAAAGCTGCGTCAACTTATGGCGGCGATTCAGGATGCGGTTGCTTCCAAGTTCCACGATGCCGCTTGCGAGCATATGACTGAAACGGGGTCAATGCTTTGGAGCATGGACATGGATCGAGCGACCTATGTCCTGCCTCAGGATTTCGAGAGACTCGGCGACATCCTCTGCAATGCTAATCTGGTGCAGAAGCTTCTGTGTCCTTTCATATACAACGACATGGGCGACCGCTGCAACCGAAACCTGTACTTGGACCTACCAAGAAAGCATAAAACATTGAATAGATCGTACTACTTCGACCTGCTCGAGGAGGTCATCGAGGAGCTGGAGCGTGTTGCCGTTGCCAGGCCGGCCATGACGTGCACTGAAGAATGGGCAGAGTTTCTGGATAAGCCCACATACAATGGGTTCATGAAATACCAGCTCGTCAAACTGCCTTTGGTTGACTTTGAACGGTTGGACTGGGGAGTCAAAGCGGCAATTGGTCCCCTGACTCTCTCCTGGATCCGACATGACATCGACCCGCCGCTTAACATAACGCGTCACCTGCTGCTGACGCTCACCATCAACGAGATGAAGTTCTTGCCGCTCTGGGCCGGCGGGTTTGACGACGGAACGGGTGGTGTCTTTGAGAGTTTTGTTCCTCCAACAGACATGGGGCCGAACGGCCCCGGCCCGGCCTACCACACCGGCCGGACGCTGCACTCGGCGCCACCCAGTATATCAGAGTCGATGACTGATGAACTGTCCGCTATGGGTCTCAAGGGAAGCATGACGGAGGCGTCTGTCGACGTCAATGACGGCATCTCCACCGCGCATCATCCGTCCCGAGTCATCGCTGACGACGTGTCCATGGTATCGGATTCTTTCAGCGCAGACACGGCAGAATTCCAGGAGGCCAAGTTTGCGGTACCGGCGGAGCACCAGGGAACTGGCCAAGCCGTCTACATGATGGTGGACTCGGACATGGAGTCCGAGCCGGCGGCCGATGACGACGATGTGGAGAGGCCATTCAGCGACGGGAGCGACAGCGAGGAAAGCGCCGTAATGGTGGCGTGAAGGGGAATTAAAATGGAGCGTACGAACGTTTTGGGAGGCAATTCTTGGGAGCGGATGCGCTGTGTGTTTCTTTGCGGGTCAACGCGTTACGAATGCTCTGGTGGTTTGGATATCACGAAAAGGAGGAGTTTGACCACGAGGGACAATGGGAAGCATATCCGCTTTGGATGATTCAACGCCTTTACGACCAGATGCGATGCCATTTCCTTTTTTTTTTTTGCTTTGAAAGATTCAGGCAACCATTAATTTCATTGAGCTGCCAAGGCCGAGCCGTCTATGTGAATGTGATTTTTGAGCTGTCCTCGGTTCTTCCTCAACGCCGTCGCATATGCCCCGCGACTTGAAAAACAAAAACGCACCTACGCCATTGCAGCCCAGCCCAGGGCGCAGCAGCTATCCCATGTTCAGCGTGTTGCCAGACCCCCTCGGGTTCTCGTCCTTGAAGTCGTCCCACTCGCGCGCCTTGTACGTCTCGCGGTCGACGGCGTCCATGTCATCGTCGTCGACGACCTTGGGCGGCGGGTCGGTGCCGCCCTCGAGGATGCCGCCGCGGCGGCGCTCCTCCTCGAGGTACTCGTCGATGGACATGGTGGGCAGGTTGTGGCCCGGGCGGAAGACGCCGCGGGCGAGGTCGGCGCGCGAGCCGACGAGCGTGAAGGGCTGCAGCGGCTTGCCCTTTTGCGAGAGCAGCGGGCCGCCGCGCGAGGTGGCGGCGCGGAGGGGCTGGTCGAGGCGCGTGTTGGCGTCGTCGTCTCGCGCCGTCGACGAGTGGGCGGAGGGGTGGTCGTTGGAGGAGGGCGCCTGCGCGAGGAGGGCGAGCTCGCGGTTGAGCGAGTCGAGGGCCTGAAAGGTGGCGTGCACGCTGTAGGCGACGCTCGTGAGGTGCACCTCGCGCACGAGCTCCTCGTCGCCGCGCTCGGCGTAGGCCGGGTTCGCCCTGAGGTAGGCCATCTTGTCCCTCAGCGCCTTCTCGGCCCTGAAGCCGGCGATCTTGCCCTCGCGCTTGGCGGCCGCGTCGCTCCCGGGCGGCACGACGGCGAAGGCGTCGGCGTCGTCGCGGTACCGCTCGAGCAACGCATCGTAGGGCGCGGCCACGAGGCCGTAGGCGTCGACGAGGTTGAGGAAGCGCTCGTAGGCGGCGCGGGCGCGGGCGAGCGTGAGGCGGCGCGGCGCGGGGCCCGAGAAGGGCGCGCGCTGGACGAGCTCGGCGACGCGGAAGTGGGTGAGCAGGTAGGGCAGCGAGCTCGTGGCCAGGTCCTCGACGCCCTCGTTGGGCGAGAAGAGGCCGACGGCGGCGGCGAGCTCAATAGCGCGCCCGTAGAGGGCGAGGGCGGCGTCGACGGCCGCGGCGTAGGCGGGCGACGTAGCGTCGGGCCTGCTCTCGAGGGCGAGGCGCTTCTCCTCGGCGTCCTCGAAGACGGCACGCAGAGACTGCGGCTCCTCGGGCGCCGACATGATGGGGGGGGGAGCGGAGCGGGCGGCGCAGATGCAGAGCCTTGTCGCTGCCGTTGGACGGTGGTTGAGCTGCGTGGTGTTTTGTCCGACCCGAGCTGGAGGGGTCGAGGTGGGCGAGCAAGCAACCCAATTACCCCTCCATCTGCTTGCTGCCTGCCCAAGTGTTTTATCGATAAGTTGCCTGAGTGCACTCCAGAAAGCAACCTTATAACTATATACTCCGTACCTAATACTGCTAATGCCCAGAACACCGAGATGTCACCCTGAAAAAGTGCCGCCTCTGCTTGTGCACGCAGCCAATTAAAGATTGATCCCAGACTTGAGAGCTACTTTCCTTGATGTCTTCTTTCGGCTGGGAGCAAAGGCCGTCCAAGAAACTCCGGTCGCGCGCTACCTCAACTCACTTATGCCACTCCTTTTCTTCTTTATCAGCGTCCCAACAACCGTGTCTGAACCATCGTAATAATAATTACCTTCTCATGCAGGCTGCAGCGGCGACCGAGACGGTACAGCTTCCTCCACAAACACTTACCAGTTGATTGGCTGAGACGAATAATGCGGACGTATGAGAGTCCACCTACGCTACAATGTAATTGGGGACAAAACAGAACATCCTGGGTTAGTTGATGAAGCAGGAAAGCTCACGGCCTAGTGCAGACATGACGAGTGACTTCTTCTTTTTGATTTCTTGGGGAAAAAACTCCAATTGCACTGTAATGCAACAAGAGCGATCCAACACGGTGCGGATGCGAGTATTCTTCTCGTCCTCCCGCGGTATGCTTAAACAAAAATCTGCGGTCGCTATTCCAGATTTGCCACCCACCGGTTCCCCCTTTCCCCCTTCTCTCTCTAGCCCATTCGTTGAACACCAAGAACTCCGGATGTAAGCAGAGCAACAAAACAACAAATGAGATCGGCAAAGAAAAACTCGGGTAGAGGGCAGGAGATATACATAGCGCGCTCTTCCGCGGCCGTTGAGTCTTAAATACAACAAGAAGAGGGAAGCAAAGTGGACCTATGTGCATGGGAGATTACAGCTCGTACGCATGCATAGATGCGGCGGGCAGTGGTATCAAAAGAAAAGATGCAGTGGAACCGAAGCCTCGTTATACCGAAGATCAGGGAGACTGGGTTGTAGCTCAGTTCGCGCTCGTCAGCCCCGTGGCAACGTCGGGGTAATCTGCAAGGATGGTTAGCAATCACGGGGAGATGCAAGCGGGTGTCAAGACGGGTATACGCACAGAAGGAGCACACGGCAATGATGGCGTAGAGGCATATCAACAAGAATCCCTCGAGCCAGTGACTCTTGCCGTCGCCAATAAGGTAATTCGTTAACAGCACCGCGACAAACATGACGGCGACCTGGAAATTGTCGAAGCTCAAGTTCATGTCGTCCATGCCCTTGCCCCAGCCGATGACGACGAGCAGGGGGATCAGGAACAGGGCGACCTGCATGCTGGAGCCCACGGCTACGCCAATGGCGAGGTCCATCTTGTCCTTGATGGCGACGGTGACAGCGGTGGCGTGCTCGGCGGCGTTTCCGACAATGGGCAGGAGGATGAGGCCGACAAACTCGATGGAGAGAGCGCCGTTGCTGGTCACGGCGTCAATGGAGTCGACCATGAACTCGGCGAGAAAAGCGATGAGGACGGTGGATCCAGCCAGGGTCGCCAACGCGACCAGGAAATGCAGCTGCGGCTCCTCTTCCTCGTCCTCGTCGCCGACAAGCTCTCCATCCTTGTTGACGCGCATCGGGTTCATGAGCATCTTGGAAAGGCGCTCATTCTCGCTCTGATTCGGCAGACCGTGGCTCATGAGGGATCCGGGCATGGCAAGGCCCTGCTTGATGGCACCGGCGCCAATGCCGCCATGGTTCCAGGGCTTCGCAGGCACCTTTTGGCTCTCCTCGTTGAAGACGGTCTGGTGAGTCTTGAGCTGGAAGAACAGGTACGCAGCGTAGACGATGAGCAGTATGACGGCGGTGCCACGAGACAAGGCAGCAACCTTGTCCGGGCCCGTGTCGCGCACGGAGTCGAAGACGGTGGGCACGATGACGGACGCGGCGGCGAGCGCGAGCAACGACGCGGCAGTCTGAGCGACGGTCGTGTTGAAGAACTGCTCCGGACGCCGCAGACCGCCAAAGAAGAAGCAGCAGCCCATGACGAGGAGCAGGTTGGACAGTATGGAGCCGATGAGGGACGTCTTGACAATGGAGACCTTGTTGGCCTGCAGGGCGATGATGGCGACGATGAGCTCGACGGCGTTACCAAAGGTGGCGTTGAGCAGGCCGCCAAGCGTCTCTCCCGTGCGCAGAGCGATTTCCTCGGTGGCGAAGCTCAACATAGCGGCGAGGGGAATGATGGCGATGAAGTTGACGACGAAGACGGCGATGCGGTTGACCGAGTGGATGTAGTTGAGAGCAAACCCGACAGGGGCGGTGAAGAGGAGGATGTTGATCCACGAATTGAGGAACGTCCGTTGCAGCTGGTTGGCGACGGTGAAGGGTTCCTTGGGCTCGACGTGACGGAACAGAGAGTTCTCCTTCCTCTTCTTCTTGTCCTTCTTGTCGTCCACGGCTTCGGCGGCGCCGGCCACGTCTTGCCTTGGGGCTTCGTCGTCGGGTTTCCGGTTGCGCAACCCGGCGCTCTCGCCATCCATGGATCGCTGCGAGGCCGCCTTCTCCTCGCTACTATTGCCCTTGCTGCCGACCGTCGTGGACCCGTCGAAATCCCGGTCCTTGTCCTTGCCTAGGCCACCGGCCACGCTGGTCCCGGACGTCGGAGCCGTGGCGTAATGGGTCAGGAGCTCGCCGTCGGCGCCGCGGTGATGGGGCTGCTCCTCCAAGCGACCGCCGTCCCACGTCTCGGCGCGGCTGTTCCTCTTGTTCCACGCGACATGGCGGAAGGGATTCCAGGCCTGGTCGGAGCTCGAGCGGCTGACGTTGTGCGCCTGGCGCTTGTTGCGGAAGTGATTGACTGCCATGGCGATCGCATCGCGCGTCATGTTAGCAGACGCACGCACATATGAACGCCTCACGGCGAGGGCGCAGCGCGGCCGGGGGTGGTAGCGCCGTCCAGTGGTCGTCGACAGCAGAGGGTGAGATGCGTGAAACAGCTCGTCGGGGGAGGGAGAGTGCGGAGGACGGAGGTGTAAGTACGAGCAAGGGACCGATTCAGGGACGGGTGGAGCCCCGTGATGCAGCAACCGCCGCAGAACCGGCAATGCTGGCTCGGTGGGGACGAGGGAGGGATGCGGAGGGACAAGACACGCAGGCAGGCAGGGAATGGAGCAAGCAACCGACTCGATTCCTCACCCATCACGGGCAGCAGAAACGGGGCGGGGGGCTGTGCCGGCGAATGGCCGTCGTCCTCCGCTGGGAGAAGCCTGACAGACGCGGCAAGGCCCGAGAAGAAAGCTGAAGCGAAGCCACCCTGGCGACGACGACGACGGATGACCGAGGGGCGGGTGCGCACCAATGGGGAAAGCAGGCAGCGAGAGACTCACAGGTGGACATGGCGGTGTCAGCACCGTCGCGGAGGAGCGGCTGGAGCGGGTTTGCCTCGTGAGGGCTCTCGTGACGTGCGCCAAACGACGTGCTTGTAGCGCGGCAGATGCAGATGCAGATGCGGGCCGAGCGAGCGATTGCTCCTTGGCAATTGGTCTCGATGAAAAGGCTCTCGAGGACTGCAGCGAAACGGCGACGCTCCTATTAAAACCGGTTCCGACACGGGTGGGTGGGTATTAGTCGGATCCGCTTTGTCGTGGGCGGCCTCGCGCGAGTGCCTGGTTTGCGCGTTAGTATCCATCTCGCAACGGCTCTCTGCCTGGCCGTTGATGAGAGGCCCATGAGGCCCTCCGAGCAACGACCAGAGCCCTGTTCGCCTTGCTGACACAGCCCCCTTTGAGAACCCGCCCAGGCCCTCGTAGCAGTGGTGAATCTGACGCAACGTACCCTGGTAACCCAATCGATGCCGCTTTGGGCAAGTCGTCGACTGTTGAATCTGGCCTGGACGATGTGTGCGACAGCGGGCGCCCTGTCACGATCGATGACGGCGGCAAGGGGTGGGGGGAATATGATGGCTCGCTGCGAATGCACGGTATTTGATGTTGCGGCCAAGATTGAGAGGCAGTGCTCGAGGGAAGGAAAAGAAGCTGCGCGGGGAACGTTCAAGTGAAAGAGGGAGAACAGCCGGTTTGAATCATGAAAGGGGAGATGGCGGATAATTACCAAGTACCTACCTGACAGGGGGGGCCACACCTTGTTTCGTTAGTTTTTAGGTTGCTCCCGCCAAAGTCGCTGGGCGGCCTCCGTGCCTAGGGTGGGTGCCTGAGCGCCTGAGCGCCTGGCCGGGTGAAGGCCATCACCGCAGCACCGCATCACCGCCATTGCCCACCTCACCGTCATCAACCAGCGCATCAGCATCACATCATATCACCTCCCGCTGCGTTGTCCCCGAGCGCCGTGGCCCTGCTCGTGCTTGCTGTCGTCGCCGAGACCCGGACCCGCCCCCCGTCCCGAGTCCCGTCTGGGCAATCGCTTGGCCAGCGTTGGCGCATCTGCAGCCATGCTGAGCCCGCCTTGGCATCAGACACGTCATCAGGCCCATCTACAGAGTACAACACTGCAAACTTGCGAAACGTCTTCCATGCGCTCTCAGTGGCCTCCCGCAACCGACTGCGCGGGTCGCTCGCCAACCGACCCTGCATGTCCTCGCACAGTGGCCCTGACGTCACCCCACTTAAATGTGCCGGCCGGTTGGAGCTGCAAAACCAGATCTTTGTGCTGCCAGCCTCGTGCCGACCCTGCTTTCTTGCACCCACGGCAGCCGTCATTGTCCATTAGTACAAAGACTCTGTCTCTGTGCCACCACACGCGTCCGCGTCTTTGAAATGCCGTAGCCTTTGAACATTATGTGCTTAGTTGTGCTCCGTGCTACAGTACGCGGAACGTCTAGCCAGTGGTGAGCAATGCCCCGAACCATGTCCCATACGGAGCAGCAGAGCTCTGGTATCATCGAATGCGCCCCCGGTCCACCCCCCAGAAAAACAAGCTTGAAAACGCCCCCTGATCCCGATGTTCGTTCCTACCACATTGCCCACTTGCATCGTCCCGTTCGTGATTCCATGCTTCCCCAGCCCTTGCCCCGCCCCTAACCGCCGCGTCGGCCGAGATGTGGCGACATCGTTCTGGTCTCTAGATCCAATCCCCATCCAGCTCGGCATCTTCGCTCGCCTCCGTGCTTTGTTTGCGTGGCCTTCCCCGTTTTCGGGGCTGTGAGCTGGACCGCGCACGCTTCTTACGACCACCTGGTGTGGCACCGCCTTTGCGCTTCCTGCCCCGATCCGCACCGTCGTCGTCGTCACCCTCGCCCTCGCTCGGCGTACCGGGACCGTCGACGCCCATCTCGTCGTCATCATGGGCCACCTTGAATTCTTTGTCGACATTCATCAGCTCCACGAATGCCTTGCACGTCTGCGCCATCCTCTCCTCCGTCTCTAGCCCCCTCATGTGGGCCGTGATCTCATCCCAGAGCTTCTCCCCGTGAACGCCTTGCACCTTTGTCGGCACCTTGTTGAGATCTTTGGCCAGCGCCTTGGCCTTGCTGTCGTGGCGACTCGTTCCCATGCCGTACAACTTTCTGAGGTGGGTTCGGGCCTCCCACAGGCAGAGCAAAATTATCGATGCCGCTGTCAATTGACGCAGTCGTCGTGGCTCAACAGACAGTGTAAACGCTGGCAATGTCTCAACTTGTTGAGGCTGCCCAATCGTAGTTGTTCCTACCATGGGCACTACCGCGGTCGCGTCTCCGGTGAAAAGCCCCTGAGTGTGGTCGAGTTCGTCAACGTCCATTCGAACGTTGAATACCTCAGACTCAATGGCCTGTGCAACAGTTGCTCCCGTGCTGGTGACGATATGTTCCATCGTGTGCACTGCCTTTTGCAGCTCGCCCACCGTCTGGTACTCGAAGAAGGCAACGTTCTCAATGACGAATCGCGAGAAATCAACATGCGGCGGAATATCTCCCATGGCGTCCAGTTTGCCTAGGTCAAAGTCCACTTGGCCACACAGCTTCTCCACGAAGCGTTGTCGGCTCTTCATCTTGCTTATCTTGAGAACCTCCATCAGCAGATGCAGCTTCGGCAGAAACGGGTCGACAGTTGCGCCATGGGAGTCCTTCACAATGTCGCGCTGATACTTGTAGGCTGACTGCACAGCTTTGACGTACTCTCTCTCGAGGACCGTCTCGTGCTTTTCGTGGAGGCTCCGGTGTTCCAGAAAGGCGAGCTCGGCAATCTTGCGGTTCGCCGAAGTTTCCAGCGTGATCAGCGTCACGCCGGTTTCCTTGGGATGAGTCAGGCCTTGTCGATTAATACTGCCCAGGACCTCCATGGCCAGAAAGGCATGCTCGTCTTGGCTCCCCAATGCGATGCGTGTGATGTCTTTCAAAAATCGCTGCGTAGTGGCGCTTGCCACGTCGTCAAAGTTTGTTCCACCCATCACCGTCAGCTCCTTCTTCTTGTCGCTGAGAGACCCAGCTTCAGCTCCAGCCTCAGACCGCTTTTCTTCTGTGAGAAGAAACTCTTTAAACGACCTGAGGATCATTGTCTCCAAGGTTGGCACACGGTCCTGGAACACCTGCTGAAAAGCCGTGTAGACTTTGGCCAGGACGTAGTTGCGAGGCCAAGACTGGCAGACTAGCCCGATGGCTTCAATCGCCGCCTTTCGAGCTTCCAGCGACTGCGATGGTAGGGCGAATGGTGACAGAATGTCCACGATCAAGCGGGGAACTGAGTCCCCTTGCCAACTAGGGAACTTGTCTCGGAAAGTCTGTAGCTGCTGGTCTAGGTTGCAGTGCTTCCCAACGCTGCCCACGATGATGGCGTAGGCGCAAAGATGATTGAGTCTCTTATTGTCCAGTGGCGCTCTTCCCAACTTCTGAATGCCCATGAGACTTGACGCCACCAGATTCGCCAAAGGATTGAAGTCTTTGAGCAACTCGCAAACAACATGGGCGCATGCGATCAAGTCGTCCAGGGCCCCACGAGACGATATTTTTCCGATGCCCTTGAGCAGTTGCAGCCGTATCTCGGCGAGGAATTCCGAATGGACGCTTGGCAGTTGGGGAAGCACTCGCTTGTAAATGACGGTAACTGCACGGAATGCAGCCAGTTCATCGCGACCAGTGAAGCTTGCCAGCTGCGGCTTCAAGAGACGGATCTGCTCAAAGTTGAAGAGGTTCGGGTCAGCCTTGGCGAATATAGTAAGCACCTGCAGCGCATCGCGTCCCGAGGGGACTGTCGTGTCTTCAGAATCAGGGTTGTCGATGAGCCCAAATATGATCCCAACCAGCCTCGAGCAAACTGAGAACGGTCCTTCCAAGGACCTATTATGCGGCCGGAGGATTGTCTGAAACACTTTATCGAGTATTTCCGTGACGGTTCCTGTCTTCACCGTCTGAATGATGAGCGCCACGTGTTCCGTGAGCGACGTTTCAAAGGCTGCCGTGTTCTCGTTGGAATAGAATGGGGCAAACCAGATCTCTTCGATCATTTGCTTCGCAAGATCCCGAACTCCCTCGTCTGGATCTTGGACGCGACGCAGTAGTCCATTGGCTACAGAACTTCGCAACGGCTTGCTTCGATTGCGAAGGTAGATGTCACGGGCAAGCTTCATGGCCCTCTTCCGCACTCCAACACCGGCGTCCTGGAATCGTTCGATAATTTTCGGCGTCAAGGATGTTTCCAAACCGGGTCGCATCCCAATGCAGCTGCCCAAGAGGCCGAGTGCCGAGTCTCTTACTTGAGTTGAGGAGTCGCTGGAGCAGTCGAGTATCAGTTGAATCACGGTTGAATCGCCGTCCAAGATTGAAGGATCTGTCTCGAGCACTTGGTTGATGCTCTTCAAGCTCTTGCTGCGAACTGTTGCCTGATCGCTAGCCATGGATCCCAGTAGGATGTTCAGGATCTTGCCGAATGATTCGCAGAGAGGAGACCTTAACAGGATGATTGAAAACGCGAACTTGGCTTGACTTGCCGTCACTGCCATGAAGGTGTACTCGTTTGAAAGCCATCTTCTGTCTTCAATCATCATCCTGAGACGATAAGCCAGGCGGCCAAGTTCCTCATCCTCCTCACCGTTTTCGTCCTGGATATTGTCATAGCCAATGTGGATCTTGCTCGCCCAATCTGTGGTCAAAAACGAGACAGCACTTGAAAGATGCGGGTCCTCGGAGCAGCGATCTGATAGGTATTCCAGCGTGGCGCGGTAGGGTCCCGACCAAGCAACGATATGCCCGATCTGGCTCTTTTGCTCGAGAACGTGGTTAGCCAAGTCTGAAAGGTACTGTGACAGTTCGCCAGCATCGCTGCCCTCAAAGGAGCTGGCCGTCTTCTTGACATGGGATCGGAGGCGTGAAATTGCGGCACTCATAGTCCCCAGCAACTCCAACGCCATGTTCTTCGCGGGAGCTGCGGTTTTTCCTGCTTCGAATAGCTGTACCATCATGACCATCAAGAGACGCAGTAGGAGCTCGGCCGATGGCCAGTCCGGTAAGTCGAGGCATGTTGTAAAATCTTCGACAAAGAGGTCCAAGAGATTTCGATACGGAGTGTCTCCAGACTTTGTGGAGCCAATAGCCCGCTTGACGATGAAATTGATAACGTAGGACGCGTTCCGACTTGCCAAGTCATTGAGTGGTGCTGCGGATGCTTCGAGCTCTTGGATTGCAACAGCGTGTTGCTGAGCACCCTGTTCCTCGCTCATAATGGTGGACACGGCTTGTCCCTTCTTCGATGCCTCCGCCTCATCTTCTTCGCCGTCCTCGTCGTTGTCTAAGCCTCTGAATATGGCAGCTCGGCTGCTTCCATTGTTTATATCGGCTCTGCCAGAACTTGTCTGAACCAACCGCATGATCAGGGCAGATACAGGCTGTATGCTGCCGCCATCGGACAGCTTGAATTGCCTAGAGCTTTGCTTTCCAACTGGAAGCTTCTCCAGGGATGTCAATATGTCGTCAAAAATCCCTTGCCTCTGCTCAGGCTTACTGAGGAAGATCTGGCCGAGTATATCCATCGCGACGGAGCGGATGCCATCGAATTTCTGCACTCCAATGGCCGAGTCCTTTTCGAAATAGGCGTTCTCCACGAAAATGAGTTTGGATGCGGTGAACTCCAGCGTGTTGAGAACCGTTTCAGACTGCTCCCTCTTCGTCACCAGCTCGGAGAGTAACGCGAATAGTTTCTGGCAGCAGACGAAAATAGATGCAACAGCCTTCTTGTGTTTCTGAACCATCTTGAACAAATTCGCAGACGGGCCCGAGTTGCGGAGTTCCACCAAAGGTATGACCATGTCTTCGGACACGCCTTTGAAAAGATCAACACATCTGTGGATGATCGACTCAGAGTAGAGTTGCTTGTCGTCGCGGCCGCCACACATGATGCGCACGCAGGTGCGCGCGGCCTTCAGGGCGGTCTCAATTTCCGATAGCTGTTGAACCCAAGCCTCGACTGCGGGTTCGTCCCAGGACTCCTCCGCACGAAGTTCCAGTCCATCCACCTGCTTTAGACTGGCTTCGCTGAGCCTTAGAACCTGGAGGAGATTCTCCAAAGGAACGTCATTAAAGCAACTCAGCCCAATCACCTTCTGGATCGCCCCGTGCATCTTTTGTTGCGTCGTCGCAGTCATGGCTGGCTCTTGATCAGTAGTGAAAGTCACAACATGATCAGATCCCGCTTCCATTGCCAGGGCACTTCCCACAGCCGCGAAGACGGTCCGCATCAGCGTATCGAGGGCGTCTATAGCGGCCTCGCCACGCTGGCGCTGGTCCAGACTCGTAATGACGACTCCCCGGCTATCGGTGGGGTTGTGAGGTTCAAACTTTCGAACAGACAGGTTGTTCGGAGCATCTGGAGCATCCGCGACTTCAAGGTATTCGTCCCTTTTAATGTTTGCTTTTGGCAGCTCGATACTAAAGGCTGCGCTCTTGCCACTCGGGGGGGACTGTTTCACGTAAGTCGAAGTACTGCCCTGTGAGGTACCGATCTGTATAGGCTGAAGGAGAACTGCTGACGGCTGCTGCTGCTGGGTACCTGCTGATTGATGGTGCTGAAGCGCTGCGATACCTGGGTCCTGTAGCGGATCCCCCTCGAGAGCGTCGACGTATGTGGATGGGTCAAATGTCCTCTTGGAAGGGATTGCGACCTCGATCCTGACGGAAGGCGATCGATCCGACTCGTAGTTTTCTGAGCGGCCCCTGTTTGCCTGGGATGAAGCGCTGTAGCCGTACGATGGTGATTCTCGGTTTGTTTTCGAGGACCGGTTCGTCTCGCCATTCATGAGCTTGGGGCTCGCGGTGTTGGCCTTCGTCGACTTGAAAAAGCTCCCCACCCGATCATATACACTTCTAGTCAGCGGTGACAAGCCATTAGCAAGGCTTTTCCCGGAAGCTGAGTTTGATGAGCCCGTGGGGACCTCGGGGAATTTGCTGCGTGAGGGGTCAGCAGGTTGTCAGGCTGGATCGGTACGCAAGAGGTCACGAACTAATGCGTTCTCTGCGCCGGCTTCAAATCGTGCAACACGTAATCCGTCGTCTGCTTAAGGTTTCTGGACCCTTGTGGCTGATTCGCAGCTTCGCTGTTCACCTTGTCGAACTCGTCTCGAGGGAAGAGGTCGGAAATAGGCAAGGCAAGCGAACCCGATCCCAGACACGGGTCTGGTATGATATCTGACGCGCTGGATTAGTACATTGATTTCAGATTGGATGTTCTGGCCGAGCAGGAGGCAAAGGTCATAACTAACCAGGGAGGAAAGGCACTGTCGATGTCTGCGGCGAGTACGGCAAGGACTCTTGCAGCGTGAAGGGTCGCGAGATGGAATGGCGGGCCAGCGTCGAGCTCTGAGGCGCGCCAAACCCGTTTCTAGGGCCCTTCGCATTGTGTGGCTGCATATCCGCCATATTGTCGCTCTTCACAATAGTACAACGCTTCAGGCATGGCCCAGTGACTGAACTGGCCGGATTCGTCGCATTGAGGGTTCGGCGAGGCACAGCGGGCTAGTCGCTGGCAGATTCCCGAGAGGACCACACGCGCGGGCGTAGCGGATATCGATCTCTCGCTTCCGCTCTGGTGTCAAGATAAAGATGCGCCGTTGGAAGCGAACGTTGCTCGAAACATTGTCTGCCTGGCCAAGTTGTAGATTCAACAGGGAGCGCAGCAGTCGCAGCCTTGCGTGCACCTACCTTGCACGATCGCAGGTCAAAGTGGGTCTGCGCATCGTCCCCACTGCCAATCAGAGCTTTTCCCGGATGGGACTCGTTCGTGCCTTGCCATATCGGTTTTTCCGTGCCTGGCAGCCGGCAGGCCAATCTTCCTGGGACAAATCTTCGATCGCCGCGGACTTTGCTCGAGACGTTTGACGACTAGATCTCTCCATCCCCTTACCAAGCACAAACGATGGCGGCAATTGGGTCCATGGTGTTCTGCACTGACTGCGGCAACCTGCTGCCCGCGACCAAAGGAACGGAGAAGAATGTGCTGCAGTGCGAATGCTGCGGCGCATGGAACAAAGGTCTGCCTGCCTTCGGCTGGCCGCGAATTAGCAACGATGCTGACCGTCAATCTTGCCAGACACGGGATCAAAAACTATCCTGACCCAGTCGAAACCTTCCGACTTCCCTTCCTTCCTACGACAGAAGCTGCAGTCCAATGTGCAGGCTGTTGAGCGACACAACATCCAGACCGAGACGGCCGCTCAGGAACGATGCCCCAAGTGCGGCGGAGAAGAGGTCACATACACCACGGTCCAGTTGCGAAGCGCCGACGAAGGTTCAACGGTGATTTATAACTGCCAATGCGGCAACTCGTGCGTCTTCATAACCAGGCTTACCACCATGCCATCGACTGATGTTTTTCTTTTAGGTGGAACGAGAACAACTGAAAAATCCGCCGTCTTCGACGTCAATCTATACTATTGCGGTCATGCGGAAGCGCTTGCAGCTTCCGGGATCAGAGCATACTCAGCGTTGCCGCTCTTCTCATATTCTGCCATATCCAATGCCACGATGACGCTCTCACGAACGACCTTCTCCTTGTCCTGCAGGAAACGCTTCAGGATATCCTCTACGCCCTCTTCCTCACCCAAGCCACCCAGTGCTTCCGCGGCCTCATGTCGAACCATGCTTGCCTCGTTCACGTCACTCAGGGCAGCCGTTAGAGCAGGAATAGAGGCGGGGTGTGACAGCTGTCCGAAAACGAAGGCAATCTCGTGGCGGAACAGCGCTGACTCGTCCCGGAAGCCCTTGGCAAGAGCAAGGACTGCTGGGACTGCGGTCGGGAGGTCGGGCGGTGACGCCAGATCACGCAGAGCAAACATGGCGCGGTACCGCATGAAGAGCGGCTGCTTCGCATCCATGAGTGTCTTCTCGAGGTCATCAACCGTCTTCTCAGACTCGGGCATGGGGGGCGCGGGGTCAATGGAAGCGAAGGAGCTGCGTTCTGTTAACCGGCATGCGCATAATCAGGCCTGAAATAGACTGATCTCACCTTTGTTGCAACTTCTCCTGTAGTCTCTCCTCGGAGTTTTCCCATTCTATCCGGTCAATGGCGATCTCGCATGTCTCTTTTACGACAACTTCTTCGTTCTCGCGATCTCGGAAGTGCTTCAACAGATCCAGATTGTCGGCCTTGCCGAGCGCGCCCAGTGCCTCGGCGGCCTCGTGCCTGCACATGGGATCTTCCTGCAAATCGGACAGGACGTCACGCAGCGGCTTCACAGCCGCATCCTTGCCCGTCTGCCCCAGGCAGTATGCCAACTCGTGCTTAAGCAGCGCGGACGGAGACTTGAAGGCGGCCGCAATGGCTTCGACGGCGGCGATAGCGGCGCTGTCCTCGGAGGTTGTCGCAACGTGCTTTAGCGAGAAAAGCGCCCGAAATCGAACAGCGAGGGGTGTCTCCTCGGAGCAGAGGCTCTCCCTCAAGCTCTTGATCGTAGCATCCGCCATGATCTGTCGTCGTGTCGGGAACGGAAGCTGTAGATGGAGTTGCGACAAGGAAGAATCCAGCCAGCCCCTCAGGTCTTGGGCCAAGGCGCGGTCGTAACTCCGTGGGACGACGAGAGAAAATTTAGGTGGGGCGGAAAGACGATAAGAATGTACCCCGCCAAGCCTCCAATGCTCACTGTTGTATCCTTTATAGTGCCAATGGGGCGTATGACAGGTTCATAGTAACCACCATGGGAAGCGGCACACCGCTTCAATCGGTTCCATGGTCTAACGGTCATGACTGCGGATTCTGATTCCGCCAGCGAGGGTTCGACTCCCTCTGGAACCTTTCTTTTTCCTCTCCAAACTTCTGGAGTGTGCATTTCTTTTTTCTTGTCTTGCAATATTTCCACGACGATCGAACGTGCCGTTGCTTCTGGATTTATTTTTGATCCGATTCCCCGGCGAAGAATAGCCAATAACTTCCTAGGTATTAACTTACATGTTCGTGCGTGACAAACGAGTCGGCTCATGCGGAACAGGTACCGAGTACGCCTACCACCTACCCTGGACTGCATTTTACATTTCTTCGCGCCAATAGTTCTTCTGTAGGCATACGCATAAATGGGAATACCATGCCATAATCTGAGGTGGATACACGTTGGCTTGTCTTGAATAACTCCGTCTGTCCGGCTTGTCGCCTAGCCCCCCGCAGAGCGCTGTGGGAGAAGTTCTCGAATTGGCGTGACGACATTATTAAGCCTCCGATCCACGGCCGGCGACATCGCCACTTAGAAATCATACAACCCAATACTTCTCCATCAACTCCATTTCTGTCGCAAGCACATCCGGACAAAGCGCGAAGCACGCATCGACCGCGACGATGGCACCCTCTTTCGAGGAGCCAGAGCCGGTGGCCGACGTCCTCGCAAACCCTGTCAAGCAGAAGCCGCAGCTCGTCGCGCCAGAGCCGGAACACTGCCCGGGGCCCGAATCCCAGCAGGCTGGAAAGGCCGACTCGTGCGCCGGCTGCCCGAACCAGGCCATCTGCGCGTCCGCCCCCAAGGGCCCCGACCCAGACATCCCGCTCATCTCCTCGCGCCTGGAGAATGTCAAGCACAAGATCCTCGTGCTCAGCGGCAAGGGCGGGGTGGGCAAGAGCACCTTCACTTCGCTGCTGGCGCACGCCTTTGCCACGAACCCGGACAGCACGGTGGGCATCATGGACACGGACATCTGCGGCCCGAGCATCCCCAAGATGATGGGTGTCGAAGACGAGACGATTCACATTAGCGCGTCGGGGTGGTCGCCCGTCTGGGTCATGGACAATCTTGGCGTCATGAGCATCCAGTTCATGTTGCCGAACCGTGACGACGCGGTCATCTGGCGTGGGCCCAAGAAGAACGGGCTGATCAAGCAATTCCTAAAGGACGTTGAATGGGGCGAGCTCGACTTCCTGCTCGTGGACACGCCACCGGGCACCAGCGACGAGCACCTGAGCGTGAACTCGTTCCTGAAGGAGAGCGGCATCGACGGCGCCGTTGTCGTCACCACACCCCAGGAGGTTTCCCTATTGGATGTTCGCAAAGAGATCGACTTTTGCCGCAAGGCTGGCATCAGGGTGCTGGGCTTGGCCGAGAACATGAGCGGCTTCGTGTGCCCCAACTGCAAGGGCGAGAGCCAGATCTTCCGGCCCAGCACGGGCGGAGGCAAAGCCCTGGCGGAGGAGATGGGCATTCCGTTCCTGGGCGCCGTACCGCTGGACCCGAGAATCCGGATGGCGTGCGACTTTGGGGAGAGCTTCTTCGACTCGTTCCCCGACAGCCCGGCGTGCTTGGCATTTAAGACGGTGGTGAAGGGAGTGGCCGAGCAACTGGGGCTCGATACCCAACACGTATTACCAGACGAATAGATATGATTGACGCCGAAATGTACTTTATTTATCCATAAATTCAGTCTCCACTCGCGACATGATGCTTTCCATATCCTGCCGTAGTATTATCCAAGTGTGCTGCTCGACGACCGCCCGCTTCACTCGGTTCTCAGCTTGCCCGGAATGTCCTCCAGATCATCAACCGATTCCACGTTCATAACCCTGCCGACCTCGCTCGTGTTTCGCATCAACTCCTTGGCGCTCGCGTATAGCATTCGCATCTCTGCATTGCACGTAATCGGCAGGTAGTAGAGTAGCACGTAGGGCACCGACAATCGACCGTCCGGCTAGTATCGTCCATCATCAGCGTAAGGCGATCCAGGTGTGGCCTCTGGGAGCATTACCAGTGTGAGCGGGTAGCTCAGCAGCACATATCGCGGCGAATGGTCCGGGAGGTCATCTGCGAGCTCCTCGAGGGACTTGTATACCGTCTTGTCCTCGTCCTGGCGGATTTCGTGCGTGTTCTTATCGATCATGTCTGGACCGGCGCAACCGACTCGTCAGCTCAAGTTCGGGTAGTCGCTTGACTGGGCAACGGCGACACAAACGCACATATGACTGCCTGGGGTCCTTGGGCCCGCGAGGTCGTCAAGCGAAACTTTCGCAGGTGATCCTTGGTCTCCCCAGAGAAGGTGAACAGCCTAGACTCCGACGCCTAAGGTGGCCTGTTAGCAGGGGCCCCTGGAGCTGTCGGGCGTACAGCGACCGCACCATCGTGGACTGTATCTGATGCCAGACCAAGTCGAATGCGATATCACCGAGCTTCGGCTGTATCGATGGGCAAGGGTTCGTCAATGGTTGGCGAAGCTGTTGACTAGACCGGCACGAAAGGGAGCTTGTAGCCCCGCCAGACGCCGGGCGCGCGGGCACCTGTGCCTCGCGCGAGCTCAAGCCCCCACCCTGGCTGCCTTGCGTCATGGTCATGAGCTCCAGACATCTAAACGCAGCCTCGCCAGTAATCCACTCAGCGCAACACCTCGTCCAACGGCTCTGCATGCACGGTAGGTAAAAAGCTCGATGTTCTCACGGCTGTCGCAAATAGCAAGGCATCTCTCAGCACCTCCTTCTTCACTCTTTCAGGCGAGTCGGCGTCCGTCTTCTTTTGCAAGGATGGTGCTCGCGGATGAGCGCAGCACGCGCATGATTCACACGGCAGCAGCCCTGATCATAGGCGACGAGGTGCTGGGCGGGAAGGTACTAGAACCCCAAGTTGTGTGACCTGCCGACGACGTGGGTGCTAACTTTGTGAAGACTGTTGATGTGAGTTGGCATGTCCTCCAGCCACCCATCGCGGCTGTCGATGGACCTCCACAAGGGTAGGCGTTGACGTTGGCAGACGAATTCGGCGTACTTGGCAAAATGGTGCTTCTCATTGGGAATTGTGAGTTCAAAAGTGAAGTGCCAACGTGGATGCATGCTTATCCGACGACAGAGCCTCAAGCGTATTGAGGTCATTGAAGATGACGAAAGCGAGATCATGGAGGCTGTGCGCCGCATGAGCGACCGTTATGATTTTGTCGTCACCAGGTAAACCACAGAGTCCAGATTACGAAGATTTCAGGGGCTAACGCATGGCCCAGCGGTGGCATAGGACCAACGTGAGTGTGCCACTAACTCATATTGTCGGTCGTTGCCTCTGATTGCCCGCTCAGGCACGATGATATCACGTATCAGTCCATCGCCAAAGCGTTCAACCTTCCCTTGAAATTGCACAAGGAGGCGTTTGAGAGGATGAAGAAGCTGTCAAAGTCGCACCCTTCTCAGCCAAAGTTCAGCTACGACATCGACTCTCCCGCGCTGAAAGCCAAACTGCGCATGGTTGAGCTGCCCACGGACGAGTCTCGCGATTTGAGCAAGCAATTTATCTTTCCCGTTGAGGAGCTCTGGGTCCCCGTATCTGTCGTGAACGGAAACGTCCACATTTTGCCCGGAGTTCCAAAACTCTGTAAGTGGTTTCCTCAGGAGAAACGGCCATGAACAGGTCTGACAGCATGCGGCAGTCGTGCAGCTTCTTGATGGACTCAGGCCGCACATTCTCCCAAGGCTGGTCGACACAGAAGGCAAGGGAACCACTAGGGTTCTGATATCGACGCCCCTGGCCGAGAGCGAGGTCGCGGCCTACCTGACAGAGCTGGCGGCCAAGGTCGAGCCCAAGGGCGTCAAGGTTGGCAGCTACCCACGTTGGGGCAGATCACGCAACACCGTTACGCTGGTCGGCAGGTGAGAAACCTCGAGAATTTGGTGCACGGTGTTTTCCTGTCATGATTGCCGCTAACGTGTCGAGGATTGCAGAGACCAGGCGTTCCTGGAGAGCCTCGTCGCCGAAGTTGAGCTCAACGTCCAAGGTAGGCGGGTCGCAACGGAGGGCGAAGACGATGACCCTGGAAGCGAGACGGACAAGGATGCGTAAGGATCTTGTGTCATAGCATCGCATACTTTACCAGGTAGAAGTACGAGTAGGACCAGCTCTTGCATGGGACTATAATAGTGTCATGAAGAGGCTATTATGCCACCACATAGAGCCTAAGCAGAAGCCGAGTTCGATTCCCCGTAGTCTGGGTTGACATAGGTTGAAGTTGGAGAATTTGGGACAATTTGAGTACGCTGTCAACCCCTTCGACATGTGTGCTGCCTGTCTCCCATAGTCACTCGCAGCCAAGCATACTCTTGTGCCAAGGCAAAACACGAGGACAAGAGGACAAGAGGACAAGAGAAGCAACGCTCACGACACGAGGACTATCGACACTGATTCCAGCAGCCGGGAGTCTCCACGGCATCCTTGCCTTGGCCCCCCACTGCCTACAAGTAAGCTGCCACGCCGATCAACACCCGTTTTGGTGCCTTCTACGTGGAGGGTAGTAACCTTTGGCTCATCGGGCATCCCTAGACGATGGATCGGCTGATAATGGCCCCAAGCTGTGTCAATGGCTGGGAGAAGGGGGATTCTTGGTCAAACAGGCCGGTAAGTAATACTGCCTAGCCGTCCGTATCGGCGGCAGTGTCTGGCATCGAAGGCGACGACGGGAAAACAAAGCATCACATAGCGCGCCTCCTGGGAAGATACAACTACGAGTAACCCCTACTCCGTACGTTAGGTCGCTCATAATTACCGAGCTCCAGGACCGGCCGCCAGCCAATCTATCTGACGGGAAAGACCGATCCTTCGCGCAACGGCGAATCGCAATGCGACGGACCGGAGCGGTCGTGACGATAAGTGCCGGCTGGCCGTACCAAGTCATGTAAGTTGTGGTTCTGGCGCGGCTAATAAGCATACAGGCAGCACTCGCAGCTCAACTTCGCACAGGCAAGGGTGCGGCGACCATTGCCCGAGTACGGAGACAACTACTCTGTGCGAGTAGAAAGCGTGGAGTGTAAGGAAAGGGGGCACCGTCATCGCAAACAGCCGAAAAGGCCCCTAGGGTGACGCCGCAAGCTTGTTAAATGGGCTGTGGACACCAGAGTGGAGGTGGAATGGAGGCGTGCGGTTCCTCCATGTGGAGAGCATCATTCTGGACGGCCCAGGGCTTTGGTTGCCAGGCGGGCGCCTTCTCTTGGCCTCTGCCGGGTGGAAGGACAACTCGCGTCCAATTTCCTTCCAGAAAGATTGCCCGGGATATTGATGCATGGCGCCCGGGACATGTGATCTCGGTGAGTGGGCAGTGAGGGAATCGTGACCCAAGCACGCAACCTGACATGGCGCAACCGCCAGTCGTAGACACAAGTTACCTACCTGCCTTGATGTCTCCGTACGAGTATGAGGTTGAGTGCGAACTGGCAATCCAGGGCTCACGGTTCAAGTTGGTGACCATTGCCAGTGAGGAGTGCGGCGCGGACATGGTCTGCTGAGGTCGTCGGCGCGGGTGCCAGAGCGTCTGACAAATATGCGACGAGCGTCTCCCACGCAAGGCAGGCGTTGGCCGCGGCTATCGTGCAGAGGCGCTCTCGACTTGGAGGAAATTGCTCGACATGGCTGGCCCTGGCGACAGGCTAGAGAGCCGCCGTTTGAAACACTCGGCCATTCGCTCGCTCGGGGCTGGGGGCCGTCGCCGTTGGACCTGAGCTACGTTAATCTGAAAACCCCCAACTCCGCGTTAGGCAGTTGGCAACAGGTATCGTCGAGGTCCAAACCACCCGGGCCCGTATGTCCGTCCCGTGCTGCTTTGCCGCTACTCGTACGCACCGGCGGAGGCTGCATGGCTGATACGTGAACGTCACGGATTGTGAAGCTGGCCCGAGTTGGCTGAGAGACTAAGACGAGGCGGCGCGCCACGCAGGGGCCGGCGGCCCAGGGGCCAGGAATCGCCTTCACGCTCCCTACCTCAGCCAGGTACCCAGTCCGAACGGACGGGGACGCACAGCAGCTGCAGGGGCAGTGGAGGCCGTTGGTCTGCCCTTTGTTGCCCGCATACTCGAAGCAGATGCAAGCTCGCCCTCTCGCCTCCCGCCTCCCGCCGCGATGCTAGTGGCCGGCAGCGACGACGGGCTACTCCAATGCTCCCGGATCGCGCCCTGCGGACGCACGAGGACGTGCGGACTTTGTGGATCCCGTCCCTCTGGATCGTTGCGCTCCCTCGATGCGCAGCCGGGCCATGTCGGGGCGAGGATGCGCAAGACGCGGAGAAGCTATCCAGGAAACCAAATGCCATCCATGGATGGCGTACGGAGTAGCTCTGATGGCTCACCTGCGCCCAGCGGCGTGGAAGCCCTTTCCCTGTCGCGCGAACCGCCAGGAGGGATGCCCCCCCTTTTTTGGTTTCCGTCTCTGTCTGTCGGGCAGACCAGAGGCCCCCCCGGTGTGCAAAGGGGGGTTCGGTGTGGTGATTGGAGAAACAAAACGCAGACTTGGGGGGTCCAAGGGTCCAGGAACCTGGAGTAACCGCTGGTGGCGCTCGCGCGCGGCCCAATGGATCGCATAGGCGCATTCCAGGTTGATATGGAGTTGGGGGTTTATGCTGTCGTGCTCTGCGAAAGAGCAAAGGCAAGCTCTAGCGAGGCCCGATGAGTTGCAGAGACGCAAGCACAGTGGAGGACAGCGCGCGTCCGGAAGGCCGCAAACCAAACAGGCCTGACGACGTCCCGCTGTAGGAGTAACGTGCCGCCCCTGTCAGACCTGTCTCTCCCTGCAAGGGTCCCACGGGCTCCCCACCTCCAAACCGCCTGTCCCTGCTCTGGCGCCGTCTTCTCCTTGCCCCTTTGTGTTCGGGGACGCTGATCAGCTCTTCTGGCGCGGCTTCTACGAACTAAACCTTGGCTCGGGTGCCTCCGTGCGCCCCAGGCAGCGTCCTCGCGACGTAACGGGGCGGGAAACGCTCTGGGGACGAAATTGAGGCCACGGCAAGGGGGCCTGCGATGGCACGGAGGGAGGTTGGTGGCGGACTCCCCGATCTGCGCCCAGCAACATGCGAGAAGCTGCACCGCAGGGCTCATCCGGCCGGGCGGCCGAGCTCAGGAGTGCAGCGCATGAAGACAAAGCGCTGTTGGGTGCGGTGGTCGAATCAAGAGGCCGACATGGCACAGTCCAAAGCGATGCCGACGCAAGGGCCTCGCACCGTCGTCCGTGATGCTACACGGCGCAGAAAGAAAGCACCGCCCAAAACGACGCCCCCCCGGTGGCCCAATCTATCCATCCCACCTCATCATCCAACCCGTTGAACCCACCCCCTCGAGACCCGAGCTTGCCAAGGGCCACGCTTCGCGCGCTTCTCCACAGCAACTGGGCTAGCAAAGAAAGCTCCCGCTCCACCCAGTGTCCACCCGCTGCCCACCCCTACGGCCACCATCCCACGACGAGAAGCGAACGGAGGACCTGGCTGCGGCTGGGTGCTTGTAGCCGGGCCTACTGCTCGTACGGGGGGGGGGGGG